>JAODLC010000038.1:7310931-7337830 GCA_026781145.1 Hippopotamyrus pictus | reverse complement strand
AATTCTGAGAAAAAAAGTCAGAATTCTGAGATTAAAGTCAGAATTCTGAGATTAAAGTCAGAATTCTGAGAAAAAAGTCAGAATTCTGAGAAAAAAAGTCAGAATTCAAGTAATATTTTCATGGTGGCCCTAATCCTCTTCCGTATATATGCCTAATGTATTGTGGGATAGGGAACTTCCAAAAGCGCGTAAAGCACGGACGTGCACAAGGTTGAAGTTTTTGAGTGTCTTATACTTTTCTTGCGTCTTCGAAAGCAGACTGTGAGTTTTTTACTTATCTTATTTAATATGTACAAGTGACATTTATTTTATGTGCGCTGTTTGTTAGGTAACGTTCAAAAGCACAGTATTGCAGTGACGATAATACATGCCTGTATATGTTAGTGCATCATTTATTTGTAATTCCGGTGATGATTAACGTTAACGTTTCACTCATAGATTTTCACCTGTCACATACGGAGAAAACACTTAGTGGGAACAGCACACTGTTTATTACAGTATACAGTACAAAACTGTATAAATATTTATAAATGTACTGGAAATACCACATATTTTTGGTCCAATCATCATCGACTGATCACGTTTGCGGTGAAAGCTTGGCTAGTTTAACTAGCCTAAAATAGTTTATAATCCTATGTAGTGTTCCAAATCGTTGGTGATTAATAAAACACAAAATCCCCCCCCCCCCCCCCCCCCAAAAAAGAAAAAAAAAAAAAACACAACAGGAGGTATGAGCCCAACGGTGCCTCGATAATCGAGATCTGAACCGAATCATGGATACATATGGGGAACACATTATCTTCACTCATCACTGTGGATTGTTAAGAATGCTAACAAAGTAGATGACTATAAGGTATGGAAGCAAAGGAGTGCCATAAAAAAGAATAGCTCTGTAAAAGAATAAGGAAATAAATGTTGAGTAAAAACATAATAAAAAATAAATGCTTTTCTTTATTGCTTTTTCCGTATTGTTTTTGTCGAGGGCCCAAGCTGTCAATCAATTGGCTTTGGCCTTCCCACCAGAACACGTCCCTTCAGACGGACTGAGTGGCGAAACAGGCTGCAGCATAACTGATTGTATGTGTTTTCTCATAAACGCTGAACGCAAACGCTCAGTGGGTGGAACCAGATAATATTCCGCCTGCTGTCACGTCATGTGCATGTGCATATTGACAACTCAGCATAGGCAGGAAGACCTGCCCAAAGCCAGCTGATTGACAGCTTGGCTCTTAGAGAAAAGTAAAAGCAATATGAAAAAAGGAAAAGCAATAGGGGAAAAGCAAAAGAAATACTGTAAAAGTTATAACAATACGGCAAAAACCACACAGTTTAAGTATTAGCAATGTGGCAAAAGCGACACGGTAAAATACTGTAGGAATACTGTAAAAGCAAATCACTAAAGAAAAGCATTTATTTTCTTATTCTTTAATTATTAATTTCTTATTCTTTTATTTATATTTACTCCACTTTCTTATTCAATATTTATTTTCTTATTCTTTTACAGTTTTATTCTTTTATATAGCACTCATATGACTCCACAATAAGGTGTGTCTGTATTCGTGACAGTTCAATTTATAATTTTTTCTTTAGCCTCTAAGTATTTATGTGTATTATTTTTGTATGTGCATCATTAGCATAGTTTGCTACAAATTACATGGCTGCCCAAAAATGTTGACTACTATACTTTAAGCCATGAAGCTTATAATATAAAAGATTTCCTGCTTCTGTCTAATCAACGTTTCTCATTTGACATATTTACGTTATAATTCAGTTAATCTGCATATTAGCAGGCTGATTGTTAGAATAGCATAACCTCAAATGCCAGATGGGCGATTATTTTCAAGTAAAACGCTAATTATAAATCGCAACAAAGAGGTACAAGTAAGCATTTTTATGATTTTATGGAGTATACTTCCTCCTCTTCACCTGTAGTGTAATATAGTATGGAGAACCGCATTACGTTACAACCTACATCGCTGTTATCAAGTGTTTTTAAGAGCAACCGCTCTGCAGTGTGTTTAATCGCGCTTTCCTTCTCAAGAGCCCCTTGTACGGTTCAAGCAACCGCTCACTGATCTTGAGGTATGGGAACGGGACCTAGCCATCTTGGAGTGTGAGGTCCCTGAGGACTCAGTGCCTACGACATGGTACCTAGAGGACCGGCGGCTACAGCCGGGGGCCAAGTACGGGATGGAAGAATGGGGTACGAAACGACGCCTGACTATCCGCGACATCGGAGCAGACGATGACGGCATCTATCTCTGCGAGATGGCAGATGGAGGGCGGAGCATTGCTGAAGTATCTGTAAGAGGTAAGTATCTACTGCCAACGGTAGCATTTAGTGAGTGCGTGCCTGTGTTACACACACAGTGTGAAAATAAAAAAAAAAACAACCAGGCATCCATATATTAGAAAAATGTTATAAATTGTCTTCGTTCATTAAGTAATTGAGAAATCAGCTCACACAGTTGCAATTTCTCCTGCTACTATTCACATAACACAACTTCTTTCTAGGAGCCCTTAGCTGACCTAGGTGCCTACATACCTTAAATGAGTACATGGAACAACAGCCATTCTGCAAAATAAATCAGCATAACCCTGCATCACAGTAGTACATGGGATGGGTTCCATTTAGGTGCTATTGCTTTATTAGTGTTATTTATTTATTCTACAACTAAAAAATGATGAATGGCTGTTGTCCCTTGTTCTGTCTTCTACAGGAACGATTGTGCGCAAGCTTCCACGAAAAGTGGATGTTCTTGAAGGGGAAAATGCTGCCTTTTGTGTGGAGGTGGAGGAGGAAGAAATGGACATCCACTGGTACAAAGATGGAGTTGAGCTCAGAGAGACTCATCAGACCATTTTAAAGTCCTTCGGCAAAACTCACATCCTAGTTTTTGTCAACACCTCGCCCCAAGATTCCGGCATGGTGACTTTCATCGTGGGCAGATCGAAGACGTCGTCGCATCTCAGGGTGAAATGTTAGTGTGCAGTGTTGCAGTTAGAGGAGATGCATTTTGCACAGTTGTTAAATACCACAAAAATCAATAAACCTGTTGATTTGTTAATTTATGTTTACCCCTCTTCTCAGCTGTCAGACACAGCCCGCCCAGCTGTCCGATCAATGTTCAAATTAATTTGGAACGAGCCAATGCTGCCCTCCTTTCCTGGGTCCCAGCACATGACTCCCGCAGAAACCCACCTTCAGGATATGTCCTCGAGAGACAGGAGGTTGGCTCCCAGGAGTGGCTGCAGTGTCTGACCACGGACTCGGCCACTTCAGTGGAAATACTTGGGGACAGCGTGCCTTGTGAGGCGGACTACAGGTTCCGCATCTGTAGTGTCAACAAGTATGGCAAGAGTGGCCATGTGGACTTCCCCAGAGCGGCCCACCTAGGTAAGTAACTCCCAAGCAGAGGCAATTCTATGACTTTTAAAGGTGGGGGCATAACAGGCTCCGTGATTGATACAGAGGGGAAAAACTTATTATTAGCCCATGATATGTTTTGAATCGGTGAGTGTCAAGGGAGGGGGCACTTTGGGAACCGATCAACTTTCAGCAGGGGTCAGTGTCCCTGGGGCTCTGTTCCTATCTACACCCCTGCTTCTAAGAAATCAGAATTTGCTCAGGGAGTTTGTAGATCTCATGATAATAGACAGTGTTATTTAATAAAATAAATTTCAAATGCAACTTGGCATATATATATAAATATGTGGAAGACAATAGATCCTGTTTTTATCATTTCTTTTTCAGTCCCAGTAGCCAAAATACAAGCACCCTTGCAAGATGCTCTTGTCCCAGAAGGTCAGGATGCTTCTTTCACAATCGACCTCTCAGCCTCCGTTATCGGAACGTGGTTTCTCAGTGGTACCCAAATCCAGGATGATGACAGATTTTTAATGCGACGGTCTCGAACACACCATTCCCTGCGCATTCGCGGGGTGCAAGAGGCAGACAATGGAGCGGAGATCACCTTTATTGCCTATGGCGTAAGAGATTCTGCTGCACTCTACATTCAAGGTATGTCAAACAAAATACTCATTTATGGTGGCTGAACTGCAGTAGTGGCAAGAGTCACAGTTTAACACATTATGATACAACAAAAGCACAGAAAACTTACTTTTCCCTATTTTGAAACCTGCAATGTAAGTTCTATAATGTAAAGTCATTATTATATCTGATCCTGTATGTATAATTATACAAATTGCTTGTTTGTGGTATTTTTGAACTTCTAGCACCACTGGTGAAATTTAAACCCCTCTCAGAGATGGATCGGAATAAATTTATTGAAGTTGGCAACCCAATCGTGCTGTATTGTGAGTTGTCGGACCCTCAGGCACCAGTCCACTGGTACAAAAATGGGGTGGAGCTACACACATCTGATAATCTTCACATCCAATCAGAGGGAACTATGAGGAGGATTGTCATCCCCTCAGCTGAGTTCTCCCATTCAGGAGTGTACAGCTGTGATGCCATCGATGATGTCATCAGATTCAATGTGGAAGTGGAAGGTAAGAACTGGCAGGTTGCATAAATTTCAGTGACTTGTTGAGATTTTTTATCGGTCTTTATGCTAGTATATGTCTATTTGTGCTAGAATATGTCTATTTCAGCTACAATGCTTGCTGAAATGTTCCAGTGCAACAGTGGGTTATTACATATACAGTATTATTATCATCATTATATCACATTGACTACCAGGAAGAAACATCTTCTTTAAAATTAATTAAACACCCATAGCTCCACCAGTGAGGTTCTTCTCAATACCTGAAGTAGAGAGGAACAAGTCATTTGAAGCAGGTCAGCCCATTGTGCTACAGTGTGAGCTCTCAGATGCCACGGCTCAGGTCTGCTGGTACAAGGATGGAATAGAGCTTCACTCAAAGACTGGAATAGACATCCAATCAGATGGAAATATGAGAACCTTGATTGTCCAGTCAGCTGATTTTATCCATTCTGGAGTATATACCTGCAAGACAAAGGGTGATGCCATCAAGTTTATTGTGGACATAAAAGGTGATTTAAAGTTTGCTTTTTTCCTGATTTTATGAAAAAAAATTAACCAAACACTTTTATTCTTGCAACTAACAATAATTGCCATCTTGTGTCTGGAGCCATATTTATGGCTTTGTCTTAACGATAGTCTTCATTAATATGTCTTAAAGACATAGTCTTCATAATTCTGTGCTTTACAAAACGTTTCTTAACCCAACTTGCAATTAGCATTTTAAATCACTCTTAAAATGGCTTGCTATAATAAAATTTTAAACATATCTTATATAATTAATTATACTTCAAATAGCTGTTACTTAACTACCGAATGACAAAGCTATATTTAGGATGTTTGCCATATTAAAAGTAACTTAAAATATCTGTAGCTCCACTACTGAGGTTCACTGCACTGTCTGAAACAGAGAAGAACAAGTCCATTGAAGCAGGCTGCCCGATCGTACTACAGTGTGAGCTCTCAGACCCCACTGCTCAGGTGTGCTGGTACAAAGATGGATCAGAACTGCACCCACACAGTGGAACAGACATCCAATCAGAAGGCAGCGTCAGAACTCTGACTGTACAGTCAGCAGAACTTTTGCACTCTGGGTTATACAGTTGCCAAACAAAGGATGATTCCGTACAGTTTCATGTGGACATCAAAGGTGATTGTACCATTTTTGTTTTTCCTTCTCTCAAAATTAACCCAGCATTTTCACGATGTGACTAACAATGTCAGTCTTTGATGTTGTGTGTTAATTATACATACTTAACAAGGAAACTATGTTAATAGAAATTACATCAAACCTTCAACCCTTTAAAGTATAAATAAAATATTTTATTATGATTCTGTCATGAATCATTGGTTAAAGCTTTGCCTGGTACATTCTCAGCTGTGCTATAAGGTGAGAGATCGAATGATACCTTATCTATATCTATATACTGCAGTGAGGACTCTCAGATGATACTATGAACTTACAAAGTAGAATGATAGAATAGGACCTTTCTCAAGCATTGGACTTTCATAGTGACAGCTTGAGCAATTGCATGGTAGTTAAGATGATATCTAGTTTCTTCTGAGTACCAGTGACCGATTCTGGATGTTATTAACAATATTGTGGTCTACTTTGTTTTAGCCATAATTATTATTAGAATAGTTTGTTGATAATTGTTGGTGGAATACTTTGCTCTGTTTGTGATGCTTTGTTTTTTTCTGAAGTTTCCTAAGTACTTACTCTGAATATCACAAATTAGTCAAAAACTGGATCTGTCACACAAAAAAATACATAACACTGATGCGCATCTCATGATTCTATTAAGAATCACCACCAGTAGCTCTACCACTGAGGTTCTCAGCTGTTCCTGAAGTAAAGAAACCGAAGTCCGTTGAACCAGGCTGCCCCATTGTACTGCAGCACGAGCTCTCACACCCCAATGCCCAGGTCTGCGGGTACGAGGACGGAAAAGAGCTCCACCCACAAGCTGGTATAGACAACCAAACAAATGGCATCACGAGGACAGTAGTTGTCCAGGCATCCGAGTTCTCCAATTCTGGAACAAACAATTGTGAGACAAAGGATGATGCCATTCAATTTAACCTAGATTTACAAGGTGATTTACCACTATTTGGTTTTTCTTTGTTTTACAATTAACTTGATGTGTGTCCAACTGCAATTAACAATGCTAGCCTACTCTGCTCGCTTGATTTTTTTTTTATCACTCTTTTTTTTACAAATTCAGAATTCTCAACTGATTTGCAGCTATAATGCTGGCATTAAAAACAACTACTTCCTAATACACTTAAACTTAGTCTTTTAAATACATAATATATTTGGGGGCATATTTAGGATGACTAAATCAATCCGCTCGTTCGTAGCCCCACCAGTGAGGCTCTCATCTGTTCCTGAAGCAGAGAAAAACAAGTCAATTGAAGCAGGCCAGCCCATTGTACTTCAGTGTGAGCGCTCAGACCCCACTGCCCAGGTCTACTGGTACACGGATGGGACAGAACAATTACCAAAAGCTGATCTTGACATACAATCAGAAGGCATCACAAGGACACTGTCAGTCCAGTCAGCTGAGTTATCTCACACTGGGATGTACAGCTGTAAGACTACTGATGATGACCTCCACTTTAATGTGGAAGTTGCAGGTGATTTTTGGTTTCACTTAGTTCTCCTAATTAGACTTATTTTAACCTTTCTGGTCACGCCTGGTAAACTTGTTTTCTTTCTGGCTTTGTCTAATTAGAAAAGTTGCCTCACTCTGGGGAGTGCAGTTGTGAGATATCTGATGACGCTGTCCAGAGCACCGTGGATAACAAAGGTGATTTATGGCTGTTTCCGTATCAGTGTATCTAAAATTAATCCCTTGCATTTCTATTGGTCCGACTAATGGCTATCTCCTCTGGCTCTCATAGCAGGCAGTTCTTGTGAATGTATTAAATACACTCATGGCTAATATAGCTGCTAAGTTTCTCTCTAGAAGTTTGTTATATAGTATACGGTAATTTTTAAGTGCAGTTTATTTTATAAAATATGAGATCAATTATATTGAATTGCTCAGATAACAAACCAGAATGACTACATTATTTAATTTGTCATGATTCTGTTATGAATCATTGCCTGTAGCTCCACCAGTGACGTTTTCAACTATTCCTGAAGCTGAGGGGCAATTGAAGTCAATTGAAGCAGGCAACCCAATAGTACTACATTGTGAGCTCTCAAACCCCACTGCCCAGGTCTGCTGGTACAAGGATGGAAAGCAGCTCCACCCACAAGCAGGGCTAGAGATCCAATCAGTAGGTTCTGTAAGGAGATTGATTATCGAATCAGCAAGCTTCTTTCACACTGGGGTGTACAGCTGTGATACTGCTGATGATGTCATAACTTTCAAGGTGGATGTTGAAGGTGAATTTGCTCTCTATCTTTTTCTCATATAATATGTTTTAAATAAGTATTTCATCCTACTCTTAATAATTAAGACTTGGAAATTTCGTATTTGCTGATGACATTGTTCAAGAATTTGCAACTTGGAATATCCGTTTCCTCTGAATTTAGCAGACAGCATGTAAGTGTATATGTTTTTCTCATCTAACACCTGCTGTTAGATGCTGCTCAACCAAGTACCTATGGAATGGAACATAGACAAACACAAGGAAGATTTATGTGCTCCATGTACCTCTTCATGCTAATGTACTGTCGGCGATAAGTTTCTGATTTGCCATAGACCTCATGAAGAGTTTCAGTTATTTGAATGAATGAATGAATGAATGAATGAATGAATGCAAGAATGAATCATCTGAAGATGATTCAAAACTATTGATTTTTTTTTCTAAATCAATAAAGCTGAATTAAGGTTGTCTTTTTAGACCAACAGTTACTGTGGTCGATCCTCTTAAATATCTTAAATTTCCAATGGATTTTCTTTGCTCTTTTCATGGAACTCTTTATAACAACATAATATAAATTACATTCCTTAATGTTTTTACTCTTTGAAATGTGCACGGATAACAAATGCGTTTCATTTGAAACAACCTTCTTTAACAATAGCTTACTGAGAGCCTTTCTCTCTATACATGAAAATACCCATAGCACCTTCAGAGAGATTCTCAGCAGTTCCTGAAGTAGAGAAGAACAAGCCCATTGAAACAGACAGCCCAATAATGTGGCAAAGCCAACCCTCAGCTCCACATAGGCAAACAGAAAAGGATGAAACAAAGTGCAGACCACGAGCCGAATTGGACATTCAGTCTGAAGACAGCATGAGAAGATTGACTGCCCAGTCAGAACTCTGTCACTCACAGGAATACAGTTGTGAAGTGGAAGATGATCTCTTAACACTTAAGGTGGATGTTAAAGGTGATTTAAATAATCAACACCATGAAGAGAATATATTACTTTTGTGTAATGTATATTATACTATCCTTGCTTCTGTTATCATTAAGCAACTTTTTGGGTGTGGGCATTTGTAATATTTAGCAATACTAACCAATTCTTGATTTGTGTCATTATACGATCATATCTGAGAACTTGAAAATTCTTGAAAATTAAGCAGGTCTATCTTGATGATTCACATTTAGTAATATGATTTTTTTTCTCATGACTTAAAACACTTCTAGCTCCATCAACCAAGTTCAAAGTGGTTCCTGAACTAGAGAGGTGTACATCGGTCAACGTCGGCTGTCCCATTGTGTTGCACTGTGAGGTCTCAGACCCGACTGCCCAGGTATCCTGGTACAAGAATGTCACTGAGCTCCTCTCAAATCCTGGACAAGATATCAAATCAGAAGGCACCACAAGACAGCTCATCATTCAGTCCGCAGAGCTTTCTCACACAGGATTGTACAGCTGTGAGACAATGGATGATGCTGTCCAGTTTAATGTGAACGTCAAAGGTGACCTGCAACTATGCTCTAGTTATATTCATAAACTAACATGCAGTTTTCTTGGAAAAAAGCAGTGCGCTAACACTTCTGTCTTGACATTAAGTAATTGATGCAATAAAGGCCAGGATTAATTCAAAATACTAAACAACTAAAATGCTTTGTGAGACTTGACATGGATTTTAGTATTATATAGTGACCATACTAAACTTAAATATACAAAATCACAAGTAATGAGTATCTAATGTCTGTGTATCTAGGTAGCTATGCATAATATACATATAAATCAATAACATTTAAATTCTATTTTCTCATAATCATTTCACCTTTCTTTGACACACTGAAGAGTCCATAGTGCCAACATTGAGATTTTCAGCGATTCCAGAATTAGAGAAGAGCAAGTCCATTGAAGCAGGCCAGCCCATTGACCTACAGTGTGAGCTCTCAGACTCAAGCGCCCAGGTCTGCTGGTACAAGGATGGGATAGAGCTTCAGCCAAAGACTGGAATAGACATCCAATCAAATGACAATATGAGAAGACTGGTTATCCAGTCAGCTGATTTTATCCATTCTGGGGTGTACAGCTGCAAGACAGAGGGTGATGCTGTCGAGTTTAATGTGAACGTCAAAGGTGATTTAAGATTCTTTTTATTGTGGTTGTGTGTTCCCATATATAACCAAACACAATTACCTTGTCTATGTCTGCAGCTTGACTTGAAGGATATAATCTTTGTTTTTGTACAGCTTATAATTTTTTTTTTTCAAAATGCATTATTTATCTTACCTATCACATACAATAATTGTCATAATTTCTATATTAAAATGACTAAAAATATCTATAGCTCCCCCAGTGAGATTCAAAGATCTTTCTGAAGCTGAGAAGATCAAGTCCATTGAAGCAGGCTGCCCCATTGTACTACAGTGTGAGATTTCAGACCCTACTGCACAGGTCTGGTGGTACAAGGATGGAATAGAACTCCACCCACAAGTTGGAATAGACATCCAATCAGACGGGAACATCAGGAAACTGACTGTCCAATCAGCAGAAATGTCAAACACAGGACTGTACGTCTGTGCAGTTGTGGAGGATGACATTACGTTTAAAGTGGTTGTTCAAGGTGATTCAAAATTTAAAGTGACTAACTTTACAACTGCAATTTATTTAATTGTTTTTTTTTAACCACAGGAATAATTTAAAGTTGCAGATAATTTTAGGCCGTACTTTTTAAATAGTGCGAATATGATTTAAAATGCATACACTATTATAGAAAAAATAATGATCTGTGAAAAAAATTTGCCTTAATTTAGTTAGTGTTCATTTATCAATAATCTAAAATTCCAAGCAAAACAAAATACATTTCAAATTCAAATTTCACAGTATACTTAGAGGATTGTGGGTTTAAAAATAATGAAAAAGAATCTTCAGTATATAATGTATACATATTTCAGGGGAGCTCAATATGAGTTTAAGATTTGGCTGATAATACAATTTATTAAATATCAATGCAGTGATAAGGCAGTGACAAGTTTTTGTTTATTACGTTTATATTTATTATTTTGAAGTAAGTAAGTAAAAATGGACGTAATTTTTAAATACATATTAAACTCCTCAGCCCCACTGGTGAAGTTCTCAGATGTTCCTGAAGCTCAAAGGCACAAGTATGTTAAGCCAGGCTGTCCCATAGTACTGCAATGTGAGCTCTCAGACCCCAGTGCCCAAGTCCAGTGGTACAAGGATGGAATAGAGCTCCACCCAAAGACTGGAATGAACATCCAGTTAGAAGAAAACATCAGGAAACTGACTATCGATTCAGCAGAAACATCACACTCAGGAGTTTACAAATGTGTGGCTCTGGACGATGTTATTATGTTTAAAGTGGATGTTCAAGGTGATTTAAAACTTAATACGTGAAACTGTCCAGTAATATAATTAATGATCAATCATTTATCAGGGAAATATTTACTGTTATTTAATGTGTTTATTCACAAATATGCTTGCTTTTCTTATTGAATACAAATAGGCCTATTTAGGAACACGTACCCAGAAATTAATATAAGTGGATATTTAATTTTTTATGCGTATTTAAATCCTCAGCTCCACCTGTGAAGTTCTCAGATGTTCCAGAAGCTCAAAGGCACAAGTGTGTTAAGCAGGGCTGCCCCATAATACTGCAGTGTGAAATCTCAGATTCCGCTGCCAAGGTCTGGTGGTACAAGGACGGAATGCAGCTCCACCCAAAACTTGGTATAGACATCCAATCAGATGGAAATATCAGGAAACTGACCATCCAATCAGCAGAAATATCACACTCAGGAGTGTACAGCTGTGGAGCTGTTGATGATGCAATTGCATTTAAAGTGGATGTTCAAGGTGATTTAAAACTTAGACCAGCAAACCTGAGCATTAATCAGTAAGAATTAAACATTTGGGAAATAACTAATGCTACACTTAACCACAACTATGTAATTTCATTTTTTTTTAATTGAATAAAATGTTATTTAACACCATATCTACTTATGCAAAATTAATGTAATGTTAGTTAAGGTGCCAAAATGATCTAGCAGCAAAAATAGCCTTGTGGTAGATCATGGTTCTATATCGAGATAAATGTAATCTCACGCATAAAAATGTAGTTTAAATATTTAATGTTATACATTATGCCTAAAAAACAACCTAGTTTTAAAATTATATATAACCAACATATGTTTAAAGGTTATAATCAGTTTAGGCAATGTTAATGTTAATTTTATATTTTATGTCCAATTTAAAGGCATCAATGCAATCACATGTTTTTTTCATATTATTTTAAATCAGCATTTTACTTTATTATTAAGTAAAAAAATGGATTTCTTATACGTATTAAATTCCACAGCTCCACCTGTGAAGTTCTCAGATGTTCCTGAAGCTCAAAGACACAAGAGTGTTAAGCCAGGCTGCCCCATAATACTGCAGTGTGAGGTCTCAGACCCCACTGCCCAGGTCTTCTGGTCCAAGGATGGAATAGAGCTCCACCCAAAGACTGGAATAAACATCCAATCAGAAGGCACCATGAGGACACTGATTATCCAGTCAGCAGACATCTGTCACTCTGGAGTATACAGCTGTAATACAATGGATGATATCATCCAATTTTATGTGGACATCAAAGGTGATTCTCAAGCTATTTATGTGCTTTATTCCTTAACTGCTGTGGTATATAGAAGCAACTAACTATCGTAGCACATTTTGTTATTGCTAACTTTGTTGGCTTCATAGGTAACCATAGAAAAATCATTGTTTTTGGTGGCGATAACATTCTACTAAACATATTTCCCAAGAAGCAATACGATATTAGTTTCAAGAAATTAATGAATGTGTGAAGAGTATCTTAATGTGGTCCTGGTCAACACACAGCTTGTACAACTATATTTAAATGAACAAATTCATTTTGACATAAAAAATATACTGGTAATAAACAAATAATTTGAAACAGCATAGTAGATTTAAAAAGAGATGATGAAGTTAACTAAGTATAATTAATCAGAATGTTGGCCAGGGAAAACAGGAAAATGTATTTCTGATGAAATTAACAAAACAAAAACTCCTGTGTTTAATTTTTTACTTTACAGTCTCTGTAAAAGTTCTTTGATTGATATATAATAATGAGATTCCTGAGCTACACCGAATGACAGTAAAACATAAATATAGATGTTTATGAAACCTATACTTTAGGGAGTACATTCCTGTAATTACCCCAGAGACCGACATAGTATTGAATTGAAAGGACTTGAGCTTTCCTAACATAGTTAGTAGCCAGTCTTTGTACTGTTTGTTCATGTTTATGTGATGACCTGTATCTGTGACTTTATATAGCCATAGAAATTTCCAGCTCTTCAATCTTACAGTTTGGCTTTTCTGAACCTGTCTCTGTGTTTGTCGTGAGTGTCTATGTTGTTAATGTCTTTATTCAATTTCCTCTTTATTTTCTTAAGTCCTTCATTTAAGAAACCCAGCAAAGCACTTTGTGCACAAATCAAGAACTTTTTTGTGGTGGATTTTTACTACTGCTGCCTTTAGACTGGAACCCTTGCTAAGGCTTATGGCAGATTTATTGTAATTGAAAAGGTAGTATTTAGTTTACTTTCTTCTCCCACAAAGTATTTCCTGTGCAACTAAAGGAAATGATAATAATGTATCTTTAAACTGGCTTCATTTCTTCCTATGAGATCATCAAAAAACATTTTCCGATATGTAGTGGAACTCTTTGGAAAGAGTTTGATTATTTCTGTGGAATTACATTTAGTCCTCAAGTATGTGTCATAAATATGCTACCAATTATTTACCCTTACAGAGTCTTACAGTGTGGTTATTAATTTCTTTACTGAACATGCTCAGATTAGTTACTAAAAAAACGGTTAAAATTTTATTCAGTTAAAAGCACAGCTTAGATTATTCATTGATTGATTACAATACATTTTTATATATTTTTATATAAAATAATTATCCCAGCTTCAACAGCAATTTTCTCAACAATTCCTGAATCTGAGAAGAGCAAGTCAATTGAAGCAGGCTGCCCCACTGAAGCACAGTGTGAGCTCTCAGATCCGAATTCTCAGGTTTGGGAAACAGATGGAACAGAACTCCACCCGCAAACTGGAATAAATGCCCAAATAGAAGACATGCAAAGGACAATAATGCCAGTCCCTTTAGCTGAAATAGCCAAAGCTGGACTGAACAGCTGCAAGACCACAGATAATGTTTTGAAGTTTACTGTGGACAATGAAGGTGATTCTTCTAGCAGTATTTCTAAATTTAAAATTAGCCCAGAGGCGTAAAGTAATCTGATTTTCCAAACTTTTATATATATATGTATGTATTATATTAATTATTTCAACTTGTCTTGTAACTTACTTTATGATAAATCAAGTATCTCTGGGTGCTGGGAATTTTGACGATAATTTTGACGTGTTTCTCTGTAAAACTTAACTCCCCTCAGCTCCATCAGTGAAGTTCGTAGAACTTCCAGAAGTAGAGAGGCACGAATCTGTTGAGGCAGGTCAACCTATTATACTACCATGTGAGCTCTCAGACCCCTCTGCCCAGGTCTGGTACAAGGATGGAACCGAACTTCCAAAGCTTGGAATTAATATCCAATCAGAAGTCAACATAAGAACACAGGTTATCCAATCAGCAGACTTCTGTCACTCTGGAATATACAGCTGTAACACATGGGATGATGCCACCCAGTTTTATGTGGACAGCAAAGGTGATTTCCTAAACTCTATTTCTGCTGTGTTCAACTGTCTTGCTTTGTTCTGGTTGACTGGGTTGTAGCAGTCACCAAGCAATACACTTTGATCTTTAAAAGTCATTAAACCATATATACTAATAATATATCATATAGAAGCTTTTCTTGAGTAATGAATGTGATGAGGCAGGGGTTCAGCAGGATGTAGGTTAAAATCTATCTCGACTGCGGGATATTTGCATGTTCTCCTGGTGTTTGCGTGTTTTTTTTTTTCTAATCACATCTCAAGTCTTGTCCCAAAACTTCATTATACAAATACATAACATTCAGATCATATAATTATTTAATAAAAGAAAATTGCCTTTAATACATTTTTTTTCTTAAAATATATGTAATACTTACTAATGAACTGGCGTCAACCATGGTCAATCATGTCTTATGATCTGTTTTTAATTATACAAACCCAAAGTATTTAAGATCACTAACTCAGTGAAGGACAAATTTCTGATAGCCACTTATTGACAAATTGCCTTAAATATAAAATGGAGACATTTCATTTGAACAGAAGAAATCTGGATTCTTGGAGCTATTAGCCAAACTGGGCTGACCTGGAAAATAAAACATAACATCTTTACTCTTGTTTCATTGTTGAACGTCATGGTGTTTGTTGACCATCACTGTCTGTGAATTTAACATTGTCTGTCTTTGTTGTGTATCTTCTTCATGTTTATGTGTTATTTCATGCAAGTTTACATGTGTCTGTCATCCACACAGTGTCTAGATTATAGACCAAAGTGTGTCAAATGTTTATGTCATATGTCTGGGAAAGTGTGAAGAATATTCTTATGATCTACCTCCTCCACTTGTTGTGGAAACACAGTTACACTGCCGTCTTATGGACGGTGAATGTAACTGTTGAACCCCTGGTATTTCTGTGATTCTATATTCATTTTTAAAATAAAATAGGCCTTGAATGTCTTATCTTGAAGTGATATCTTTTTATATGTATTATTATGGTAAGATTTTTTATATAAAAACCCCAATAGCTCTGCCAGAGAGGCTTGCTTCAATTCCTGAAGTAGAGATGAACAAGTCCATTGAACCAGGATGCCCCATTGTACTACATTGTGAGCTCTCAGACCCAACTGCCGAGGTCTCCTGGTACAAGGATGGAATAGAGCTCTCTCCACAAGTTGGTATAGACATGCTGTCTCATGGCAACTCAAGGACACTTTCAGTCCGATCAGCTGAGTTATGCCATATCGGAGTGTACAGCTGTAAGACAAAAGATAATGTCATCCATTTTAACGTGGATATTAAAGGTGATTTTTCAGCTGCTATGAATTTATTGAAATTGTCTTCTGAATTAACCCTGTACTTTGTTGTGGTGTCAACTGCATCTTCTTTGTCTGGCTTTGTCTTGGCACTCTTTAGCAAAACATATGTGATTCACCGCTGACATCGTTTATAATTCATTGCTTTGCCTCTGGTATTTAAATGCTAAATATTAATTGATAAAACCCACAGGTTGTTTTGAAATACTTTGGTGGGTAACGGTAATTTCTCTCCGTATAAATTCCCCTTAGCTGCATCACCAAGATTCATTGAACTTCCAGAAGCAGAGAAGAATAAGTGCGTCAAAGCCGGCAGCCCCATTACGCTACAGTGTGTCCTCACAGATGCCAGTGCCCATGTCTGCTGGTCCAAGGATGGAATTGAGCTTATCCCAAATAAAGAAACTGACATTCAGTCAGATGGCACCATGAGGGGAGTGGTCATCCAATCCGCAGAGCTCTGTCACTCTGGTGTATACAGCTGTGCCCTTGCTGATGATGTCATGACATTTATGGTGGATGTTCAAGGTAAATGCTTCGGCAAAAAAATATCTGTAAGACAAAATGTAAACTTATTATATAATGATATTCTTTTATTGATTTAAAGGTTATTGTCAATAATAAAACTGAGAAAATAATTTTTAAATAAAATATATTATTGTCAATTAAATGATTATTACTTTTCATTTGTTTTAATAATAATATCATCTTAATAATTTTATCCAAGTGGGCCATTAAATGTGCCTGAAAGTATTTTAAGATATTTAAAGTAGCTTCTAAATGAAACATTACTCACACAGCTCCACCAGTGAAATTCTCAGCAGTTCCAGAAGTCGAGCGGTACAAATCTGTTGAAGCAGGCCAGCCCATTGTACTACAGTGCAAGCTGTCAGACCCCACTGCCCAGGTAAAGTGGTACAAGGATGGAATAGAGCTCTCTTCACAAAATGGAACAGACATCCAATCAGAAGGTTCCATAAGGAGACTGGTCATCCAGTCAGCACAGCTTTCACATTCTGGGGAGTTCAGCTGTGATGCTGTCGATGATGTCGTTGCATTCGAGGTGAAGGTCGAAGGTAATTTTCCCCATACTTTCTACCTAGACCTCTAACAAATGTGTGCCATCTACTAACACTATAATATATATTATCATGTAAAAGACAATCAATAAAAGAAAAGGTATATAATTTCAAATATTCTCACTGTAAAAACAGCCTAACAAAGCATTCTTTAAGAAGTAGAGCTTTTTACAGAATAACTGAGAAATGTGATTTTTCTATGCAGTGACTCAGTGGGTGACACTATGACCTTTGACCTGCAGGGCTGGGTCCTGGCTCTGTGTGTGTGGAATTTGCATGTTCTCAGGCTACTCTGGTTCCCTCCCACATCCAGAGGACATGTGGGCTAGGTGAACTGGTTTTTCTATATTGCTTGTAACAATGCTTGTGCATGCCCTGTAATGGACTGGCATCCTGTCTAGGCCCGGTACTGCCCTGTGCTTTCTGAAATAAACTCCCAACTAGCCATAACAATGCATTATATAAGAATGGCTGGATTTTTCAGAATTTTTGCATATACCAGCCAACTGTTTTAGAACTACATATTTTATTGAACTTAGTATGCCTAGCTTATAAGAAATATTGATTGTTGTTCAGTATCTGGTACTTACAGTATATTACTCTGAAATGTACAGGTTCATCTCATTTCAAGATTTAAGTTTATTATTTTCTATGAAGAGATATAAAAATAAACATATTTCTTTGAACAAATTAAAACACTTGTAGCTCCACCAGTGAGGTTCTCATCTGTTCCTGAAGTAGAGAAGAACAAGTCCATTGAAGCAGGCCAGCCCATTGTCCTACAGTGTGAGCTCTCAGACCCCACTGCCCAGGTCTGCTGGTATAAGGATGGAATACAGCTTCACCCAAAGACTGGAATAGATATCAAATCAGAAGGCACCATGAGGACACTGATTATCCAATCAGCAGACCTTACTGGGGTTTACAGTTGTAAAACAGCTGATGATATCAGTGAATTTTATGTGGATGTTAAAGGTGACATAAAAAACCTTTGTAGAATTTTTCTGTTGATTTCATTGTCAGCAAACTAACAAATCCATAATGCAATCTAATACTTCCAAACAATTCTTGAATAATGAACATAATTTGTTTGGTTCTGCTTCTGCAAGCATTTAACCAGTTTTCTGAAACTGCACTTTTTGTTACTGTAAGTCTGAGCCATGCATCTAACATTTTTTTCATTCTGTATAATCTTCTATTCACAAGAATACATGAAACTTTTCAATCATCGTAGGAAACTGCAACAGAATATTGCATGGCTGTCAAATGTTGTTTCACTGGCTTTCAGGCCTAATCGCTTTACAGATCACTTGGCTTTCATTAACTGGTCCTTTACTTTCACAGTGGAGGAAGTTCATCATCATCTTCATCATCAAAGCGCTTCAATGTGAATGCATGCATAACATGTACAGTCTTTCTCTTAATTTTAACCTATTTTGTCAGCTCACTGACCAAGTCATTGAATACTTCCTTACAGCACCTCTTGTTACATTTGTGGAAATGCCTGAAGAGAATCTACAGAAAAATGTTGTGGAACTAGATCCTCTTGTCTTGCACTGTGAACTCTCAAGACCTGATGCCCCCACTCAGTGGTATAAGGATGGGGTCGAGATTAAACCAGGCAACAATATAATCATGAAGGCAGATGGGACCCAAAGGCAACTAATTATCCAGACAACTCAGCTTTCAGACAGTGGAACATACACATGCCGTGCAGGAGACAATACACTTCTATTCAAAGTTAGCATACGAGGTATGGAACTAACACTTAATGTATACATTAAAACTCAAAACTGTCTTACGGCTCTGTTTTCTAGCCATTCAATGCATTCCTTTTCACAGAGCCTCCTGTGATGATTGTCTATCCCAAAGAAGATGTCCACCTTGATCGTTATGTCTCGGAGGAAATAGTGTTAAGCTGTGAGTTGTCACGTCAAAATGGAACAGTGAACTGGTATAAGGATGGCCAGAAGCTCCAGGAAAGTGAGAACATCAAAATAAAGTCTGAAGGTCCATATAGGAGACTCAAAATTCTTCATGGCACTGCGGAAGATTCTGGAGAATATGTGTGCGATACTGCAGATGACTCTATCTTTTTTCAACTCAATATAACTGGTAAAGAACAGTGTCAAAATATGTCTGTTTTGTATGATTGCTGCCCGTCTCTCGTTAACATCTGCTATTGCACAGTCCATTAAAGATTCAATTAATTTTGTCCCTTGAAAATTGCCAAGAAAGTTCACTGGCTTCTACAGTCAGTCCTGCTACAACGCTTGATGTCACACTGCAAATCTGTTCTAACACGATTTATATATTAGTACCCAAATCCAATACAATGCAGAATCGCATTTTTATTCAGCGATTTTCAGTCAGAGACAAAAACACTACACAAACTACAACGTGATATGGTCTTAGCAAGAAACATTACTTGCACAGAAAACAGCTATTCAAGTGAATGATAGTGATGTCCAATTCGTGGTCAAATCATTTAGAACCAGTTCTTTTCAGTGAATCAGCCAAACCGGTTTTCAAATCTAAAAGAGTCAAACTTTTAGTACATCCACTCATTGCAGAGGTCAAAGTCAGATTCTAAAAATCCAAAATTTGACAAAATATTATATAAAAACACAGCAACCTTTGCTGGGCTAGATGGTACTCTCTGTTCAAAAGAGCTCAGAGCATGCCCCCAAACTAAACTAAGAGCACCATCCAGTGGGGTCAGAAAAAAGCATCACGTGGTTCATAAAGCGACATTTTGGCCATCGCTACTCCCGACTCTCTGACAAATTATCGAGGTCAGTGTGTTCAGGTGAAGCGGTTACTAGGCAATTCTCATAAGACCCATAGGAGATGTTTGGGATATAATTTATTAATGTGTTCTTTCTTATTTAAAATGCATATAATTACATTATTGGCCACTGGTACCCACCAGGCTATTTTATTAATTAATTTTGTTTGGAGTAAGTTACTATGTTTTGGAGTTGTTTTCCCTTAATACTATTTTCCTTATTGAATTTGTGTATTTTAGTACACGATTTTAGTGAATATGAGGTTTTTTAGGAACGTATTATTCATGTTGTAGCAGGACTGACTGGACTTCTTTTTCAGAGGCTCCTGTCCGCATCGTCTCCCCCAGCCAGTCTCAAATGGAATTGTGCCAGCAAACTTCGGAGCGGGTGGTTTTGAGTTGTGAACTCTCAAGAGCTAATGCACCAGTACGCTGGTACCGTGATGGTCTCGAGGTAGAAGAAAACAACAATCTTATCCTGGAGGTCGATGGGATCTATAGACGACTCATCATCCCCGAGACCACAGTGCAGGACTCTGCTGAATATGTGTGTGACACAGCTGATGACTCTGTGACCTTCTTCGTGAACATTGCAGGTATTTACAATACTAACAAAAACATGTAAATTGTCTGATCCTTAAATTCCCATGGATGAAACATATCTGAATTAAATGTTTTATCCTTAAAACCTTCAAGAGTAAAGTCTAAATCAGGCTTTGATGATGGGATGTACTGATTCTGAAATAGTCTTGAAAATTCTTGAATGATCTACAACTCTAAACTTTTTTATATCCAGAACCACCAGTGAGGTTTGTGCGCCCCAGAAAGATGGCAAGCACAGTGGAAAGTTTTGTTGGAGATCCAGTAGTGCTTGAGTGTGAGGTGTCACGAGCAAGTGCCCAAGTGAGCTGGAAAAAGGATGGAGAGGAGATGGAAGAAAGCAGAAACATCACCATTATTGAAGATGGTATTTCCCGCCAATTAACCATACGCTCATCGACATTGGAGGATTTAGGCCAATATATTTGTGATGCGAAAGACGATGTGATGGATTTTACAGTAAAAATCAGTGGTAAGTGTTAATCAGTTGTTAGGTTTTTTCTGTCAG
The DNA here is from genome assembly GCA_026781145.1 of Hippopotamyrus pictus. Taxonomy (NCBI): domain Eukaryota; kingdom Metazoa; phylum Chordata; class Actinopteri; order Osteoglossiformes; family Mormyridae; genus Hippopotamyrus; species Hippopotamyrus pictus. The sequence goes on along the minus strand of JAODLC010000038.1, from coordinate 7,316,919 downwards.
CCAGTTTTTTCCTTCACACTTTTCATGTTAATCTCTCGTAGAGAAACCAGTAAAAATCCTGAGCAAAAGCAACACAACAGAGCAGCAGTATGAGACTTCTGAAGATATTGTCTTGGAGTGTGAGCTCTCTAGAGCGAATGGCATTGCCAAATGGTACAAAGATGGTGAGAATATAGTAGAAAATGAGCGTTTCTACTTTGAGGAGGAGGGAACTTTCCGTTCACTAATCATCATGAATGCTGAGCTCACAGACTCTGGAAAATATGTCTGTGATGTCACAGATGACAAGATTGTCTTCCATGTTACTGTAAAAGGTATTCTAGTGCATTGCACTGTGGAATCAGCTTCAACTTTGTAGTTATTTGGAAAATGCTGGACTTCACAGAGTCTCTAAGTATGTACGTAATTGATTTAATGGCAATTGTTATTGTTTTCTTCAGAACCTCCAGTTACAATCCTGGGCAACTCAGGCAGCCCGGAGCATCATAGCCTGTTAGCAGGAGATGACCTCATCTTGGAGTGTGAAGTCTCTCGAGCTAGTGCTACTGTGGATTGGTACTGCGATGGAAAGCTCTTGAGCTCAGATTCTCGTACCCATATTGAGAGCTATGGAACAGTCAGGAAGCTTGTCCTATCAAGGCTGCAGCCCTCAGACTCAGGGACGTACACATGCGATGCTATTGATGACCAGATGAGCACCATAGTCAAAGTTCAAGGTAAAACAAATATTTGTTTTCTTTTTATCCCTAAAATACGAACCTTAGTTTTGACCCTTACAGATACATGTTTTTTTCTTATAGAAACACCCCTCAAGTTCTTAGACAAACCAGAGTCAAACATAATCACGGCTTATGAAAAGAAAAGCGTGACATTCAATGTAAAGGTGTCTCAGGACAATGCCACACTTCAATGGCTAAAGGAGTTTAAACAGTTAACAGGAGACCGTATCCATACAAGAAGTGAGGGGAACACTCACTCCCTAACCATTACAAATTTACAGCGGTCTGACAGTGGCAGGTACACTTGTGATGCCAGCACTGATCAGATGCACTTCAATCTAACAGTGAAAGGTAAGGATGCATTATATTATACAGTGTATATCCTTAATTTTCTGCACTGTTTTTGCTAAATGATCCAGAGATACATTGCAAGTGGTACCAAGCCAAATCTGGTTTGCTTTTACTCCAAATAAAATTACAAGGAAAGAAAAAGAGCCCTGTAGACCATAAAAGGAACCACTGTACAGTACTAACAGCTGGAGACTAGAAAGAACAGCAGCAATGCTTTTTAAAAGCATTTTCCTGAATTTATGTGGTCACTGATATTGTGATACTGTTTTCATTTATCAGCATTCAGAGTGACATTTGTAAGGCCACTGGAAAATGCAGTGGCCCAAAAGGACGGCCTTATCACACTACAGTGTGAGCTCAACGAAACCAAAGGAGATGTGCTCTGGCTGAAAGATGGTCAGGAGATCACTCCCAGCTGCCGACTGGCCATCCGGGCAGAAGGCCGAGCTCGTACCCTCACCATCCGTAACATAAGTGAGAGAGACGCTGGGGAGTATACCTGCGAAACAAAAGATGATAGAACATCTGCCAGGATAACAGTAGAAAGTATGTGGAAATCATTTTTGTTAGCTATGAGAAATAAATCGAATCATTTATAATGTATTCTTTTAATTAATCTTATTCGTATTTGTTTTTTTGTCCTCACTAGCACCTCGAGTTGTGGAGTTCATTGCTGAACTATACAACACCACCGTCCTTGAAGGGGAAGACGCCACATTTAAGTGTATGGTCTCCCCGGAGGACGTGCAGGTGGTGTGGCACAGGGATGGCCAGCCAATCACTCCGGATGAGAGGTTTACAGTGTCCAGTAACGGGCTGTGCCACACACTGCACATCCTCAACTGCCAAGTCTCCGACAGCTGTGGGATCACTGCAATGGCTGAAGGGTTAAAGTCAGAAGCCAGCCTAAAGGTCCAAGGTGAGAGGACAATCAGTTAATGGTTTCTGTGAATTTCAAGCTATGAGTAGACGTCATGGTCCATATTCACAAAGCAGGCTAAAAAAAGCTGCCCATTTAGGAGATAGTCCTAATTTTTTGACAAAGAGCAATTCAGAAAGCCCTTTAGTGATAAAAGTAGTACCTATGTCTGGGAGAACTAAGAAGTATTTGAGAGGACTCCTATGTCACTAAGACTAACTCACAGTCACAAAATGGCTGCTGTCAATGCGCATTGCAATGTCTCGGAAACATTTAACGAATGCTGAATTACTTAAAGGATACCGTCTCAGTCGGAGGGAATACTGATGGTTGTGGAGCTTGTGAGGGATGCAATAACATCTCCAACAACCCGAAATGACCCAATCATATACAGTGGAAAAGGAAGCAGGACTGTGTATGCTGGCCTCTGCTAACTGAACCTAACTTCTGTTGCTGGAATGGGAAAGATTAGTCCACTACAGGTGATCTGTCAGAATCACGGGGTCCCAGGGTCCGGTTTAAATTCTTTATTGAAGAATTGTCACTTCTCTACAATCTTCCAGATACTGGATTAGTCTAATGTACAGGCTTGACTATAAGTGTTTTTTCTACATGAAATAAGCAACAGTAACATGAATAAACCAAAGTAGTTTGAGAACGTAGACAGGAAAACTATGCTATACTGAAATGATAACATTACAAGGGGTGGCTGTCTGACCTTAAATATGTGCAACATATTATAATATGAATTGCAAACAGAGGAATGTCATTTTACAACATACTCTTTAACATATTCTTTAGGCAAAACAAACACCTGCGCATTAGGCATCTGTACCCTTATAACTAACCATGTGGTTACAGTAAATAACAATATACCATATTAAACAACTAAGTTATATGGAGGGTTTAGATAATTTAAATATAAACAGACTAGCATCTGTATATAAGTGCGCCTCTCATTTCTAATACACATAGGTATAGAAGGCGTACTTATTTTAGCGGTGCTGAATGATTAAAATTATCTGACTAGCGCATCTGCATTGCTTAAGAACTTCATTAATTACCTCCTTTTGGACCGCAATCATTCTGATCGTTAAGCTAGCGGAATATGGACATGGGCTCATTAGCAGGGTAACCATGAGGAAGTACAGTTACTAAACTTAACTTTCGCAAGGCAAATAACCCATTTGAAAATTAAAGGGGAGGTGAGGGACAGACTAGGCGTGAGGTGATCTCGGGAGCACCAGCTCCAGGCACAATGCAACAGGGATGCTCGCCCGAGCTACGTTGTACGTACGTTGCTCTATTGGACTAAACCATTGCATAAATGAAAAAAGGGAATAGCCTTTTAAACACCGCTTATAGGGATCACATCTCTCTGGGTGAAATTGATCATTGTAAGAGGATGATAATTCTAACTGATTTTTTTTTTCTTTATGTCTCAGGCAGATTACCATATAATTGACATTTGTGTATTTACTAGATAAATATAAGGTAATAAAATGAACAGCGTCGATATGTACTGAATTTTATTAACCTGTTCAATTAATTCAGTACAGCTATTTCAGTCACAAATTAAATTACTGAACTCTATATAATTCAATTACGCAATAACATACAAGAACGAGTGGGGTTGTACTCCAATATATCATGACTGTGATGTAAGAGGACTATTTGATTACTATAAGCAACTTATTTAAACAGTATTTGTACAGGAATGATTCTGTCCTAAGTTTTTTTGATGCATATAATTGGTTGATCACTATAACCATGATCACTATAAGCGGTTTCCTCTGCATTTGTGTTTAGGGGATGTTGCGCGTACATTTTCACCAGCACATACTGGCTTGTCATCAACCAATTCTCATGGTTATTGCAGGCAAGCTTGTGCATGAGAACTGACGTCAGACTTAGTGATGGAGTCTTACTCTTAGCTTAGGTGTTGGGTCTTTTCCTAACTAAAAGTTGCTCTCAGCCACTTTGTGAGTTTTGGTTTTAGGAAAAAACTCTTAGTGTGATTTAGGAGTATTCTTAGTGGTAAGATAAAATGCTTTGTGAATACGGGTCCAGATTTTTAGCATCTTTCATTTATGGCTTCTCTCTCTGTACTAATTACACACTTTGTATATAGCTTGCTAAAAATTGCTAAAAATATTGATAAAAAAATATGTGGATTATATTGGGTAAAACAGACCACATAGCTTGGATGAGTGTGCCTAAGTGGTTCAGGTAGACAACTAGCTGTGAGCTCTTAGTAGGACTGTTTTTTTGATGGGCACATAGGCAGGGGCCTCCACTAAAAAGGGGCCTCAGTAAGGAGCAACTTTTACCAATGCCACCCCCCCACCCCCCGCGGTTGACAAGTACACCACTGAAGAACATAGTAGGGGGCCTCTGACAACTCAAATGGCCAAGGGGTCTCTGACCCAGTGCAAAATGTGGTGTCATGTTGGGACATGAATCTAAGGGGCACATATCAATCCACCACTGTGACTAGGAAACCAAATCAAGAATAAGGTGCAATTACATTGAGCAGTCTGAAAATGAACCAAGAAATGTACTGCAAACAAGATCACTGAATAACTATTTAGTGAGTTCATTCTCCCCCTCCAATGGGCTCACCACCTGTAGGAGGGGCCAAAGGGGTTGGGTGCAGTGCGAGTTGGACAGTGGCCTGAGGTGGGGACAGTGGCCTAAGGTGGGGACCTTGGCGGTCCGATCCTCGGCTGCAGAAGCTAGCTCTAGGGACATGGAATGTCACCTCTCTGGTGAGGAAGGAGCCTGAGCTGATGCGTGAGGTTCCAACTAGATATAGTCGGGCTCACCTTGACGCCCGGCTTGGGCTCTGGAACCAATCTCCTTGAAGGCGGTTGGACCCTCTTCCACTCTGGAGTTGCTCATGGGGAGAGGTGCTGAGCAGGGGTGGGCCTACTTACATTGGGGTTGGTTACATTGGTTACATTGGGCACCTTACATTGGGGTTTACCGCGGTAGACGAGAGGGTAGCCTCCCTTCGCCTTCGGGTGGGGGAACGGGTCCAGACTGTTATTTGCGCTTATGCGCCAAACGGCAGTTCAGAATACCCACTCGTTTTGGAGTCCTTGGAAGGGGTGTTGGAGAGCGCTCCTCCCGGGGACTCTCTTGTTCTGCTGGGGGACTTCACTCGGGTGAGGAGAGGGGTGGAGCTGTCAACCGATCACCACCTGGTGGTGGGTTGGCTCAGCTGGTGGGGGAGGAAGCCAGTCAGACCTGGCAGACCCAAGCATATAGTGCAGGTCTGCTGGGAATGTCTGGTGGAATCCCCTGTCAGAAGGAGCTTCAACTCCTACCTCCAGCAGAACTTCGCCCATGTCCTGGGGGAGGCGGGGGACATTGAGTTGGAATGGGCCATGTTCCGCGCCTCCACTGAGGTGGTGAGGGATGCCGTCAAGCTGAAGAAGGAGTCCTATCGGGCCTGTGGGACTCCAGAGGCAGCTGATGAGTACCGGCGGGCCAAGCGGAACATAGTTTTGGCGGTCGGTGAGGCTAAAACACGGGTATGGGAGGAGTTTGGCAAGGCCATAGAGAACGACTTCCAGACGACTTTGAGGAGATTCTGGTCTACATCCGGCGGCTCAGGGCAGGAAAGCGGTGCAGCATCAATATGGTGGGGATGGTGCACTGCTGACCTCAGCTCGGGACGTTGAGGGTTGGTGGAAAGAATACTTCGAAGACCTCCTCAATTCCACCAACACACCATCCAATGAGGAAGCAGAGTCTGGGGACTTGGGGGTGGACTCCCCTATCTCTGGGGCGGAGGTCGCTGAGGAGGTTAAAAAGCTCCTCGGCGGCCGGGCCCCGGGGGTGGATGAGATCTGCCTGGAGTTCCTCAAGGCTCTGGATGTTGCAGGGCTGTCTTGGTTGACACGCATCTGCAGCATCACGTGGACATCGGGGGCGGTGCCTCTGGATTGGCAGACTGGGGTGGTGGTCCCCCTCTTCAAGAAGGGGGACCGGAGG
>JAODLC010000038.1:7256834-7271659 GCA_026781145.1 Hippopotamyrus pictus | reverse complement strand
ACCCAGGCGGAGACTCGAACCCGGGTCCCAGAGGTGTGAGGCAACAGTGCTAACCACTGCACCACCATGCCGCCCCCGAGGTGTCACATATTGTTTCTAAAAGAGATAGGATGAAGCTGACTGTTGTACACAATATTAATGAATCAGGATTCACCATGGATAACTACACAGGATCTTCTTAAGGAACAATGAGGCACTCTGGGATACATTTTGGTAGAGCTTGGACAGGTCAAATTTTGCTGCCTGTATCTTGGCTTCAGTATCTGCTGGGTTGGCCTCCTGGAACGGCAGTCTCCCACTCAGCCTAAGCATAAATCAAAATATCACACTTAGACTTTCATCAAATGAGATGGACTCCTCTCTTAAACTGTGTACAGTGGTTAATGTGATTTAAATTCCAGGATAAAGAACTAAATCTCTTTAATATATTTTTAAAGACCTTTCAAAACCTTGTTATTATTCAATTTGATTGGCTGAAATTTTAATGAAATATTAATGAGAGGATGATGCTCACATGATGTACGTCAGGACACCTACGCTCCAGATGTCTGCTGGGGGACCCACTACATCCCCTTTCACCATTTCAGGAGCTTTTAGAGCAAGAGGATGTTTGGGAGGGTAGTTAGTATGCAAACATACAGCATACAGAACACCCCCCCACAGAGCAGCAGAAATAACTTTTGACAATTCATTTATATTTAAAAAATTTCCGTAGCACAGGGTATCTGGCTGCTAACTTAACCAGCTAGCTCCTGTCTGTTTTACAAGAAAAGGAGAGAAATATTAAAACCAGTATAAAGGACTATGATGTTACAGAATGCAACCAGAGGTCCTTCTTCTGATTTATTTCCCCTCGCTCTTTTGTACCCCCCTATTGAAATGGTACCCTAGCCGATCGTCACCGATAGCGAGAGTTAGCCCAGGCCTAAACTAAATTGCAAACATACTCCCAGCAATTGCTAAAATAAAAAAAAAATGCCTTTGTTGAGATAGCTCATTGATTAATTGTAGTCCAGGTACAGCTATGTTCACATTGTTTTTTGCATAAAGGCCATGTCATATATACAGAACTATGACAGGTTTTTCATTAATGAATGAAATGAAGTCATGGTACAATGCATTCACTGTGTGCTTTTCAGAACTGTGGGGCCCCTAGGAGCCTATTTTGTGTGGATCAATGTTGCCACAAAGCAGCATTTGTTTAACAAATGGATTGCTTATTGCTGACACTCCTTTTGCAGTAAAAATGACTGGCATATTATAGGTGTGAAAGTGCTACTCACACATAAACTCCAGCATTCCCTGGCCCTGGCTGTATGGCTTGAGGAACAAGGGGTTGAAGTTTTGTGCACTACCAAAGTCTATTATTTTAATGACATTATTGTAGGTGACCATGATGTTGTCAGGCTTAATATCCAGGTGCAGGATACGGCGGCCATGCAGATAATCCAGGCCAAGTAAGATCTGCGCAACATAATTGACAACGTCATCCTCAGAGTATCGAAACCTGGGGAAGATAAGCAGACTTTGAGCTCCATGTTGATCTGCTATGTCCCATTTTCACACAAACAAAATGTTTTAAATAAATTTACTGGAAAACAAAGAAATAAGAAGCACTGATTTCAGCAGACAGTGAAGAAATAATTATAAGGCATATTTGAAGACTGATGTAGTCTAGGAATAGATTGATAGATTGTAATCCGAATTAACACAAACACATCAATGCACAGACCTGTCAACGAGACTGTAGAGCATCTCCTTGCCTGCACAGTATTCAGAGATGAGGACCAAGTAGCGAGGTGTGACATAAGCCTCATGCAGGGCCATGATCTTCTCATGATGAAGTGCCTTGAGGATGTCATACTCTTTTAGCACGTCCTGTTTGCTTTCCGGCTCATATGGTACAATCTTGGCCATGAAGAGCTTTCCTGTGGCATTCTCCTTACACTCTCTGATCACACCAAAACGGCCCCTTTTCAACAGACACCCACTGTGTTAGCAGATGTGGAATTCTTCGACAACTTGACGGCAAGCTGCGACAAGCTCGGTAATGGCGATACGTTTGTGTGTAATGTAATTCAACGCTTCGTTCCTTACCTGGCTTTCTCATCCATAAAAGTGTACGGTTTCTGTGGGACTCCTTGACGTAAGGTCGATTCACCAGCCTTGCCCAAAGGGGTCCTGCGCCCAGAAGGGGTCAAGCGCCCGGACGGTGCCGTAAGTCCACTTGGGGTCATTCTAGAGGGCGTGTTCATGCCCTCGCCAACAGGACTCAGGCTGGTCACCAGCACCACAGGGGTTGAGAGGGACTGAGTGGGTGTGGGAGGGCTGACTTGAGCTGTGGTGACTGGGACGTACAGGGGGACGGAGAAAATGGGTTTTCCAATAGTGGGGGGAGGGGACACCAGCGGAGGTGGGGAGATGGGAGGAGTCTGAGACGCTGGAGAAACAATATTGGGAGGGCTTTTTGGTTTGGGTAAGACTGTAGGAGGTGCAAGCTTGGGAGGCGTTGCAGGGGTAGATGTGACACTGATGTTAAGAGTGGTCTTGGCTTTTGGTGGAGTGGATGTCACTGACTGGGGAGTCTGGATCTCTTCAATAACACGATGAGAAGGGACAGGATGGGTGGGAGGGGGTAGAGGGGTGACCACAGACAGGGATTTACTAGGAGAATGAGCAGGTAAAGCATGTGTGGAGGTGGAAGCAGCAGCAGCTGTGGATGGAGATGGGACATGAACAGGTGGAGTGGTCTGGGGTGGTGATGATGGCTTGACAGTGGCTACAGTGGCAGGTTTACTTGGCAAGACAGTGGAACCAGGCTTGATGGGAGGCACAGTCACTGAGGAAGTCACGACCGAAGTGGAGGGGACAGTCTTCATCTCAGCAGCAGGGGCTGTGAAATGAAAATGGTATGGTCTTTTTGCCCTTAGAGCTAAGTCTGTCGTGTGAACATTTTTGAGTGAAGACATGAAACTTTATGAAGCAAAACAAAGAGAGCAAGCACATTTGACCACTCTACACATCATTACCCCATCCCCATCCCTGATTTGTACCTGTAGAATCAAGACACACGGGCTCTGAGCAGTTACTGTAGGGCCCTTGGCCGGCTTTGTTGACACAGGCCACCCTGAACCTATAGGTGCCCCCTGTTGGCAGGTCTGTAACACTGCAGTAACAATCAGCCAGACCTGTAGCTACGAAGAGCCAGTTTTCTTCACCTAGGGAGAAAATGTATGTCTTTAGGTTAATCAAGTAACACATACTATACTGTCAAAAACAGCATATTTGCTAGTCCATGCTTGATATTCCTACGTGGAACCCCCAACAAGCCACTTTTTACATGCTATAATGTTCAATTAAATGTCAACTATCCTTTCACGTAATTCAGGATAATAAAAGTCTTCTGAATAGGACAAGCGGTTACAGAAAATGGATGAATGATTCTGAAAGTAGACTGGGTTGTAACATCTTATAATGGATTGTAATTCACAATATATCCATAAGGTGGCAGTAGGAGGTTGATTAAGTTCCAAAGCAATACTGCACTTTTTTTCAAATAAACTGGAACTGCAGTATTAAAAATATACAGGATATACAAAACTGCAAAAGTCATAATCAGAATTGTCCATAATTGTTATTTCTTTAATTTATATCCGTCGGGTATCATGATTATTATTATTATTATTTTTTATTTCAGGCATGAACAGATGGTGAAATCAGATGGCAATGCACAGGGTCATTGCACACATTTTAATGATAACTGAAGGAATCAAAATAGAGGCGAAAACAGACAGCTAAACATAAGGACACGGTATGAGGGTGGGGTAGCTGGCGCGGCAACAGTGCAGGACCAGACTGGCAAATTGCAATGAATAGTCTGACTCATTTTTAATCTGCTTATTAAAGCAACTCTAATTTACTCCAGACATAGTTGTGCAGGTTCATACATGAAATCAGTGAATGCCACTATTAGAAATATATACAACAGTTTTTTTGTTCAGTACTTGTTTTATCATGTACTTTAGATATAATATGTAATATGTGACATTATGGAGAGGAAATGCAGAACAATCACTTCTTGTGAAAAGGTAACAGGCAAATAAAAGCAAAGAGATGAGTTACAATCCATCTGCATTACACCAGTTGAAGCTTTAATCCAAAGCGGCAATCAACTGAAAAGGCAGCGTCAGACAGAATGGGGTCTTTTCTGACCCCAACAGTGAGTCCACTCTGCCAGTCTGAGGATTCAAACTAATAACCTTCAGTCTTACCGGCACGGCACCCTAACCTGCTGAGCCACACACCACTCCCCCGCAGATAAGGAGCACTCACCCTCTCTCTTCCTTTCAAGGGAGTAGGTGCATGGGGCTTGTGTTGCTGAAGGCTTCCATAAAACAAATGCTGTGTTCTTGTACTTCTGTGGAACCTCTGGGGTTCCGGGGGCTTCGGGGAGACCTGCACATGGACACATTCATTAGATCAATGTTTCCCAACCCAGTCCTTGGGGACCCTCAAACGGTCCAGGTTTTTGCTTCCACCCAGACCCCTGCCACACAATCACCATTTCTACAAAAACATGGACAGCTTAGGGGCGCCCAAGGACCAGGCTGAGAAACACTACAATACGAACACTATAAATTATCATACACTCTGCCACACGAAAAGACCAGTACTGACGAAAACCAGTGTCTTCTAAAAATATGAGATCATACTTGACATTACTAGGAAGAACAGCAAAGACTTCACTGAAATGGTTAGAAACACAATTGAAGTTTGTAAGGTTAAGGACACTTGAACTGCTCACTCCCGTTTAGCTTTGTCTACCTCCTTTGAGGGAGCACTTATATCAGCGACAGCAAGTGCCTTGTCCATTCTCAAGGCCTAACCCTCCGCAGGGAACACACGCTCTACAAGTCAATGCGCAGACTCACGGGCAAGGGTCAGGACGCAGGAGCTGGTGACTGAGGCCAGAGGGTTTGAGGCCACACACTCATAGAGGCCAGCATCTTTCCCGCTGGTCTTCATGATCATGAGCAGTTGCCTCCCATCCGGACACGAGATCATGTTCATCCTGGCATCGATCTCGAGTGGCTTCTTGTCTGAAAATACAAGCGCAGTGTTTCAGAAGTCTAGAGGTCTAAAAAACTATATTGAAAACATGCTGAAGGGTTTTAAACAATTACCCAGCTGATCATGCATAGTTTTTGATTGATTTTACTTGTTTTTATTTGTGAAATGTAACAAGCAATTTATTGAACTACGTCAATGATACTTCCAAGCAATACATACTGTATTGCACATAGATTTTTTTATATTAATCTACATAAAATATACACCATTTAAGGTAATTTATTGTGGAGGGTAATTTGTGTCCATTGAAGTTATTAGTAAAAAGTGATGTGCTCATTGAAAAGCCTAAGGTATATACCTAAATGATAAAGCACATTTGACTGGACATGTCTGCAAGTCTTAAAATATGGGGGACAATGCACACCATATAACTTTCATATTATGTGTTTTTATACATATTATTATATAATTGCACTGTGTCCACTCATTGCCAGTAACTGTAAAAAAAGCAATACTTCAAATCTGAAATACACGTTTTAATCTTGAAATAAATGCTATTTTGGAAGGTTACTTTGTCCTTTAATTTTCCACTTTAATGTTGTTTGTACATTTGGATAGAAAACCCAATGAATAATAATCACATAATTACATAAAGTGTTTTGTTTTGTTGTTTGTTTTTTGTTGAGTAATTCTTTTTGAGTAAATGTTGAACCCTAAACCTAGGTTTCATTTTAAGTATTCCTTTTGTACATTTTTTGAAAAAGCAGGACCATACAGCCCTAGAGCAACTGGGCCTTATGGGTGAAACCACTCAGCTGACCCTGGGATTTGAACCAGCCATGCACTCCAGCTCTGCTTTGTGTTTTGCGGTGAACTGAGGAGATCTGAGAACCTACCTTTCATCCAGGTGATACGTGGATGAGGACTGCCTGCAGGAAGGCAGCTGAGGGTGACGGGGTCCCCCTCCAGAAGAACATGGTCTTTGAGTTTAATGTGAAACACTGGGGGGAAGTCTGCATGTGGGGAGAAGGTGTCAGAAGAAGATGTCAGAAGAAGCTAAAATGTAGATAAGTAATGCTCTTCTAGAGTTTCATGTGATGGATACTTCCACAAAGTTGTGACTGTGATAATACAGAATGTTGCATAGGAATCAGCAAAACAATCCATTTTTGCTGAGTATTAGTATTAGTAGATAATATGCATTTCGGTTTCTGAAATGGTATTATTGTCATTGTATGTGTGTGACAACAGAGAAGACGAAGTCGAGTACCAGATGCCAGTCTGGTGTACTGTCGACCGCGGAAGGAGCTGCCATCTCTGGCTATTGCAGAGGGTATGTCTGGCTGGGATACAGTCTTGTCTTTGCGGCCCCTGGTCAGGCCCCAACGGTCCCATCTTAACCTACGGTCACTCTCTGGGTCTGGCGAGGACAGGACACAGTTAAGAGAGGCTGACAGAAGCAAGAGAAATGACTGAGACTGGGACGCTCGAGTACTGTGAAAAATAACGTCCTACTTACATTTTAATTAATTATTGCCTCATATTTAAGCATTTTAAGTGTGTATTTGAGGGAAGTACACAAAAATTAATTTAAATGTTTACTTTTGATAGCTGATTCTGACTGAATGCTGCTTGTGGACTCCAGGGACTCAGTGGATGCAGTTGAAACTGACTGTGATGCCAGAGGGTTCTGGGTGAGGCCTAGCTTCTTCAGGCTAATTCCCTCAGAGCTGGACCGGCGGAGCAGAGAAAGCAAAGGTGTCCGCTTGCTCTCAGACTTCTCCTCAGCCTTCTTCTCCTCTTTCCTCTCTTCTTGTCCTTTCCTTTCTTCGGACTGACTGCGGATCCTCATGGAGATCCCGGCCACTGTGGATTCGATCTTCCGCCGCATATTCAGGATTGGGGACTCGCTTGCTTTTTTGGGCTCCATCACCACCTCTTCCTTTGGAGCCTCAGGTGCACCATCCATCCTGACCATCTCCACATCAGCAGCCACCTTTTCCTGGGATTTGCTGCGGCTGAGAGCCCAGGAAAGACGTCGCCTTGGGCCGCTGGACTCAGTAGCAGGTGCTTCCTCTCTTGACTTTTCCTCCTTTCTCTCGGTAGGTGGGGTTCTCTTCAGACGCATCGAGAGTCTCTTCATAAACCCACGGTCTTTTGAAGCTTCTCTGAGGTCCTGGACAGACTTGGATTTCTCCATCATCATCCTGGATGCTTCGGGTTTGACGACTTGTATGGGAGTGCCTACAGCGCCGGGACGATAGATGTCTTCACCAGATTCAGGAGGCATCGTAGCAGACTTCTCCTCAGGTTTTGCCCAGTTCAGGAGCTTAAAGCCGCGTGTCAGAGATGAATCACGTTTTTTGAATTTGGACTCAAAGACCTCCTCTGAGGCAATGTCCTTGATTTCACTAGTAAGAGAAGAAGGATGCACTGGAATATGGGGTGGACTTGGTTCTTTGCTTACATTATCGGTAGAAGCTACTCTAGAGAAAACTGCAGGATGCTGAGATGTTGGGGCAGGCTCTGGCGTAGGTGAGGGAGGAATGGGAGTGTAGGTGGCTGTGGTGATAGGCTCTGGCGTAGGTGAGGGAGGAATGGGAGTGTTGGTGGCTGTGGTGATAGGCACTGGCGTAGTTGTTGTGACACTTGCTGGCTGTAAAGTTGGGACCATGATTGTTTGAATGGTGCTGGCATAGGCAGACCTTCTCCCATCTGGCAGTGTGACTCGAGTAACTGGAGGGGGTGTTACATACGTCGGAATGACATTTGGAGATGGTTTCGCTGGCACTGTCAGAGGTGTTACTGTGATGGCACTGGTGACGATGTTAATCTCAGGGGCTATTTTCTGGGCCCTCAGTTCATCGACATATTCTTCATTCTTCTCTTCTTCGGTAGTGCTTTCTTCAATCACACTGCTAGGGGCTACTTCCGAATCAAGTTCATTCTGGGACACCTTTTCAGATTTACGTGTTTCCTCCTTAGATACGCTCACTTCCTTCTCTGGACAGCTTGGTGCACTCGTGTGGTCCTCTAAATTACTCTCTTTTGACCCATTTCCAAATACTTCCTTTTCTGGCTCATTCTTTTCTTCAACAGTCTCAATTTGCTCCCCGGCATCACTCTCTTGAATTGTTTCCATTTGTTCTGTTGCGGGTGGCTCAGATGAAACCTCCATTGGAGTAACAGGGTGGGAATCCATTTTAACCTGCTCTGTGAGAGCAGACATGGATGCAGCCTCTTGTAACCGACGTTCCTCTATCTGGGCCATGGGTATTTCTAGGGGGGCTCCAGAACGTCGGTGCAGAGGGATGGGCTCAGTATCTCCTTGGCTGAAGGAGGCACTTTTGCGGAGGACCTTGATTTTTGGACTGTCCTCTCTTGCCGTGTCGCTAGAAGCAGCCCGGATCATTGGGGCACCACCTAAGCGATGTGGGCGTACGTAACGTTCTATGGGAATTGTACGTTTTTCGTCACCCACACCTAGTGTCTCCAGCAGGGGGCCTCGTAAGCCACTCATTTTATTGTCCACGGCAACACCTCTGAGAAGCCTCTGCCTCATCAGTTCAAGTTTCAAAGCATAGTCCTCCTTGCTTAGCTTGCCAGCACCTGGACTAGAGCTCCTCCGTGGCAACTCCATAGAAACGGCCTTTTTGAGTTTCTTCGTACCATCCTCTGTGGCTCCCTCAGACTCTCCATCCCCGTGTTTGATGTGCAGTAGCAGTGCGCTGTCGGCAGAGCCACCCCTGCGAAGGTACCCTTTTCTACCACTTGAACTACCTTCGGTCTTTTCTGACTCCATGCTCGAACCACGGCGCAGAGGCCTTTTCGACTGTTCTGACCGCTTGATTGTCACTGCCGGCTCCTCATCTGAAGATCCCTTATCTTCTTCCTGCGTTGCCCTTTTCCGCAGTCGCCCCCTGAGGATGGAGGGTTCTCCACCCTCTTTTGCTTTGTCTGCTGGTCCAGTCTCCATAGGTACTGTCCCCTGGCCAGTTAGACCTTCCCCTTCAGTGGTACCATTAGTCCCACTAGTCATATCATCATCACCCAGAATATCATTCAGAGACATTCTGGATCCAGAGAAGTCCATGGTAAGAGGCATTGGGATGAAAGGAAGTTCATCAATATCCTCGTCTGAGTCCGAGGAGGAGGTGAGCGGTGGCGATCCCTCTCGGAGGTGTCTAGGAACAGCGATGGAAGTGTGGCTGGAGGAATCATCCAGTAGCTCTGGAATAGACCTCATCACCATTTTGGATTTATAGCTGATAAGGGACCTCTGTAAAGCAGCAAGATCGAAGATCATGAAACTCGTGAAAATATATACAAATTTAACAACCTAAAGCACCTGCTTCCTGCTGCTGAGCAATCACACTCACATTTTCTTCAGGAAATGCACTTTCATTTCAATTTTTATACTATGATACAAGCACAGGTATTTTTATGAGGTAGGTCTTACCTGCCACCTTCTTCGAGATAAAAACTGCTTAATAGCTTCTGTGCTTATACTCTTCTCCTGTGCCAAGGTCTAAGTGAAAGGAGAATATATAGAGATCAATAACACAAATCTGGCAATAAGCTGGACCAAACCTTACCGTATTGCCAGGACAGAAATAAGAAGAATGTAGAACTACAATATGACAGCTTTTGTGAACTGGTGCAATAATTTATCCTTGGTTGTCTTTTTTATAATTTAAGACCTACCTTAAACCACGGATGGCGAAGGCACTCATTAACATCAGGCCTCCTAAGAAACACAAAAACACACAGTATATATAATTGCATATAAACCAAAATAAAAGAAAAAATATTTTCTACATGATGATAATGCATAAGGCAACCCTTGGCTCAACTTTGAAGGTTTGGTACATCTGAAATAGTTTTTGGATGGATGTTTTTTTATTGTATATGTGTATATAGAGGTGTTTATATGTTTATAAAAATATTGAATTTTGTCAAGAAATAAAACAGTGGATAAGAGACCAGGTTTCAGTCATAACTCAATTATGATTAAAAAGATAGTTACAATGTTCTGCTTTTGTATGACAGTTATTGATGCCTACATGTTCTGTATTTCTAAGATTAGTAAGTGTAAAAAGATTTTAAGTATATGAAAAATAGATAATATGAAAAAATTAGCATTTTTGCATTTTCAACTCACAGTCTGTCCACCACCAGCAGCTTAATGACGAAGCTCTTGGCCTCCCGGCTCAGGTCTGCAAACATGCTCTCTTCAAAAGCTACGTTGTAGCTTCTGATGTTCAGCACGGTGCTGCGGTCATTCTCTCCGGCAAATGGTGACACTCCGGTGAGGCTGAAGAACAATCCCAAGCTTTAATCACCTCTCTGCACTCTGACCTCGTAGCTTTTCTGCCAGGACGTTTATCAGTAGCTGTAAAAAGCTTTTTTTCTTGTAAGATATTCTCTTTCCATGAATGTACATGATTGCAGACTCAAAGTTTTACCCTGGACAACTATCATTACTATATTTCAATAATTATATGGGCAGCATTACAACCAAATTGCAAAACACATTGTATAAACATACCACAGATAAGTTATGACTCCAATTGGCCTGTAAAGAGAAAGTAAGAGTTAATATATACATATATATTTTCATATTTTATCCATAGTAACCATGTTTTCACTTTGCATCCAAGAAACTGGGAAACTTACCATATATCCGTTGCCTTGGAGACAGGAGTCTGATTAACAATTTCCGGGGCAACGAATTCGGGTGTGCCAAATTTGCAGTATCTCGGCTCATCTAGTGTTAGTTCCATGGCATTCCCAAAGTCACAGATCCGGATTCGGTCACCACTGTGGTCTGCCATTAGTATGTTCTCGGGCTATAAGGAACCACAGGGCGCATCATTAATAAAGCTAGTTCTGTGCTTGAAGAACGAATGACACGTGTCGTAGACACATTGTCTACCTTGATATCAAGATGTAAAATGTTGTTCTGGTGCAGGTAGCTTACTCCCTCCAGCATCTGCTTCACAGCTGAATGGATCTGTAAAGAGATCATGTTGAGATGCCTCTTATTCCATGGGATTTCTAAATGTGCACGGACGACTGAGTCAGTGCTTCCCATGAAGGGCCAGAACAGGCTACTTGCCTCAGACTGTGTCACTGTGGACTTCTTTGCCAGTCGTTCCAGAAACTCCTCATGACATCTTTATTCCCAAGTCAAGGAGAGAATACCTCCGACTATGGAACCATAGAGCTTCCAGAAACGCTTAGAAATCAATAGTCTTTCAGATAGTCATTAGCTCCAAAAGCACATCCTTGAAAGTGGTTATGAACTTGTTAATCAAAGTAGAGGCTGCCGAAAGGCCTTCAACTGGCTCCAGACGCTGGGTCTCCAATGATGTATAGAGTACCGCCGCTTTAACACTCACATTGGGTGACTTACAAGCATGGGAGTCGACGCCATTACATCAGCGGGGGACGTGTCCCCCTCACATTCCATAATTATTTGTTTGGACCCCTCCACATTTAACATAAAATATAAGTTGTATGCCAGTGTGTCCCCCCACATTCAAAATGCTTCTGATGCCCCTGCTTACAAGGATACAGATCGGTGATGATTATGACAACGTTCTTCTTCTCAAAGGCATCATGGAAGTAAACAATCCTCTCATGGTCCAGCTGAGAGAGTATTTTCATTTCCCTCAAAGCCGAGGCCTTTCTCTTCGCGCGTGCAGAGATGAATTTTGCCGCGTACTCCACCTTGCTTCCTTTCTGTGTTACTCGCTTCACATAGGAGAATGTGCCCCTGGAGCACAGACACATACAGGTACTGCTAACGAAATGATAAGAGAAGTTCAGTCTCCACGTGTTATTTGGCCTAACCCAGAATAATGTATGTCTCTTTTCCACCTTCCAACTAATCTCTGACAAAACCCCTTAAATGTAAGGAGTAAAACAAGAGCATAATATTGCCTTTTTTTTTTAGTTCATGTTGTGCAAAATATTAGAGACCTTTGTGAACCACATATTTCAAGCAACTTAAATGTACTACTGTTACATTACATCATAAGTGAAATTAATCTCCAAAAAGCCTATTGTTTCACACTGTAAAAAAAAAAAAGCAGATAAGGAACATATCGCATAGATTTGCTATTTAATGGCCCCTTATCAGGACAAACATACTCATTGTCACACTCTGTGGTGACTCAATACTGCATTGGGCGTCATAGATGAGTAACAGTTGAACCCAGCAACCCAGCAGACTACGGTGTAAGTGGAGGTAGGAGGGGTGACACGGGCATTATCTGTGTAGGGCAGGAACATCGCCGCATACTGAGCGAAGATAAGTCGTCCCAGGGCCGGGCTGAAGGAGGTCGTGCTTATTTGTATCCATACACTGTGTTTACCTCTTGAATGTGAAGTGTCACGCTAACCATATTCACACAGCTTGTAAATGGTATGTTTAAATGGGTGCGGAGTGCAGTGCAGCAGGGTAAAATGCTGGGTCTGTGATTGGAAGGTCGCCAGATCAAATGCTGTGGTCAACAAAATAATTTCACCATTCGACTTGTAATTGCTCGTAATTGGCTGACTCTGCTTTCACAACTGCATGTCCTTTTGAATAACAGCATCCGATATTAAATATAACATAAATTGATTTGATATAATTGGTTTTGCTGTACTATCTGGTAATTCTGTGCACATTCTAAATGTAGAAAGGGTTCATGGTGTTGTCATAAAGCTTTCTCATTTGGTCTCTTCAGTGATCATTCAGAACTGCTCTATACTGTCAGTAAATGTCCTACACACAACAGCTGCAGTTGTTTTCATTTACGGTGGGAAAGAGTTTCCGCGATGATTAGAAACAGAGACAATGATGAAATTTCCCTTCAAGTCTGGCAGGCAAGTGCATTTAAAAAAATAAAATAAAAATTCAGTAATGACTCACCGGCCGATCTCCTTATGTACGTCATAGTAATCGGTCAGTCTGCGCATCTTCCTGAGAATCGTTTCTTCATCCTCCATCAGCTCCTCTTTTTCCTGTTTTGCTGCAGGGCCACAGATTCATTAAGTAGGAAGCAGCTCATTGGCCGACCACAGAGAACCACTGAGCATTATGGTGTCTGCTCCTTCTATGGATTTTAAAACCACAGACTCCCTCATTCATTTTTAATAATCTTCCTCTTCCTTTGAATAATTATAACAGTGAGATTTAATTGCAGTCTTTGTATCAGCCACATAACAATGGCTCTGTAGAGATACACATTTCCACTAATGTGTCAGTTACCAAAGGAGCATGACAAGAAAATGAATACTTATCATTACCAAGGCTCATCTCATCACTGACACTGAAGTATAATAATATCATCATTATCTCGGTATTATATTTGTATCAATACTCTAATGCACTTTCTTTCAATTTCTGCTTTATTTAAAATATTCCATTTCTGCCACTTGAGTATTCTCTAGCTGTCCTAAATTGCTATTAATTACAGTCTAAATTTCAGAAAATAGCTTCTTCATTAAAAAATAAATCTAACAATCATCTGTTGTTTTGTGATCTAAATATTTTTTCACAAGACAGCAGTTTGGAACATGAAAAGGGTAAAAGTATCTTATCCTGACAAGGCCTACAAAAACCTATTGCCAATAGCAAGCAGCGAATGCAGGCTGTTTAACATGCCATTTCACAATTTTAATTTTGGAATCATTCCTAATCAGCTAACAGCACACAGAAAAACTACAGTAATACATTATCAGAAAAAACTACGGTGATTACATGTCAGAAAAACAAAACCAAGACAAATGCTTCTAATGGTGTTTACATATGAAATTTACTTTATTGCAACCCACCCAAGAAGTTCCAATGCGCATATAATACACACGCACACACACACACACACACACACACACACAGTTATGCACAAAAGTTTGGGCACCCCAGGGCAAATCATACATTTTCTTCATTTCCTAATGAAAACGTGAACACAGCATCTGCATAGAAAACATAAACCTTAAATAAGGCACATTTAAGCTAATTTTGATGAACGGTTTCCATTTATTTACTAGAGCAAAAAAAGCCATTTTCATCTTGCGAGTTTCCAACTGACCCTTTACTGTTTTTTAACAAGGTCTCACATCTTCATCTACTGGTTCAGCTTTAATCTAAGTGAGTTGATTACAATTCCAGGCCGTGATAAATTCTCTGAGTCATCGCACGACTCAGAATGTTGTGCTTGTGCTTAGCAGATATGAGCTGCTCCAAGCAGCTTTCTGAACATCAGAAAATAAAAAATAATTGACTGTTTCAAAGTAGGCGAAGGGTATGAAAAGATATGTAAATCCTTTCTGGTTGCCATTTCCCCTGCCTGCAATATCATAAGAGTTGTAAGTTAAGGGTAAGAGCTGACAGACCAAGAAATATCTCTGAGAGAGCTGCGTGGGGATGGATCAGGAAGATGAAACAAACCCACCATATCACTGGATAGGATCTGCTGGAAGGTTTAGCCAACACAGGGATAGGGATGCATTGGTCCCCTGTGCAGCATTGGTTGCATAAACATGAAAGAATCATCAAAAAGAAACCTGCGACCTTATCACAAAAGACAGAGTCTGATGTATGCAAAACCCTCCGGGGCTTTTTGGAACCAAATGCTGTGGTGTTAGGAAGTTAAAACTGAATTATTTGGCTACAGTCGGCAAAGGTACACTCACCTAAAGGATTATTAGGAACACCATACTAATACGGTGTTTGACCCCCTTTCACCTTCAGAACTGCCTTA
>JAODLC010000038.1:7184700-7252002 GCA_026781145.1 Hippopotamyrus pictus | reverse complement strand
CTGGATATTGATTAGCAATGGCTGCGAATCATTTTAACGGGAATTAGGCAATTGTTTCGCAGGTGGGTGTTTTTACAGCGCAAACTGCGATGCGATACCGGCTATTTCGAACCCTGGACCCTGAGACTGACTTCTTACCTGTCACATACAGGTGAGCATAGCAGGCAGCCTTGCCCACTTTGTTGGAGATGACACTCTTGTAGACCCCGGCGTGGGCATGGCAGACGGAGCGGATCACCAGGCTGTGAATGTCCCGGTCTGCATGAGAAGGAAAGCAGAGAAGCACAGATCAATCCCATGGAGACTTTTCCACCCATCATTCTCTGTCGCCGTCGCGCACCGATCACATTTTGAAAGTGCAAGAAGTGAGGCGTCCTTTCTTGCAATTCTGCGCTGACAGCTTGGCCCTATAACATTTATAGCAGTGTCAGGGAAGGTTGCCTGTGAAGATATGTGTTTGTGAGACAAGGTGGTAATGCAATAAGCTGCTCCAAAAATACAGATGAGGAAAGTCCCATGCAGGACGTACGCTGCACCATCTTCCTGTCGTCCGTGCTGTTGATCCTGTGGCCGTTGTGGAACCAGGTGATGCTGGGATACGGCAGGCCAGCCACTCGACACTTCAGCATGGCCTCCTTGCCCTCCACCACGTCCAGGTCATACAGCGGCTTAATAAAATCTGGCATAGTGAATTGCTCCACCTCGCTCTCTGCCACCTCTGGTTCCTCAGGAATGGAAGGCATTTTTTCCAGCTTCGCCCTGTGAGGCACACAGGGAAAAAAAAAAAAGAGGGAGACTCGTCAGAGTAAATAAAGGGCGTTTTTTTTTTTAGTTAATCTTGTCTTTGTTGAATTTTATTTGCTCATGTTTGTTTGATAAAAAGTGACAATTCAATTATGATGGTGTCCAAACAAACTCCCAGCACAAAACAAAAAGAAAAAAAATAATCAAAGCTGGCGTCTCGATATATTGCTGCAAAAATGCAGACAGGAGTAAACATTGGAACAAAACAGAGATGAAAATGAAGAGATTAATTGAAGGCCAAACGATGGTGGACGACGGCTTGCTTACATTTGAGAGGAGATGGCAGTCCGGGGCTCCTGGACGTATAGGTCGGCGGAGCACTCCGCTGTGCCATGCTGGTTACGGGCGACGACCGTGTAGAAGCCCTCGTCTTCGCTGCTGACGTGTGTGATCACCAGCATGTGCCGTCCACCTTCCTTCAGGACGCGTATGTTCTCGTTGTTGTCCAGTATGCGTTCTGTGGAAGTGGGAAAGATTTCAGCTGTTCAGCCACCATACCACAAATGGTCTATGTCCATGTGTGAGTATGTCCCAGTATGTATCAGTGTTTAAATGTCTTTTATATTTATACCCTATTTATCACTGTCTCTTGAACTGTCATCAATGACATCATAATGTCATCACAGTATACGACCCATAGATCAAATGGCTGAGGATGACAATATAGAGTTTGACACGACTCTTATGAGACATTTCCATGATCTGCACACAGGCATTATGGGTTTCCAACAATAACATGGATGACAGGAGGAAACAACTTCAGAGTAAAATTTTTACGAAGGAAAAATTCAACTGCTGTCCATGTACCACCAAGTAGTATCGAAGAAGACCCTGGTAATTTGTTACTGTGACTCAGGTTACTGTGATTTTTTTCACCCATGTGGTTCTCTGCTGCTTCAGTCTGCAGCTAAGTGGCACTTGGTCTAGCAAGTTTGAAAACCACTGTGTTAGAAATAATAAGAGAGTATAAAAGAAGCTTACCAAAATGACTCCAGCTGACTTGAGGGGGGGGCGTCCCGCTGACTTTGCAGTCAAAGCGAGCACTGCGGCCCTCGATTACCTCCAGGATGTCCAGCTTTCGAGTGAAAAGCGGCTCGATGGAGGGCATTACTTTAAGCATGGCTGTGGAGGTCAGTTCCTCTAAAAAGACACAAAAGCAGGAACTAAATGTGAAAGAATTGGGACAAGCTATTAATCTATAGTTCTACACACGAGGGCCTGCCTATATGGCACGTACAAGGATAATGTCTCAGATCATTTCCCGCTGAAGATGATGGAGGCAGTACAGCTCGTAACTTACTGATGACGAGCTTCATACAGTCGTGCTATTTTACAGTATGACAAATCTGCAGTGCTGTTTGGCTCTAGTGACGTCATCAACCCCAAGCACCATATGTGCAAAATACTTGCTACAGCTGCCTATTTGTTCCACATCTCCAACTCGGCAGACATTTTGCTTGTATGTGACGGTGGAAGCTAAACTGTGTCTCTGCTTTGATGCCATTAGTAAATCAGCGGTCCAGAAAAAGTCTGGTACACTGGTTCAGTGTGAGGCATCAATACAGATGCCTCATACCTTCAGAACTGATGTTTTGAATAGAATAATGAGGCTTTATTCATCCCAGTGGGTCTTTTCACCTATTCCATTTTGCTATCCACACACACACACACACATACAGGCGAGAGCAGCTTTCTGACCATGGGCACTAATCCACACATCTTTATCCATTCTACATGTTGCAGGGTTTCCTATGTAAGCTCCAGTTTCCTGAAAAAGACATGCAGTTAGGTGAATCGACAGTTCTCTGAATTGCCACAGTGTGTGTGCACTGTCATCCTGTCCAGGATGTTCTCCTGGCCTTGCGCACGTATTCTGCTGGGAATAGACTCCAGCGCCACCCCCCGCCCCATCCCTTCTAAAACCCTGCACTGGATGGTTAGAAGATGCAGAAAAAGTCTAGGGTGACAAAACTTTGAATGACAACAATGAGTCACGACCTTATCTACAGAACTGCACCTCCTACAGTACCATGTCCCTTTCACTGCAATGGGAAATGCCAGCTTTTACTTGGTCCAGGAGATTTGTGTCCCTTACCTATAATCAGCTTCCTAGCATTAGACTTCTTTTAGAAATGTCAGAAGCAAATAGTGAGCAAGTGCCATCCCTACTTGGCTTCTAATAAAAATGTGTGACATGCTTGGTATCGCTATTGGATTTCTGCATTGGAAGATATTTTATTACTCCATTATCATCAGCTTTGCTTTTTCATTATGCTATTGGACGCATTTGCCAATGCATGTTTTAGCGAGTTATTTCCAGGACAGGGACTAACCTTTGGCTGTACTCAGCTTGCACGTGTAGGTGCCACTGTCATCCTCGTGCACCGAGTTGAGCAGCAGCCTGCACTTTCTGCCATCAAAATGCATCTTGCAGTTGAGCAGTGCCGGCTGGATCAGTTTGCCGTCTGCAAGCCAGTCTACGTCCACGTCCTGCGGCCCAGTCATGTGACACTCGAAGAGTGCAGTCTCTCCTGCTCTCACCGTCACGTCACTCACATTCCGGGTAATTGCCAGAACTGGCTCCGTTGGGGGCACTAAATGGAATAATAGGGGACACAACTGTTTTGAAAGGACAATTTAGGTGATTATAAATTCCACAATGGAAATGTAAACCTGCGGTATTCATCCCCAAAAGTTTCAGAAAGCTTCTCCAAGCCATATAGTACGGCAGCATTACTCATGCATTCTAATGTCCCAGCGGTCAATATAACCCTTAAGTGCTTTTATGCATCTCTAAATTACATCCCCATTAAAACTGAAATAAATCTAAAATAGAAGAAATCCATCCTTTATCTTGCCAGAAGCAAAGTTCTTTGCAACATTGCAAAGAATACCAGACAGCACTGGAGTTAAAAAGAATTTCCCTTGAAAGACTTTTGATCAAGATAATCCACAGTGAGATACGACTGTGCCTTCCTGAGATTGTTCATTTCAATTTACGTTAATTCAGTTAATCTTACTTTTCATGTCATCAAACCCCAGAAAGTTGTATGGGCTGCTAGTGAGGACTCAGTCAACAGTGGATCAAAAACTCTGAAGGTGTCAGGCACATCAAAGAAAGATGTGAAAAGACTTCTTCCATTATTTAAATAAATATGAGTCCTTTTATGTATTTAATTTTTTTTTTTTTGAGGGGGGGGTGAATTAGCAGTGCAGTTGATTAATGGGTTCAATAACACCGCCCATAATGCACATACGAGTGTCAGGTCTGTCAAAGCTGACAAGCTAAGCATGTTCAGTCCTCCTGGCAGTCAACTCACAAATAGTCTTTGTTTTGACACCTTATTATACTTCCTGGCTCTATGTCTTATTTACGATGACATGCGTTAATCCCATCAGGGAGTTTTATCGCTGTGTGCTCTCTGCAACAAAGATGGCTGACGTAAACTCTTCAGGAGCACCGATACTTTGTATTTATCTGTGATCTTGATTATATTAACTGCAAACTGATTAATGATCTCCATTATATTACATCATGTTAGCTGGTACAGCCAGAGTGAGCATTAAAATGTTTCAGTTCTTACCTTTAACCTCCAGTTTGCAGTCACACTGCTTAGTGCCATATTCGTTGATGATTTTACAGGTGTATACACCAGCATCAGACTTCTGTGCTGAAATGATCTTCATCTCAAAGGTCCCACTCTCTGTTTCACGCACTATGTGCCGTGCGCCAGTTTTTATTGTCACCCGGTCCCTCAGCCTGAAGCCAGGGAAAGTCTTTATTTAGGCACATTTAAGACAAGTTTCTCCCCAGAAACAGTACTAGGACAGACCTAATTTGTTAGAGAATCATAGTTTTTTAATGCCAAAGTACATGGACATAGGCATCATTGTTTACATTTTTCATGTCTGTATATTCTGCCATTTGCACACTGCCAATCATGCACACTGTATATACTGCCATTCGCACACTGCCTACCATGTACACTGTATATACTGCCATTCACTGGCTGTATTTCATGTACATTGTATATACTGGCATTAGCACACTGCCTACTATGCAGACTATATATACTGCTATTCACTGACTGTCTACTACGCAACCTGTATATACTGCCATTTACCCACTGCCTTTCCATGCACACTATATATGTTGCCATTCCCTCACTGCCTACCATGCGCACTATATATATATTTCCATTTACATACTGTGTTTGAATAGCCTTGATACATAGCCTTTTATTTATCTTCTATTTAGCCTTTGTTTTAGCTTCCTATGCCTGTTTCATTTATTTTATTTAATTACACTTTGTCAATTTTTTTTTATCTCAGCAGCAAGCCAAATTTACATCTCACTTGTACCAGTATAACTGTGCACGTGCCAAATAAAATCTTGAAACAAGTATAAAATCTTGAGTCTTAGATACAGAGGTATATGAGACTCCTGGCAAGCTTACCAATAAATCATGGGCTTAGGCTGTCCATGTATCCGTACAGACATGGTGACCTCTTGTCCTTCTGTCACTGCTTGGTTGGTGAGGGTTACCTGTTGAAAACAAATTTGGAATCGGAATTCAAGCGTGATATCACTGTAATTATTAATTCTGGTTGCAAATTTTCATGGTATTAAAATATAGGTACTGTGACTATAATTATAGGGGGAGGGCTGTTATGGAACCTGGAAAACAGGGGGCTCCCTGAACCGGATGTCAACGATCTTCCGGGGCTCGGCTTGGCAATACGGCCCTCCGAAGTCCATTCCTTCCTCCAGGGGGCTCAGGTACTCCTCATCGGACGTGATTGGGCTGCTGACGTCCATGGGCACGTTGAGACCTCCCCGCTGCTCGTGCATCGGTTCTGCCAGCGGACAGACATGTGGGGAATGAGACCGAATGTAGAAGTGGCCAGATGTACATATTTTGGGAACACAATGATTAGCGACCCATTGTTGCATGGTCATTGGGTGTGTGCAATTCTACAATCGCAGCAACTTGTTTTATGGGTTGCTTTTTATCCAGGGGACTCAGTTCAGCAGACACTGTATTTTTATTTGGCAGTTGGCTTCCTCTTCATGATCATGACTGCCAAACTTGATTCCATCACTGCGAAAGAGACCTCATCAAAACACCGGATACAACCACCAATCATTTCTCTGATTCCTAATACATACCAAGGATTTGAATGCTTATGACAGTTCTAAGCAGCATTTGTTGATATATTACAGAAATGAGAATAAGTCTGAAACTTAGCCTGGTTATTTAATCCCAATGGGATCTTCTGACTATAAGCAGATATTGGATCACATGGTTCTCATACTGTATCGTTTCCCTGCGATCAAGCTGAATGAATGGTGCTTTCTATTGTGACGGAAAGTAATGTGAGAAATCAAAAGTTGTGCTGTCTGTCATATATTTTTTTCACATTACCACACTAAACATTTAATTCCACAGGAATTAGGCTATTTCTTTTTTTAGGAGTTCAGTACATTTTCATTCAGATCCCACTCTATTATGTGAGCTTATCTGATCTGTTAGGGCAGGTGATTCAATTAAAATTAAAGAAAACATTGCCAGGGCCTATAAGATTAGCTTTGAATTTCAAAACAAGAGGCCAGACACTGCTTTTTTGTACCAGTGCCAATGAGAAGACTCCATCAGCAGTGAAAATAGAGATTAAATTACTTCTAATCTCTTCAAAAACTACACAAAACACAAAGACAGCTTATGAGATCTTTCTTTTCTTTATTTTAAAATTGATCGGGAAACCAGGGTGCTTTTTACAATTCGTGCGATAGGACTTTGCTTTCGGGTTGCCATGGAAACCTTCAGAGAAGAACCTCAGCTGGATGCGGTATTAAAGCATCTTGCAGTGAGTAAGAAGCAGGGAGAAGCGTGGAGTGAGTAGGGGGCTCACAGCATGGGTGCAGGGGGAGGCTCATGGGCAAAGCTGAAAAACCGCACGTGTCGAACATGCATGTTTATGTGCCTTTGTCTTCCTTGTCAGATATTACGTATTTAGCAATGCTAAACAGGCTAAGGTGCAATTATTAATTCTAGAGTGTGCAGAAGAGGAATATAGCTATGCATTGTCTGGCACTAGCTCCGTACACAGATGCTCTGGTCCATTCAACACCATGAAATAGAAATATTATTGTTAATTAGTCATTATCTGTAGCTTAAAACAGATCGCTTGGAATTTCGAAGGACATTTTAATTTCCTTTGACATGTTTTTCTGCCTCCTTGTTTTTCAATATGTTCAATAGCTCACAGATATTTTTTTAGGATTTTTTTTTCTCAAAAATAAACAGTGTATACCATATTCATCATATTTACCACTTAGTAATATTTCTTATTTTTAGTGCCAAAACAGGCTGTTCTCTCCTTCTTCATTATTACTGTTATTATTGTGTTTTGAAGCTAACACATTTTTCCCAGCCTCAGTGGTCCAAGGTGTCTTTCACACAGTGTTGTCCCGAATACCTAATGAATATCAAGGGTTTAAAGGTTATTTCTCAGGATGAAGAGCTTAACTCTGAGAGGGTCTGAAGAGGATCGCGAATCCCCTGATTATTTAGATAAATCTCTGTAAAATGAAGGACTTAGCACATTTACCAGACTGACGTGGCACCAGAGGGTCCCCTGTCTTCACTCGCTGCTTGCAGATATAGATGACAAATTCTCCAACTTACTCACCTGGTTTGATGAACAAGGTGGCGTTGCAGGAAGCCTTCCCGACAGCATTGACAGCTGTCACATGGTACGTCCCAGCGTCACTCCCCTTTGTTCGTCTGATCAGCAGCGAGTGTCTCTCTCCCTCCACTTTTACCACGTGAGTTGGTGTGCTCGTTATCTCTTCGTTTTCTCTTTTCCAGGTGACTAACGAAGGAAATCCATAAATAACTTACAGCAGATAGGTCTCACCTACCAGTCTGCCTTATAAATTTTGCAGGTTACTTGTAATACAAACATGTTCTGCATGTCATATTATACTCTCTGAATAGGAGTATGTTGGCATTTGTCTGAAAACATGATAATATGTAATGTGACTGTGAATTGCTCCCCTGTGATAAATAAAAAAAAAAAAAGAAAAACAAAAAGGGATTTATTACCTTGTGGAATAGGAGTGCCAACGACAATGCAGTTCAGCTGCACCTCTTCTCCAGCGGACGCCACGGTGTCCTGAAGGGGATACTCGAACATGGGAATCTCCTGGGGGTCTTCTCCTGCAGACACGTACGAGTCGTCTGAAGAGTCTGCCCAGGCGGCCAAGCATAGATGGGTTAGTAGTGCAGTTAGAACCACAACAAGACTGGTTAAAAAGAGTTTGGTCGCATGAACACAACCACAGATCATTCACAAGGGGATGAGTTTGGTTTATTGATGCAGGCATTAGAAGAACATGATCCTCACCTTCCTCGGGTGAAAGGGGTCGAGCACGCTGCATTTTCCCTCTCCTGCTCTTCGTGTCTTTTGCAGTGCTGGATCTCTTTTTTCTGTCACTTGATTTAGGGGCATCTTCCATGGGTTCTTCTTCGACAATTATTGCTGGAATTGCAAGCTTGGGAGAAGCAGTTACAGTGGGTAGTTCCATGTCCATCTTCTCTTCTTCTGATGATGGACTGGAAACAGGTGAAGGGGAGATTGGGCGTGCAGCAAGCATTGATGGGACTTGGGATGGGCGATCTTGGACACAAGGAAGCTCTCTTTGCACAAGTGGACTGGCGGGTCTTTGTTCTATCCTACGCACTGACAGTTCAACCCTTCGCGGCTTACACTCTTCCTTTAATAATAATGGGGCTGGGGATTCTTCAATGCGAGAAGATTCAGTGACATGCTTGTACTCATTCTGCACAAGTGGGCTAACAGGCCTCCGATCTACTTTGCGTATGGGCAATTCAACTCTCCTTGGCGGAGAGTCCTCTTTTGGTAGAGAAGAAGACGGTGGTTTCTCTTCAGTTATACTTCTTGTTTCACTTGGTAAATAGTTCTGAAGTTTCTCCCTTTTTGGGCTGCTCCTTTGTGGTTGTTGAGCTAAACTTTGCCCAGGTAACTCAACCAGTGGCATAGCTTCTAGAATAACAGGTTCTTCCTCAAGTCTGCTCACAGTAACACTAGTAATGGGATTTCTTATGGTGTCTGAGCATTGAACATCTAATGGCTCTGATTGTGAATTTTGTAAATGCTGACCTTGAGGTTTACTTAGTGATTGTGAGACATTTTCGAGAGATTGCTCTCTTTGCTCTCTTTCCTTCTGTTCTTGTTGCTGCTGGATGCGTTCCCTATCTTGCAGTTTCTGGATGACTTGGAGGGGAATTGGCTCTAATTTTCTCAGCGGTTGCCTACTCTTAGAAGACAATTGTTCTGTAGAGAAAGACTTTTTCATATGGGGCTTCCCCACCAATTTCTTAATACGTTGGAGCTCCTCTGTGAACTTGTTCTCAATGTCCTGAACCTTTTGTGAGTAGTGAGGCCTGTCCTCCAGAGAAGCAGCCCTCTGCCTAAAGTTGGATCTCCTCTGAGCAGCATCAGCTTTCAGTGCTTCTCTCAGGTCCTCCCTGGAACTCTCTCTTGAGATACCTAATCGACTACCACCATCATCAGAATCAATGGAAGGGGTCCTGTGGAAACCTGCCCATGAACGTCCAGAGATGGACCCCTCGGGTTGGTCAATACTCCTCCTCCTTTCCTCAAATACTCGTACCTTCTCAATGATTTTGGAGCTAGCTCGAGTAAGCTTTGGTGAAGGCCGTGGTGTCAGATCCTTCCGGGAATATTCGCTGACAGGGGTCTGAGGACGGGAGTCAAGGTTGCTACTCTGAGACATAGCTGAGGATTTTGGTTGCTTGATCTTCTCCTCAAATTCTCCTGGAACTGTGTCTTGGTATTCACTTGGGACAATCAATTTCTTGCGGGGGGTGAGGGGTGTGGCAGGGGCTGACCCAGAACGACTGGGTAATGGGGAAGTGGAGGTACGGTGACTAATTTTGGGAGAGGGGGGTGGGAGAACTTGGGGGGAAGCTTCCCTCAAAACGTCTTCTGACTGGCCCCTGAAAGAAGGTGATTGAGGGAAATGTTCTGTTAGGGTAAAAGTCTGGGAGAGGGATGAGCCCAGCTGTTTGGAAGTGGACAGGAAGCCAGTTTTGCCCTTGGTTTTGGAAAGAGGAATGTCTTGCAGTGCAAGTGCTTATCTTTCTGAGTATGTGTAGATTGAGGTTTAAAAATTATTATATGTATGGTGTCGAAAGTTCAAACACTGAATGCAAGGATTACTATAATGAACATAGGATAAAGGGAATGGACAGGAAAGAAAAAATAAACTGAATTTAAAGTGGTGGTATCTGCATTATGAAAGATTTATAATATTATGAAATAAAAAAAGTTTGAAATACAAATCTAAATAAAGTTGTTACATGTGGATCTCTTATCAAATGCGGTAGTCTACAATAATATATGTGTAAAAATATAAGATACATGGCAAGGAATTACTAATATAGTATCTCTATATTGACAAACTACCAGCTGTTTGTGAGTAAATATCAGTGCCTTGGTATATGGTATATACCAAGACACTGATATTTTTGAATGGATACATGTATATTATTGACTCTAGAATATTCTATGGTGTCTACCAGCCTATTCCTTCCAACATAACTGGACTATAACAACAGATATCAGCAATTATTGACAGGATTAAGATATAAGATAAGAAAGGTGCAGAATGAATCTTGCTACATGCACACAGTAATCCATGTCAAGACAGATGCAGTAAAGAGTGTGAACTGAATGAACTGTTGGTGAAAGCCTGGCTATCATCCAGAGCAGCACAATAAAAAGGCAGTTCTGCAGCTAATGCAGTACTGACTCAGCTGCAATCAACTGACTCTGCATTCTGCACAATCCTACTGTATATTGTTTCTCTGTTTTCCTTCCTAGTCAGCAGATGCCTGTAACTACAAGTCTGTCATATATCAAGTTTATGCAAAATCAGTGGTTAAAACATCCATAACAAAACAATCAGGCAGGAGTGCAATAACTGAATGCCTGATTTCCCAGAAAGAAATAATAAATCATATATGACTCCCCTATACTGAATCTTGGAAGGTATTTTATAACAGTACTTGTGCATGATATAAACCATTGTCTATATGGTCATCCAATAACAATCACCTAAACATAACCAATTATGTAACTGTAGTTCCATTATAACTATTTGAACTGTGCATAGAATAGTTTCCATTCAAATGGTAAATCATTAAATTTTTGGTGCCAATTGTTTCTCCAATGTAAATACTAAAGGTAATGAGAAACATATTAGTATTTCGTTCAATAGACCGTAGTGTATTAATATATTTTTGAAGCTTAATATACGTAGCTCAACAGCAAACACTACTGCATGTGGTTTAATGATAGCAAAATGATACTTAAATATATGGAAATCTTGACATGTGCTTTTTATCTAACAGCCTTTGCAGTAAATGTATGTTTCTTTTGTTAACTGGATAATTGTCTTCCTAGGACTTTCTAGTAAGTGAAAACTGTTCTTGATCAGAACCACCCTTCACAATGCCTTTCTTGACATAAGTTCATGCAAGCAGAGCCTTACATTCATGCTGAAAACATCACCTGGTAAAGGACAGGCGAACACAGCAACAAATGGGAAAAACCAATGCGATCAGTGATGCTCCACACACAATGAGATGCAAATTTGGTGTTTAATGCTGTAACAGAAAGACAATCTGCCAAAATACCCCATAGATCACAGCAAATGTTGCGGAATGTGCCAATCATTAAATCTGGTTTTCTTTTACATTTGCATCTATTGATATGTGGATCAGAACTCAAATAATTGCAAATGGAGAAGAAAGGGGGTCAAAGGAAAGTATGAACTGAAACTGTAAAAATTTAAATGAAGGACAAGATTATAAGTAAAAAAAGAGGCTATTTATGTATATTGGAATCTGTCATTATTAATAATATATTTGAATGTATGTATAATTTGTCCAGAAAATGTTTCAGTTTATAAAGTTGGCTCTACTATAGTACCTTCCTTACTCTAAATTAGTTTTGTTTAGTTTGCTTTTTAAATGACAATGTGATGAATTTATTTGAATTTATTTAACTTTGTTAGCCACAGAAAGGTTTTTTTGTATCTTCACAAAAATTATATAACTGGACGCATAAGACAAATTAGAGAATATTTATGACTGTCTATGTTTAATATTTTAAAAATACTTCAGATTAATTCCTAATTAGGTTTTCCTTTAAACAAGCACCTGTTTTTTCAACAAACAATGTAGATGAATGAAATAGCATTCTGTCCTCTTTATGAATCACACATTTAAATCTTGTTACTGGAAGAACGATTTAAGAACAATGTTAACTACATTATGAATGACATACCATGATAGACACACAAAGTCAACAAATGAATGCAATTGAATGATCAGAAAAAATTATGCCAAATAGATTTTAACACTATGGGCAGAAAAGAATAATTCAGGTTTGGTACTGGTCCGTTATGTTTGTTTTCTGACATTTATAAAGGATAATTTTGAATGCTGCCGCATATTATTTGAAAATTGATCCTCCCAAAATAGGTGTGACCTCTTAATAATATACTAGTGGAAATTTCTATATGTCTTGGATGCCATGCCTATGTTTAACACACAAAAGATCAGTCTATGTGGTAAATGTGGTATTAGATATCAGATAAACTAGATTATGAAGGATGTCATTTTTTCGATCAAGAAAAGCCTACATCATAAATAAGATAACATTACATTTAGTGGAAAACTGAGTACAATACGAAATGCTAGTGGCTGTCATGAGACAGTAGTAAACATCGAATGGAAAGGAAATCCCACAAGAGGTATGAAAAAATCACAAGAACAAAATACGAAAGACGAAAGAGGCAGGAGCGTGTCAAAAAATTAACTAAACATTATACCGATATCTTGTCTTGCTACTTGCATTGAAAATATTTAGAGAATTTTGTAGTGCGACCCTGAGCTATAAATGAATGGACAAATAAATAAAATAACTGAAGATTTCATTACATGGAAAGAAATATATAACTAAATTATGGAATAATTAGTTATTGATAAAAATGAACACTTATGAATTGAGAAAGAAAGGAGAAATGTTGGGAGGAGTGAATAGAATATAGTGTTAATGTTTACAGTAAACCCTGGCTATGACATAGGTGGCAAAAAGGACACTTCAGGGATGAATGAATCAGAAGATACAGAAGAGTAATAACAACTTAACTACAACCAAAATAGCCCAAAAGTGCAAATCCAGTTTGTCTGACAAATATTAATACATTATGAGGAGCTCCCTGGTATAAAACAACACAGATGCATATAAATATGAATGCTGTGACAATAGTACGTTGTCAATAAGCTATATGACTGCTCATGTTGATTTATCACACGAGACATGCAAAGCTAAAGGGCTGCCTTTCATTAGTGATCCAGCTTTATCTTAGTTGAAAAGCAACCACTTTTATTGGCACAGGAGTATCACCTGGGATCAAAATGAAACTGAATCCAGTGGACAGTAAGAAAGAGATTCAGACCATTCTGCAACTGTGTCAATCCTCCTTCTGTATCTTCTGCCATTCATATAGTGATACCATGTTGCCCTCAACCGTTTCTGCATTTCACGTGACGTCTTTGATCTTGCTTTTTTGTTTTTAAATCTGGGTGCTAAGCTTTGTATTTTATCGACAGCAGCATGTTATAACCAGGGTCTACTGCAGACCTAATATTAGCTTGTGTGAAGTTGTGGCTGTCTTTGTTTTTATTCGATTTTTGCTGCTGTGGCCTTTTGTTTGTTTTGTTCATTTGTTTGCTTGTTTTGCGTGTTTGCTTTACAGGGCTATAGAGAAAGTCCTTCCTCGGTAGAGGCTGAACGTGCTACCGTAGTAATCGCTCGCTAAAGACACACTTTCCTCAGACCCCCACACTGGCCGGGACAAGTTGGCGCGAGACGCCCGAACCAGAGGCTCGACCCCAAGGTGCCTGATGAGGGTTCCCGCTGGCTCCCTGCCGTTAGCTTGCCTGGCAGGCTTGGAGACATCCTGTAGCCCCGGGGCTCTTGAACCCAAGGCATACACCTCCTTTTCTACCACTGTGTTCTGGCTGGCCATCCAGCTGTCTGTCTGGGAACCCCTACGGCCACTTGTATCTGGAGCGATGTCTGTCATCCTGTCACCATCGCCTGGAGGTGGCAATAAAAGAAGAAAAAAAATGTTGACGTGTGAAGGAATCTACAGTCAAAAATTGAATACATTTGTTGTTTACAGAGATACAAACTGTCACCAAAGCAGACATAAGGGAAAATGCAGAATCTTCCCCGGAGGATTTCCTGTTAGTGATTAATTTGCTAGCCTGTCAAAATTTCACATTTGTCTTTAAAGTTTATTTTTAGCCTATGTCACTCAAAAATAGACCTTTCCCCTTTTGACACTAATGGGGAGGGTTTTTAACAAGAATCCAAGAATAACTATGTGTGTATTTCTAGCAGCTATTATTTTTGCTGTACAGATTCATTCCAACGAATGAAAATCACAATATTAACCATTCATGTTTCCCTCCCTATAATTGTACAGAGTTCATTTATAGCATTGTAACAATAATATCATCATGGGTATGCAAGACTAGAACTATACGTTAGAATATATGTAACCATACAAAAAACTGAAGACTTGAACAGTGCTACAAAAGTACAAAAAAGAGAACATTTTAGGAATCAGTATTTTCCTGGGATGTGTTATGCATAAAGAAAATCTATTTCAATGTAACATTGATGAAGCTTAAGAATACATTTGACCTTCAAAGAAAACATTTGATTTTTTGCATATGATTTTTTGCATATGATTTTTTGCATTGATTTTTGCACTGATTGTCAATGTATACCTTATTAAGATTTGTTTCAATTTCAAAATACGCTAGATTTTTAAAACACAGAAATTCAGATGAAATCATTTATATAATTTTATAAATTTTGTAATCATTTTTGCACAATTAACCGTTTAAAAAGACTTTGGACTAAGTTTTCCCTTTTCTTGCCTAAAAAGTAGAGGTGGTCATTATTAAAACAAGACTCCACAGATATTTCATTGCCCCATGGGTACTGGGCATTGCTGAAGAAATCTATCATTCAAGACTCAATTGTCAGTAAGAGGCAGGAACTAATTTCACAAACATCTTGCTGCATTAATGCACAGAGCTTTCACAAAGGGCATGTTTTTGTGGGAGCTATAAACAAGATGTATATCCTCAAGCATAGAAAATAATGAATGAATACATTAGCACAAATACCCTGACACTAATCTAATATTCTATTTATAAGGCATTTCTGATTCTACCATCCATACGTTCTGTATAGACCATGATTTGCAATTCCTTTATTTGAGAACAGAATCTCATATCTGCTCACACATACAATGGGGACTGTACATTAACCCACCACATGGAGACCAACATTCACTTTGATAATGCATATATGTATATATGAAATACAGGATAACAAACCAACTGTTGAAACTACCCAACAGTACAGAAGGTTTAACTAGCTAGCATGGGTACAATGTTTGTGAATCAACAGTGTATCCAGTTTCAACTGATGAAAGAAGAAATGTCATCACATGTTTTTCAGCAAGCAATCTTTCGCAATAATATTACCTGCTCCATTCCCCATATAATGTAAATGTAAATAAACATTTGCTATAAAACATAACAAGATGGCTCAATGTCATAAAGAACCCCCTGGTTGTAATACACCAAGGGATTTTTACAATAAAGTCTCCTGAATCTACTGTGCACTTTGTGAATTGAACAACAACCAAGAATTTGTGTACAGTGCTGTTATGGTTCATGAGAGATACAAAACTCATCAGAGAGCAATAATACTGGAACAGTGTTGTCTCAGAGCCCATGTAGGCTGCCCCTAGTAACAGAACCTGAATAAATCTCCATGTCTTTCTTTGCCATCTCTCTCCCCATCAGACTTCCACACTATATTTTGTCTTGTTCTGGAAACCAGGCTGTGTAGCTATTTATACCGTCTTAGGTTTTACACAAAAAAAACACCAGCTGAAATGGATGTGGTAATTTGTAACATTGGTGCTGGTCAACCACATACCTCAATTAAGTCAAAAAATGACATACTTTAAAATGAAAACGGACAACAGCTTGACAGAACACTATAGCCACCCATTACCTGCTATAACAAAAATTTTTAAAAAATTATATCTATTTAAAATTTTTAAGAAGATGGATAATTACCTGCAGGTACTCTGTGTGCAACCTGTTCCTGAGGACCCTGACCATCCTTAGTTTCCATAGGTATCTGTGGTTCTGCCGCCTCATCTTCTGTGGTCTCTGAGTCTGGATAGATGAAAAGGAGTCTGGTTGTACTAAATCGTGATCAGTACTTGTGAAACGTCAGGTAGTAAGAGAGGGCCAAAGGGGGACAGGTGCAGACTGTCATTGATCAGTGACATAAAACTGACAGATGGCATTGCATTAAAAGAAAGCTAGATCTGCAAACAAGCTATTGAAGAACAAAAGAGGACAACAAACATTGGTTATTACCATAACTTTGTTTCCTGCAGGAGCGGAAAACTTCGCTTCCATAGTGGCAGCAAGGAGAAGCAGACAGAAGAGCACAGTTACTAGAGAACCCACCAACACCCCTCTCCCGGTCAGCTGCATTCCCTGGTGATCACCGCTAATCACTACATGTCGGTATGGCACCTGCTTTGTGTTGTGCTCCAATAATCATTTATTAGACACAAGCTGTCTATTATTACAGCAAAGTGTCTTTCACTTACAAGCCACATCTCCGATTCATTTGACTAGTTTGCTACAAATTGCATCCAGATTTTTTTTTCATAGCAAGCAAAGAGCATACCTTATTTAAAGACTGTTCGCTACATTGGAAAATTCCAATAATGGTGAAAGAATTGGAGTCTAGCCTTGATGAATGGGACACTGGACCCATGATCTGGACATGTGTTATATGACATATGTTAAAGATAATGAAGATATGTGCAAAATGTCAAATATGAAGCACTTTTAAAAATTCTTTTCAAAGCTTTATGCATTATACTTTCATTTTATATTGTCTTGTTTTTTGTAAATGTGAAATTTCCCCCCAACTATCCACAAGACACTCTCTTAAAAACCATTTTAAAATAAGAATTTTAAAATGTTTTATTGATGATAAATTACTTTAAATTATCATTAATTATCATTTCAAAATGTAAAATAAACCATTCTACGAAATAGTAAGATACTAATATTAAATATTTTAAATGAAGAACACTCAGAATTTAAACTATTGCATTTATTACTAAAATAAATAATATTCATAATATAGAAATAAAAATCATGAAATACTGCCATATCCATAACTGAAAATAGGCTCTGCTTTACGTCTTATTCTCACATCAATTATTGCCATCAGAGGCAAAAACTGAAATGGAAAACAATATAATATAAAATAGTGAATAAAATAAATATATTTATCATCCTTTGCATTTCCATATAACAAAACCATTATAAATTCAAATCATAAATGCATTTCATTTTCATAATTCCATTTCATTTTGTCATGTAATTTAAGTAAAAAAATAGGGCATTAATTAATTTCGTAAATCACTTTCTGATTGATAATAATATGAATATCTTCATGTTACATTTTTATGAGACTTGGCAGGAATATCAACACTGAACAAGAGGAAAATAAATTATTCAAAATAGTAAATAAAGCAAAACACTGTTTATATTTAAAAGAATAAAAATATTTATTCTCATACAAAAATTAAGCAAACACAAAGCTCACTCCATGACAGACATTTCTTAATGGAACATATTCCTTAAGCTGTATGAGGGTCAAGGTTTTTGCAATAAATATATATATATATATATCTATATATCTATATATATATATAAAACGGCTACTTTCCATACAGTTCTATATTTGCCTCTTAAATTATGTTGTGTACTGAACCATATCACTTCCCACAATACTGAGTGATTTTATGAATTCCTGAGACAAAGAACTTGCTTGCTTAGTGGTGCCCAGAAATGGGATCTCTGAAAGGGCATAACTATGCAAAATGGTAAAAAAAATTTATAACATTTTACTTAAAGCGCTCATGTATAATGCATTATATATACACCTTCATAATGCATTATAATGCATTCATTAAGTATTATATGTATGACTATAACTGTTCATAAAAAGGCATAACACATTATAACCATGTTTATTATGCATTATGAATGCTCTATGAAGCTCTCATCTATATAAGGTATACATTATACGTTTTATAATGACTGCTTTAAGTAAAGTGTTACCAAAACTTCAATTGTCACTGGAAAATATATATAGTTCGCTAAAAAAAAAAAAAAAAAAAAAAAACCTAGTGTGTCAGCTGCAGAAACCCATGTTCTGTGTATTTTGTATATTGCTTGGTCTGGTACCCCCCAGCTGCCCACCCATCTGTGACAATGCAGGGTATCTGTAGACAACAGATGCACCAATCAAATCTGATTTATCAGTTTTTTTCTTTTCCTTCTACGATACTAGCACTGTAGAGCTACTCTCATAAGCTCTGCTTCTGGGCCTCCAGGAATCACTTGTTACGCGCGAAATAAAGAAAACCTCAATCAGCAGGCAGTTACTATGTACACGCTTCGTATTTGTAAGATTTCATTATGTACCCACAAATCCCAGACCTGGCAGTTTCCAGACGTTCTCAAGTTGTTGATGACACATGTCATGAGATGGAACGGCCTGTATCAGAGCATCATTAAACTAAAGATGTTACTTTTGGCTAAATTACTTGATACTATTTCCTATTCTTAATTTAATTTGTATTACAAAATACCATGGTAAAAACACTGTTTTTAATACTGTTCCTGCCTCAAAAAGTTATTGTCCATAAACCCAAACACACCATGGGTAAACCTCCCAAATGTTCGGCTTGAGTGTCCAGTTTTCTGAAATAAGAAAGGAAAAAAGGCAGGTTAGTACCAGACTAGATGAAGTTTGAAGAAATACTACAGAATGGAGTCATTCTCTGTGCTGAAAGGTCACACGAGAAACCATGAAGAAGCAGACAGTGCTGAAATTGCTATTATGCATCAATGATTCAGATGAAACATACTGTTTTACACTTGAGTAAGTAAACATTGATAAAGTAAATATTAAGTGCTATGCTTCATCAAGAAAGTAAATTAAAAAGTTGCCCTGAATTGAATTCTACACACTTATGTATTTATATGTAGATACACGTCTTTCTAATTTTTTTATAGCCCTGTAGTCTCAATTTCACTTTAGTTTAAATATTCATTCTTGACCGGTGCCATTAAAAAAATTGCATATGATCTTTGGTAGCTATTAAATGAGACTTTCTGCCCCACTTACTGGAAAGGGGTGTCAAAATGATTAACGTGTAAAAAGTAAACTACTAACCATCTTTTTGGTGGCTTCATATACCCCCTGTTAATCAGCAGCAGTGACAGAAAAACTAACAAAAATACAGATTCACCTAGCCTGCTGCGGGTCTGCAGAGGTGTACTGAAAATTGACAAAGTACATTTTTGATATTACCACCTGCCGCACACAATGCAATAAATATTCAAGGCCGTGAAAGAAGTATTATCCCCCTGGTCAGAGTGAGAAATATTCAACAGGGAAGCTTCCGGTTCTGAGTAAATGATATTCAAGGGGCATAAAGAAATATTAAAGCCCCCCCCCCCACCAACAATGCTGAAAGCCAGAGCACCCAATGACCAGCCGACGATCCACTTAGTTCCGGTAAAGCCATGAGGTGACACAGGCGGTCACCTAGGGCGCCATCTTTAGATGGGGCACTGGCTTAGCGTGCTGATTTCGCTTTGTTTCACTTGAGGGGCACTGTCAGAGATGCTTTCCCAGCACGCCACACTGCATGCACTGCTCACCTTCCTGCCTTCTCCCCCTCAGCATGCAGTGGTGGCTCTGAGGCTAGGGATCTGTGCCAACGATCGGAAGGTATGATGTAAACCTACATCCAGCCCTATAAAGAGGTCGTCCAACTTACGGGGAAAAATTTGGGGGTTGGTGGCAGGATTGGCACTCCAGCCACCGGGAAAAAAACTCACACTGGTCCATTTGGACTAGTGAGGTACTGAGGTCTCACCCGCCACCCGGCTGCACTCAGGTTCTCATCCCTGAGGTGGTGTGTCGTGCGGTGGGAGCGACAAAGCTCTGTAATCAGTACATGCTCCTCCTCTCTCTCTTTTTACTACCTCAAAATATTGTCTATATTACATATTCTTCTTTTTATATTATTTACCTTTTGCATATATAGTTTGCTTCATATTTTTGACTGCAGCGGCTTCGGAGATCACTAACATAATCTTGTTGTGTATAACACGACGGCAATAAAGCATTTGGATCTTGAACAGTGGTGGGCAATCTTATCCGCAAAGGGCCGTTGTGTACGCCGGTTTTTGGGATAACCTGTAGGTCAGCTGTTCAAACCCAGGTGTGAGGCCTCTTCAGACAATCAGTCCTCTAATTAATAATCTAATCAGGGAGTTGCAGCATAAACCCGCATACACACCGGCCCTTTGCGGATAAGATTGCCCACCCCTGATTTTGAATCTCATCCAGTCTCTTCTGTCAGAGTGGTTGGTTCTCTGTTAACAGTGCATTTGCAAAATGACAGAATCTTACTGATACCAGCAGAAACCAAGCCCTAGTCACATCTGCTGACGCAATAAAGGATCATAAAAAAAACACTATTAAAATATTAAGTTTATTTTCTTGGAAAATATTTTTCTGGGCTAGAGAAGTAAAGAATAAAGACTCAGTTTTTCATTATTTTAACTTTTTTAAAATTAAACGAGCTAAATCTGCAGCAGACGCAGACTTGTCCAAAAAGCAACTGTGATGCTGATTTCTCATCACTGCCTGAAAAATGCTCCCTAACACAATTACCAATGACCAGCATCTGTCAAGTCTCTGGATGCCAGAAAAGCCTTCAAGAAGCACATGAAAGGCTTGGGGGAAGAGCAAGGAATCAGACAAAGCGGCGGAGGCTCCTGAACGACCAATTACAGCTCTGTTTATTTAATGGTTTTGCTAGGATATTGCTGAATCTGCTGTTACGTAATTAATAGCCTTTTAAAGATGACAACCTTTCTGTTGCAACATGACATGGGGTACACTAAGTCCTGTGTCTTAAGCTGTACAAGAATTTTTTTTCACCCTACTTGTGTGCAGCAAATGTTATGAACTGCTTTTTCAAAATAACACAAATATTGTAAACTAATTAAAGACACTATTAAACTATTAAGGATAACCCAATGTCAGAGGGAAATAACCAAATAAATACGCAATAAAAAAACATCTTTTGTTGACCAGGTATGTAAAAACTCCACAGTCTGACCTTGCTGACCGCCATTATACAGTGGCAGCTGTATAGAAACTCTTAAATCCCATTTGACTAATTAATGTTGCCCATATCAGATAGCAACACACAGCCATCTTGAAAACTCTTAACTGTGCATTCAATTCATTTAAATATCACCCTCCGTAAACATAGTTAACATTTTCATACAGCTATTCTGCCAGATGCTAGCTGTCTTTCAGATGAAGACCACAGCATGTCACAAGTGACCTTTTCCATTTACTCCTTAACTGTAATTTGACACTTTTTGATCAGCATAGCTAGGGCTCTCCTTGAATCCAAAAATGTCTTGATTTTAACTGAAATGTTTCACAGATGTAGAAACATCAGGACTGAAAACAGCAGTCACGTATCTTCTGCTGACTTCATTGCTTGTAGCATTATGTGTTGCTATTAAGAGGTTATCTAATTAGTTGCTAGGAAGGTAGTAATGTATAACTATGTGTGCTACCATCCTTCAAACAGCATGGCTAATACCAGGACAATCGGAGAACAAATAAAGGTACCAGACACCCTAATTAGTAACACTTACAGTGGACAAACACCCTACATACACAGATACACTGCTTTAATTACACTTCATGAGATTCTCCTACTGCCAACGGAGGAAAGGCAACTTAAGTGTGCAGCCCTCACCATGTATTCAAGAAACGTCACACTAATGGTCTTGTGATGGAAATGTAACTCTCTATCCATCCATCTATCTTCCAGCCACTGACTCTGCACAGTGTCACAGGGTATCCTGCAGCCTTTTCCAGAAAGCTGGGTTCCACAGGGCACACAAACATTATGAGCGATTTGGAGATACCAATTAAAAGGCAAAAAACTAACGAAGGTGGGATTCGAACCACCACCCCTTAAGATATGAGCCAACCGCACTACCCAAAAAGGCACACCAAAGTGCTGACACGGGGGCTATTTCATTTTTATGCAAGCTATCCGAAAATCTGGCCAGCTGCCATGCAAACTTGGAATGATAGATTTTAGATCTCGCTGACAATATTAATCCAAAATGTAGCCCACACAAATAAGTAACACCCCCGCCTAGAGCAATACATCTTGTGACCTGGTTCCTTTGTAAGAAATTGGATTATGTTATTTATTGCATAAGGTATTATACAATGTTTTACAAAGAGAGATAACATTAATATTGGGCCTTTGGAAAGCATATTGCGTTTCATAATCCCATCTTATTTTATTTAAAACTTTCACATTAGGATATATTGCACAGCGAATGGGAAAGTTACACTGTTTGTAATGCTATGATTGGCACAATGTATGTA
Source organism: Hippopotamyrus pictus (assembly GCA_026781145.1). Lineage (NCBI taxonomy): Eukaryota > Metazoa > Chordata > Actinopteri > Osteoglossiformes > Mormyridae > Hippopotamyrus > Hippopotamyrus pictus. Next base: position 7,229,442 of record JAODLC010000038.1, on the reverse strand, counting down.
GGTAAACACTTGACTTGACAACAGCATCACGGTTACCCACATGGGCTTGGGGAATGTGCCGGAGGCTCGTGTTTCCCAGGATCCTGAAGCGGCACGTGCCTCGTTTGGTTATCTGGAGACAGCCAGTTATATTTAACAGAAAGATGCATATTCCGAGTGACCTGCCAAATCTTGACTGGTTCAAACAGTGCCCCACCAAGTCTCCCCCCCCCCCCTTCCCCGACCGAGACAGAAATCGAGGGAGGATCAGAAAACGGCCATCTGTGCCGTGAAAACTAGGGCTGTGGAGCAGTTAACGGAGGTGGGGGCTGAAAACCTATTTACAGGATGAGTAATGTTATGCAAAAAAAACAAAAAACAGGAATAGCAGAATAATTCATGGCGTACAGTTACCACACAGGGCTCGAATCCTAATTTAATCAAACAGCTGTGGCGTTTGTCCTCAACAAATTTTTGCCATTTTTTTCCTCCTGCATCATTTCAAAAACCTTCCTTTGACACTCCTGGTCAAGCTAAATGCACGTTCAATTAAATGTCGCCCATGACGACTGACAGATTCTCATTTTCTTTCTCTACCCAATACGGTCCCTGCTGGACGATCATTAGAAAATCCTTACAATGCCATTCTTTCTGTAATGTGATTTTCTTAATCACGTTAGAACTATTTGGGCTTTCATCTGTTACGCAGAACTTTCTGATATTATTACTATACCCCGTGGAGAAAGAGTACCGCATACTGTGTCTGTCCTCTGTATATAGTGGATTGGAGGTGACAGGATAAGGTTAGCCTGGATGCATTGCCCCCATTTGTTGAACAAACGCCCATTACCCTTGCCAGTTTTCTCATAAAGCTTATCAGGTGAGCGCTCGTATCACCTGAGTCCTCACCATTTGTGCGAATCTGGCACTAATCTAACCATACTGTTGAGGTACTCGGATCTTTCAGATCGAGAATCATCAGACATTTCATCACGCCCAGTGAGTGTGCAGTAAATTACTCCCATGCAAGTCTGCAGCTGTTTATATATATAAAGATGATCAAATTTAATTAAAAATACGTTCAAGGGTATGTATTACTGAATCAACACTAAATCAATTATTTCAATTAAAACAGGGGGAAAAAGAAGACACATTGCACTGTGGACATCATGTGTAGTAATGGCTTAATTGCCACCTAATTCCTTTGACAAAGTGAGCATATATTAGAGTATTGTACATTAAATTCTTCTATCTAGAACTGTAGGACCTCCTTTTGCCTCCAGAATTGTTTCAAGGTTCGATGAGCTTTGCAATCAAGGGTTCCTGTCTGCACCACTGTCGTATTGAGCTGCTATTTTCGCACTTGTGGCCTTCCTGCTAGCGTTAACGAGTCTGCCCGTTCTCCTGACCTCTTCTATTAACAAGGTTTTCACCGACAGAACTGTGGCGGACCACATGTCGCTAGTTTATTGCACTGTTCTCTGTAAAGTGTAGGTACTGCAGTACTGTTGGCTCGCTGGTCCTGAAATTCTGGAATGGTCACGTCTGCACCAGCAATCATACCACATTCAAAATTGCCTACTTTGTGCTTCCTGCCATTCTAATGCTACATAAAATGAAAATTATAAACCCTCTCTGCATGCTTTGTATACTCACTTGCAGTCACATGATTCTCCATGGTTGGGGGGGGGGGGGACCAGGCTGTTTGCATTATGAACAGGTATATCTAATAAAGTGCTATTACCCTGAAAAATATATCCTTGACTCATTTCTGCTGTCTGTATTGTTTTCTCTAATTGTATTATTTTATTGTGATGCTGTGATTCTGTCTTTATTTCCTCCTTACTGGCAGGTCTTCTCCAGCAGAAGCAGATTAAATTATCACTCTATCCAGTCCCTATCACATCCTACTCTGTCTTTCACGCAGTCTCTCTTTTTTGTCTCTGATTGGAGAAATTAAACACCTCTCAGATACTGTCAGCCAAGTGGAAAAAGACATGCACAAACATCAGAAATGATCATTTAAACTGCTTTAATATATGGTGGATCAGCACAAAGGGTATAACTTTTGTTTTGATCATATCTATATCCAAATTGCACTGATCATATCTACATAAAGATTTAACCACCCAGTGTCCATTATCCAGACATTAACTCCCGTTTCACTTATAAATAACGGCATAACATTGTTTACATAGAAATGCATTTATTAGTTTCTAGATCTTTCTACAACACAACAACAGAAATGAGCAGTGGTACTACAAACAGACAATGGAGAGTGTACTCGGGGATTTCATAATAACTGAACAGCAAACACATTCATCTGTCATCACACTAGGTTTCAGCAAAGATTATTTAAATGGTTCTGTTTTGGTTCTGGTTGCTTTTAACTGCACTGATGCTTTGTGTTGTATAATCTGTCAAAAATAAGATCATTAACTCAGATGTCAATAGGCTGCTTTATTTTATATTAGCCTATGAAAAAACATCATAGGAGATCAAAATAATGACCTGACAAAAACACTAAACCAGCCTCAAATGAAATATCATATGCATTATGTACCATTATAATGCTTGAAATAGCTGCCAGTAACAAGCTACTGGTTTGCCTTACATTGCAATCATGATTAAATAAATGCTGATATTCCCCCAAGCCTGGCTGGTGAACAGGAATGCGTAGCCTGATGTGCGTAAACAGATTCATTAGCTGACCTCTCTGCTTACAATGCAGCCCCGTCTATTTTATTTACTGCCCGTTTTGGGGGGCTGTAGCCACCCCCAGGTGCATGCAACTGCCCCTCTGACCTTGATATTCTAATGGACTGTCTCTGTGCCATGGGATTTCTCAAGGAATATTATGGGATACACAATATACAGTGCTACAATATTTATGATTCTTTTACAGGGCAAGATTTGGGCATGAAAATACTACATAGTGCTACAGTAAAATATGTCACTACAATTTAAATATTTTAATATAAAACAATAAATATGTATCATATTTATCAGGGTGGGGCATTCCAAGCCAATATGTACAACAGAAGCAACAGGGAGACATATAACAGCACGGATCCAGTGCAAAACATTTTACTACTGAGCAAAATAACTGTCATTGTTGATTGTTAAGTAACACTCGTGATTTAAATAATGCTGCCTCTGTAATAGTCGAGAACAACACAAAAGTTATAAAGAAGAAAAGGGAACTAACCTGGAATCTCTTCTTTGACCAGATCTTCTTCATGGTCGGGACTGGTCCTGCTTCGGTGTTTTACGCTGAAGATAGGCAGGTGATCTTTTCACGGGTGCCTGTTAGACCAGTTGGTCACTGGGTCTCTCTCACAGGATCATAATAACAATCTCACTCCACTAGACGACAATACAAGAGTTGGCTGTAGTCTCTCAAAACTAAACCTCCCCCTGTCTCGCAAGGTAGAAAACTATTATTTCAAACAGCGCTGATCGATTTGAGCAAATATTCCTCCAGTTTGATATGTAAAAAAACATAACATTAATATGCATGCAGTTTGTTCGCATTGGTATCGCAGTGTGCGTCAGTCTGCAACAATGAAATTCTCATCCTTTCTTGCATCCGCCAAAGACAGAAAATAAGCTCTAAGCAGTTGACACCGTCTCTAGCCTGCCCATACCTCCCAGCCCCCCCTCACATACCCACCCGATACCCCTCCCTAAACCTGATTCCTCGGAGCTACAAGATCCAGGAATCAGCCCAGCAAAACAAAGCCTCAATACCAACACAGCGACATCCGGCTGCAGACAACACAGCTCACGCAGTCCTGCTTCTTCAAGAGGCATGTGGGGGACGAGTCGACCCCCCACCCTCCCCGCGATCAGTGCTTGAGAGGTCGGCTTTCTTCTTTTTTTTTTTTTTTACTATTATTATTTTACAATTTCCTAATTGTTACACTTAGCACCCCCTCCCGATTCTCCTCTCCTCCACCCAAGCGGCAATGTCCCTCACTCAGAAACCAGAGGAGAGCCCCCCACGCAGACCCCTCGCACTGTTCATCATATGCGGAGGATCAATCCGTCTGACATCGGAGGAGACCCAGGTCGATGCTGCCGAGGTGATAAGTGGCCACTATCCGCATGCCTGGATAAACACAAGCCTCGCTTCCCCCGCTATCCGCTGCCAGTAATCCGTGACTCCACCCTCTTTTATTGCTACCCCGTTCAGTTCTTTTGCATTATTCATCTCTCCTTCTTCCCTATTAAGATTTAATTTGTTTTTGTACACGACGCAAACACATAAAATCAGTTCGATCTGGTGGAAATGTTTGCGCTAATAAAATAAATAAATAAAGATATCTGTATCAGCCACTGTTCTAAAATAAATGATCTGAAGATTAATTCGTGGATATCACTCCTTCGCCTCTATAGAGCAGAATTGCACCTTCCCGGTAGCTTTCTGGTCACGTGACCTTCCATGCTGAAATATGACTCATTACCCGTGATATTTACCGTTTACCGTTTGTCTTTTCGGAATGTGGCACATCTCCTCCTCCTAATGCGAAACAAAGTGCAGGTCATAAGCTGGACCAGCCTAGCAGACCTCATTCGTTTTCATCACCTGCCAGGCACGCAATTCCCCCTAATTACTGGCACACTTTCCGTCTTCATGCACTACCAAGCACATCTTAATCTCCAAACTGGTCGCGTCACTGCATTTTAAAAGCCGAAAAGACTCTTTTGGCCATGTTGAGTCTGTTCTGGCTCGATGTCTTGCACTGTACAGATAGTTTTTTTGTTCAGAATAACAGGAATTGTGAAGGGGTGGTCACAATTTGCCACTGTGAAGATGTCTCTCTCGTTTACAAGCCTTGCGAACCGTGGGACAGCAGCCTAACACCCAGTGCACTTATCATAAATCGTTAAAAATGTTCTTAATTCACTCCAAAAGTACCAGGGTTTGTGATATGAACTATTAAACACCCAGCGTTTCAGGGTGTCAAATATTAAATTTACAGGTATTGATTTTTTTGAAATGTATATGAAAGATTTGGATGCCAGAACATCTAAAACCATATTTATATTTTAACACGTTTTTTTAATTCAATATTAAATTTCACAATGTGCCTGATGTTTAGTTATCTATTAAAATAGGCTACACATGAGAAATGCGTGAACAGCGAAATTAACACTTGCTCTGGCTGCAGCACTAAGACGGCGACAGTGACTTCTTGCCCGCTTTCGCGGTTCTGAGACACTGCGGCCGACGTGTCCAGCTGCGGGCGCTGCTACACACAGCGGCCAAGCGCCAGACGGATGCTGTAATTACCGTCTCACCTCCATTACGCCACCACTCAGGCGACTGGCTTATACCCACACAGCCGCCTCAATCTTCAAGCCGCCGAGGCAGCTGTGCCCGCAAACCGTACGCTGCAAATACGCAGCTTTAGTGTTGCAAGTACTTTTCAACAGGGCATTAAATCTATATTCCTCCAGTAAAATCAGCTATGAATATTGTCTTTTGTTGCATATAGCAATGATATTAAAACTACAGCTCACCCAGATTCCCTCCGTACCCCTGTCAAGCCAAAGTACAAGTTTGTTAGCGACAGACGACAACGAGCATCAACATTCCACAAGAGCCACATCGTTATCTTGACAAGTGAGACAGGTCTGGCTTGAGAAAGTGATATTTTTTGTTTCAGTAGAATTTTTTTTATGATACGTGTCATAGATCAAAATATATATATAGAATCCATGCATCAGTTGTTTTTTTCTTTTTTCTTTTTTTTTCTTTTTGTAGTGCGTAATTCCAGACAATTATTGACACCCCCTGCTGGTAATTTCTTCTTCTCTTGCTTCCGCCTAGGTCATTAAGTACACCAGCACGAAATGAACAGGGAACTTAGACCTTCTCTCTCATGGGGGCCATCCACTGAAATCTACAACTACAAGCACTCCTCTTTAAGCAAAAAGTAATAACTCCAAATGACAGTTTAGTTGGGTTCAGGGTAACATTATCAGGGGTCCTGGCATTTGCCCCGTTCTATGTGTGTGTGTGTGTGTGTGTGTGTGTGGATTAGGTTTATATTACTTTGTGGGGAACAAATGTTTTTGCAATCGAAAAAGTAAAAATGCTTGAAGTCTCATATTTAGTTTGGTTACTATATGGTTAAGATTAGACCTGGGTAGGGGTTAAGGTCGTCACATGATTAGAGTTTTCCCCATCAAAATGAATGGAGTCTCCACAAAAATATAATTAGAAACCTGTGTGTGTGTGTGTGTGTGCCTGTGCAGCGTGGGGGAGGACATTCATATTCAGGAAGAGGAACAGTCATCATGGAAGGCCTGCAGATAGTTGCTGATGCAATGGAGAGCACTTCTGAGAACAGATCATATTCGCCTGGTATCTGCTGGAGGCATAGAGTGAACTGAGAGGCATCGCTGGCAGGGACAGTCACTGGAAATTCATCTCTAAGACCTTGCACCTCAACATGGCACAGGAAAACAGAACAGGAAAATCACTTTAATATGTTGTCTTTTATGCCAAGTCATACTCAATGCCTGTGAATGTCTTTTATCCTTTTGTTTTGTCTTTTCAATTAAATCTATAACAAGTACCAGTAACGCATATACATACATCCTTCTCTAAAATTCATCCATCCATCCATTTCCTATGCAAGATCGCGGAGTTCAGGGCCTTTTCCGGAAGCTACGGGTGCAAGGTACAGAATATTTCAGAACAAGGTGCCAGCTCATCGCAGGCTTCTGCAAGACGTGTGCTGAAAAAACCTACTGGAGTACATCATATTCACAAAATGCTTAAATAACTCAGCCAACTATGGCAGAAAAGCTTGTTTAGCCCTGAGACTGCAGAAAAAAACATTTGGCAACTGTTTGCATCTGAAAACCCTGTTTTCTCAGAGCACAAAGGGTTAAATGTGAATCTAAAATGAATGGTGTTTTTTTAATTTACTGTCTGACAGGATAATATCAGTAAATTTTAAAAATAAAACCAATAAATAACAGCAGTTGCATCCGACATCTAATCCTGCTGGTCCTTTTTTCCAGCCCATAACATGCATTATGTGAATCATCAATCAGTGTTCCTTACAGGAACAAGAGCACTGGATCCAATGCAAAGAAAGGGCACCAATCAAATTACTAGTAGGAAAAGGGCTCTCTAAGGAAAGAAGACCACAGTGAAGATGAGGTAATGCTGGGAATAAGGGCCCTCACATCCTTCCCTGCCTCTCTGCTCGAGGGTCAGAGGTTTCTGATGTTGTGAAAAATCAAGGCTATAAACATTATGCCTAATCTGCTATTTATAACCAGCTGCTTTTTTTTTGATTTTAAAATGAATTTGCAAACCTCCAAGTGAATGCAAGTAGTTGCAGTCTGAACACCACACAGTTTGTCCCGGTGTCGGCCCTCCTGTTTTATTCTCATGTTAAAGAAAAAGGAAAGGCTCTGATGTGTCTGAAAAGTCAAACAAAGACATGTATTCAGCATATTATTAAACTGCTGATTCCATTTTTAAAACAGCAGTAATAGCAGGAAAATGATGACCACCGAACTTAATAGCTGGTTAGAAGTATGGTGGGGTTTGCAGTTGAAAAGGGGACAGGCAGGGACCCAGACTGCAGTAAGGCTTCATTACAATGGAATCCTCTGGGAATTCCAGGCCCCACATAAAAATGAGATCCCTCGTGGTGATGGTGCTGGCTGCAGGGAGAGACCAGCTGCACCACCCCTTCTGCATCCTTCGCTCTCCTATTACCATTTTCCGCCTCTATTACTCTATAAGCCCCCTGCCCCCATATCTGTGGTCCCTTTCTGTCAGATGTGGAATCTGTCAGTTCCATGAGCTGTAAATTCCCCAGCGTCACTGGTACTGTCTGGGTCTGACGCAGATGTGTGCCCCCCCCCCCCCCCACCGCCACCCCCACCATACGCGTCACAAAAGACGTGTCCCTCACTAAAGCTCCTCCCCTCCTCTGACACTGGCTGCCTTTGACTTTCACAGCATCTACAGGACAGATTAGCAGCCTCAGAACAGGACTCACCTGGACGTGCAAAAAAAAGACAGATAAAAGTCTTTTCTCAAGGTCCTTCTTTTCCCTGAAATGTCTGAATTTTTGAGGATAATCATAACTGACACAATGATTCTCCCCTTTAAAAATATGCTTTACAGTTATTGTATAGTTTTTTAAGACTATTTTTTTTAGTTAAAAAAAAAAATTGTCCTAAAAACTGCAACAACAAAGAATCTGTTTTCATACATCTGGTTCACATTTTGAAACAAGGTTTAACATTTAATCACAGTAATTGTGAAGACCGTTTCCTACTTTTAAAGACTGATGTTAAAAAATGAACGTAATATAAAATGTTGCATTTTCTTTTCAGTTCAACTGCAGCAGAAATTGAAGGATAAAAATGAAAGAATAAAAACATGGCCAGTTTGAGGAGAAACAAAAGACCCTGCAATTATTACCACCTGCCCTGTTTGGTCGGGAGGATGCTTTTCAATTGCAGAATCTCTGCTCATACGAGCCTGCTGAAAATTTCATAGCAGAATGACGTCAGGAGATCTGGTCACCTGGAAGGTGCTGAGGATTCCAAGGAGCGGGCAGTCACCACAGGGAGCAGGCAGGATTAAGACAAGGGACAGGAGATTTGTGTAAGAGAACTTAGTGAACGAAACTGCAACACACATTTTTTTTATAGAAACATGTAATTATAAAACTTGAAAAATGAATTGATCCAGTATTCATAATTAGTTGCGATCACAGAAGTGTAGGAATGTGTGGACCAGGCATGAGCAAAGATATTAGAGTTTAGCAGCAGTACTTAATTAGCTTCCATGTGACTTTCTACAGCCCCACACAAAAGAACTGGGGTCCATCTAGATCAGGCTCACTAGATATGATACGTTTGAAAGTAATTAACAATATTACATTTTGCTATTGCTGTGGTAACAAATTAAATCACATCGATTTCAGCATGTTCCCCAGACCTCAAGGAATACAACAGCATGTGGCCCTTTTCATAGTAGGTTATCCTGCATTTTGAAGGTAAATTCCAAAGGTCCATGACATATAATTTATTGCCTGCAGAAAAAAAAACCTGTACAGTATCTCTGACTAACAGAAATAGAATTAAATGAGCAATATTGAAGCACATTTTTTGAAGGTATCCAACATATGCTTAAAGTGTTCACAGCATCCATTCATATTCCTGAAAGTACACTATAGTCCTATAAACATCAAAGGCCTGCATCTACCATTTTCTAGCCCAGAGTGCGGTCAGTTTTTACGTGGACATGTAAATGAAACTTAATACTGGTATTCCAGTTCTCCAAGATGGCACCACAACCCTGTTGCCATCAAGAACACTTAGAAACTGTCAACTATGATCTATGCAGCATGATGTGTTCCATTGTTTAATCCCTGGGGAGGTTTCAAGGCAGTTTTTCTAAGGGCTCATTAAAGAGTGAATTGCCTTCATCACAGGGATTAATATGGAGGCAAACCTTTTTGGAATGTGTCACTTTTTCCTACATGACTGGCGGATGGAAATGGAGGCAGCAGGGAAGCCATTGTAGTTTATTCTGACATCCTGCCTGGTGGCTGAATACTCTAGCACAGGTCAACATGGTGCCGGTAAACTAAAAATAGGAGAGGCACATGACCAGACACGGAGCCTGTATGGAGAGCGCTGAGTGACATGGTACTGTGAGGAATGTCCAGTTTACTCACACTGAGGAGCAGCGACAACTGCAGCCAGTATGCCGTGGGGGAAATCCCCGGCAAGAGAGAGAGCCCTTTCACGACCCAGCAGTGACATTGGGTCCTCAGGCAGAGGTGTGCCCCTCCAAGTCCCTTTCATAGAGGCACCATTTTGACAATGAGGCCCTGCAGCAGACCTGTCTCCATAGCGTAATATTAAGCTCTCTCACAGATTACCTCATGCTGATATTATTTGGCATCCATTTCATTGTCTAGACAATCTATGTATTTATTTCCTATTCAAGTTAATATTTTTAAGATTTTTAGTATTAATACACTCTTCTAGGCCGATGGTGAGTCAATGCGACGTAATTTCGTTCTGATGTGCACTAACCGGTGTATGTTCTGAATGACAATAAAAGTAGCTATTCATTCATATTCATTCATTCATTCATTAGACGATGACCAGTTTCAAATTGCCAATTAAAATATTAGTTAACGCTTCACATAAACTGCACCTTCATAATGCCTTTATAATGCATTTGTAGAACATTCGGTGCACTTTCATAATTCATTCATAGAACACTGATGTAAGCAGCATATAAGCATACTACATCCTACGATACCTTAAAAGCTTTAATAAACATTAATGACAAACATTATATGATAATAAACATTCTAATCGTATAATCATATAATGTTTGCTACTAATGCATAGTAAGGCTATTAAGGTATGTTAGAATGTTATGGTATACTTACATGTTCCATGAGTGCATTACGAATTTATTATGAAGGTGTACTGATTGTCCTATGAATACATTTTGAAGCTGTACTGAATGTGCACTGCGTTATAAATGTATGAAGATTAACTGAATGTTCTATGAATGAATTATGAAAGTGCACCGAATGTTCTACAAATGCATTATGAAGGTGAACTGAATGTTCTATGAATGCATTATGAAGGTGAACTGAATGTTCTATGAATGCATTATGAAGGTGAACTGAATGTTCTATGAAAGCATTATGAAGGTGAACTGAATGTCCTGTGAATACTTAATGAATGCATTACGAAAGGGCAGTTAATATAAAGCATTACCAAATATGAAATAATACAACAATCTTTCATCAGTACATTAATTTAGGAACAAGTAAATGAGTTTGACGTATGTTTTGACTGTACCACAGATTACAACAGCATCAGCTAGAAATCCCTTCTATAAGATCATCAAACATGGTTCTCCAATCAATTTGATTGGGCAGATATTGCACTAAATCCCAAAGATTTTAATAATTTATACAACCACATTTCATACAGTACTTTTGCATCCCTTTTGATGGCCTCTTTATACATAATCACAAAAGTACCAGCAGTCGTTTCTCCTACTCTAGTTTTCAGCATGGTGTCAGTCGTAATGGTGATATGGCATCCTGGTCTATTCCGAAGTCGGAGGCAATTTGCTCCAATGTCTGACGAGGCAGAGACAATTTAGTGAAGCCTTGGCTGAATTTGTCGAGGGGCCATGTTTACATGTTTACACACACCTTTTCTGTGCTCAGGAGGTTCAGGGTCTTGTGACTCCAGCCTGCTGCGTGGACCTCCTCACGCCTGAATAACACAACATGGCCCATACTCCAGGCCAAAAGTCTAGTCAATCTCTACGAGCCCGCCGCTCGGATCCAGACTCCCACAGAACCTCCACAGAACCTCCACTGAAGCGCAGTGGCCTGTAATTAGACTGGCTGGTGGTGGATCTAATCGAGTGCCCCCACCTCCCCCCCACCCATTCCCGTGGCCTGGCTGATCCACCCAGCAAAGGCAGAGTCATCACTCTTCGACTTTTGCACTGTATGTGGTGTGGGTTCTGTAACGATCCATCTGGAAAACCTGCTTCACACCTGAGTGGGACAGGTTATTATGAAAAATCATCATGTGTGACCAACTGTGACCTTTGAATAATTTCTAAAAGTATTTTGAATTAAAAATAACTATTTAAAACTTGTAAAAAGGTATATTTACTAATGAAATAATACAAATATTACATATATATTTTATAATATATAATACATATTATTATAATATTATTATAATATATAAAATGCATAAAATAATACTTTTTTCCATGTTGCAATAAAGCCACTATAAAACAAATTGATTCATTTATATAACTGATTTTTCTTAAGCACAGTCATAATCAGCATTTATTAGCACTGGATGGACTGCAATTATAATCAAGCCAAAAAAAAAATGCAAATAACAAAGAATATTCTTTCTTAATCACTGCATGAAATGCAGATGAAAGGCTTTAGATCATGACAGGCATTTTCATATAATGGGCTTGCCTTGCGGTGTCATGGCATGAATGTAAAACCATAAATAATGGTCTCAGAAGCCTCTTTTTGGATGTGCACTTACAGGCAAACAAGTATGAGCTCGGTTGCTGCTGTCAGCAAACTGTGTGCCTCCTGACATTTTCGACTTGCATTTTGGCCAAGGCTCTCTGTGCCAGTCCTTAAGGGAACAGAGTCCTGCCGGTTCTAAAGAATTCATTTTCATTAGGGGTCCAGTAACACCCGAAATAACAGGCGAAGGGAATGTCTTCAGAGGAGCACTGACAAAACATGAAAAGGGACCATCGAAAGTAACTGTTTCAAAAATAACAATAACAGCTGAAGGGATTATCCAAGTGTTTCCTTCAACCAAGCACAGAAATAAAATGTGAAGGGATTATACAATCAATTACATCACCTAAGCAATGAAATGACAGGTGTTAGGGCTACCCGGCCAATCACTACAACTAACTAATGAAACAAAAAAGTATAGTGTGCATTCAAGGAAGTGGTTCAAAAGTGTGATTAAAGGTTGAGGTGGAATAAATAGCAGAAAACATTGCAGTCCTTGGGCACCCAGGGTATGTATGTTGAGATGCATTATAGATTGTGTAGGGCATACCCTGCTGGTAGCTAAACCTGAGTGTGTTCCAGACAGAGGTGGAAATTTCAGGTACAGAAAGTACAAATCCAGACCGTGATTTAGTTTCAACCAATGAGTTGAGCATAAAGAGTCACAGTTACAGAGTACTCCACTGGTTGGTTGAAACAAAATCCTGGTCTGCATTTGTACTTTCTGGACCTGAAATTTCCACCTCTGGTTCCAGATACAGCTTTTTATGATAATCCTGACTTCACATTATGGATAGTCTGTACAGTTACTGTAGGCTAAAAGAGGAGGTTAGTGGGTCCAAATGTTTGCTTGATGTGTTTGTTAAATAGCTTAATGGAAAACTCAAAAAAGCCTCAAAAAATGACGACATGACTAAATGAACAGCAGTAGCACTGTACCAGCTGTCATTTATACTGCAGTAGTGCAGCAAAAAGAAATATTTCCTGCATAACTAACCTTAGCAATGATAGACTTTCTTGTTTTTCAGTCTTATTTTTTGGATTCTCTGGAGTCATTACAACAAAGTCATGTAATATATGCTGGTCAGAACCTCCATTGCCTTCGGCGTAATAGATTGAGCGCTTTATAGGCAGAGTTCACAGGAACAAATTAAAATTTGGATTATTTTCACTCGAACGACTGCCAATGTGTTTTTGAATGACTATTAATGCCCTTCTGACTAGCTTTAAGATTTTTATTGAAGAAATATATTAATCATGTACAGTGTTATATATTTATTCGATCTATTCACTTTCTGGAGAACCACTTATGGGAAATCTAACACATAGCCACCAAGAAGACCCAGCCTTTCCCAAACACACACAAGGCAAGAATTAAGCAAACAGCGCTAGAGGCCCGGCGTGCGTTTCCCAAAGCCTCCTTAACGCAACGTCATTTGTAAGATCTATCTTATGAACAATGTAGCATTAATAAGAAGACTTCAGGAAACTCACCCCTGAACCCATATCAATACCTTCTCAACCACTGTTTACCCGTCCCATGATGTAATCCAAACAAGTAAAAATGATAAAACGGGTTTACTCCTGTCTCTAGGCCCAATTTTATCTTTTTTTTTTTTTTTTTTTTAAGAGTTTGTCTGCAACTTATGTTAAAACCTAGCCAGCCCCCAAGGTCCTCTTCTCCTACTCTTCCGCCTTGAGAGCTGGTGACTCAAATGGATTATTTCTGCGAGCGCATTATAAAACACCCCCTCGTCCCGCCTTCGAGAAGTGCCTCAAGATTACACGGAACTGAGTATTCCTGCCCGGCGGTTTCATGTCGAGCAAAAATGTAGATGAATAATTCTGTAAAGATGAAAACAGCATAAGCAGAATGGTATGATTAATAGGAATGCAAAATATGCCATTTCTATAAAAAGGTGCCTTAATTCAATCCAAGTAATCGTGGCAGCTTCAATTAAAGGATGAAGCCTTTTATATGCTTAATGTTAGTTGATCGTCCTCTCTGGTCGATTTATATGGCTCACTTAGGTCAATGTAATTAATTTCCCTGGCTGAGATGCTAAGATAATTGGCATCTGCATAATGGACAAACTCAGGCAGGGACAACAGACATCTTCTGAATCGGGCCATTTTACGTTATTCTGTGATGCATAATGGGGTGCTAGGTAGCTAAAGCTTAGTTACAACACTACCATATCACATTTCTGAATTAGAAGAATTCCACACGTTCTAAGTGGCTGCTTTGTTCTAAATAATTGTAATGCAAAGGTATTATTGCACAGTCTGACATACTACCATTTGTTGAAGCTGGCTTTTCAGTTGCTGGATACTGTTTAATAGATGCACGTTGCTCTGGTGTTGCACCTATACACATAACCTTGACTGACTTTTCAGCTCTTACTCTGCTGAGTTTCTTACTAAAAATTCAGCTTTTGGTATGGGGGAAGCAGTGGATGATGGATTAATGTGAAATGGTTGGGATACCATTCTACAGATAAAAAAAAACTATAAAAATGGCTTGGCGACTCATATTTTAAGTATTATCATAATCCCTTGAAAAATCAAAAGGCATAAACTAATAAGAATGGCATACAATTACAATCAATTAAATCAACTGCACAATTGCAGTAAATATTAAATGTATACAAATTTCTCATATTGACAGCATCTTTATTCAGTTTTTAAATTACTTTTTCACTATGTAGAGGTTAAAAACATTTGTATATAAAGTCTGTCTTTGCCGAACATGTCAGGGGAGGAAGAAGACACGATGATGACGTAAAATAAAATGACGATATGGAGACTTCCATTATGTCTACAAAAATGGGTAAAAATCACAATCGCAATGCAAAAACAAAACAAAAAAAAAACCATGTTCAGTTTGCACGCATGTAAATTAATGTGTGCAGAATCTCAGCAAACCGCCTGCTGTAGCCTGTATACCTATAAACGATGCCTCTGGAGAAGGCGTATTTTGAAGAAGATCCTCCTCAAAGCCCGTTATGAGTGCCAGGAGAAGCGGCTAGGAAGGAGGAGAGGACATAAGATGCCAATGTGCTTTTAAGAAAATGAAAAACTAAAGAGTAACCATTAGACCTGATATAAAAACAGTGGTCAATAACAGCAGCCATACCATGCTGCCAAAGGGTATTAAATGACTAATTTCCAAATGGGACAACTAATTATTTAGTTCTATGTTCGCTGGAGATGAAGGAAGTGTTTTACTAAGCAAATTTGATAACATGGTGGAATTAACAGTAGTCTTCCTCAAGGCTCCCTAGCCAATGATGGAATGCATCAGCGAGCAGCGCACATAGCTGATGAGAAACTATTTTATTTGTCTGTGCAAATTATGCTGGTCAAAGCTGAGGACATGGAATGAAGCTAGCTACCTCTGATGCTGTCAGTTTTTGCATCGTTGTCACTGTTACCCAGACGCTTTCCCCTCTCTGCACCATATTTACAAATGCTAAAATGACCTGAGGTCTCCTGCCCAGAACGATAACCGACAAATGTATTCACGAAAAAAAAAAATGGAGGGCAGATTCAATCCGGGTCTAAAGCGACAGTGCCAACAAGCATCAGGTCGGCAACAGAGTCTCTAATCACGACCAATCAGAGCATATCGACCGTCACATTTCATGAGACCAACGGCGGCCTTAAATTAGCAGTGATAATTAAAATCCTGTTGGTTCCAAACATCACATAGAGCCCTGCTAACGAGACAGCTCCACCGCAGACTAAATAATCAACATTAAACATGGTGTCCCTTGCACACGTAAAAAGTTTCTTGTAACAGTAATTAAGGTGCTCAGTGGTGAGCTGACGGTGGATATTTGTAGATTGTGTGGGCCTTCGATGGCATTCCGTGATGCCAATAGGCATGTGACTGTGGGGGGACCTTTGAGAGAAAACTCAGCTCTCACAATGTTCCTGCTCGCCTCCATCACCTCCCTGGTTTTTGGTTACAAATGGTTGCTTCCACTTTGGGGGAATGAACCATTTTTTGCTACAAGTGGGCTTCAGATCAGATGCCGTGCATCAGCCAGCGAAGAGACTGCTGTGAAGGAGGTGGTTGCCTGGACACCAACAAGAGTGGTCAGACTGCTCTTCTCTTGCTAGTGTTTGAATATGCCCTTGATCAAAGGTGAAGCTCTTAAGCTTCTGAAATGGTGCTTAGATTACACCACAGTGACTGCATACCACACCAGGCACTAAACATATTGTAAAATACTATACAAATTTGACTGGAAAAATTCCTAAAATAATTAGGTCAGAAGCGCAAGGTAATATGAATAGAATGATGAAGAGAATGCGGGCAAAAGATCAATATTTTTATATTCACACATTAAAAAGACGACGAACATTTAGAAAGCCAACAAATGCCCCATTCAGCCGCTACTCAGACTCAAAATGTCTTCTCTTTCTGAGAAGAAGCACCTAGACAGCTAATTCGTAAATTTGTAAATTAATTTTCTGACACTTTAAGAGGAAGAAAAAGGAGCACTTAATACAACATCTATCAACAATCTAAATCAACAACTGCTCTCATAAAAATCTCATAAAAATATCGCTCATAAACTACGTTTGTGCAAACAAAAATACTCTCGATGTTTGGGCTATAATTACACATGATGTCTTTCGGTGTAAGGGGAGAGGCGGCGGCTGATTAACATCGCAAAAATCTGAGGCTTGGCACATTCTTCTGTATAAATAACTGGGGGAGTTGGCCAATCCGGGGAGGGACAGAGTGGCCGGTGGTGGGGGGGGGAGGGCAAAGGCAAATGGACTGAGTGACAGGGCAGCTGCGACAGGAGCAGCTAGGTCAGGGGGCTGAAACGCAGACGTGTCATCACTTGGGGGGAGGATCAGAGGGGGCTTGGAGAGACACACTTGGCTGAGTAGTGACACTTAGAGGAGGGGAGGATGTTTGACTCAGGACATGGCTAAAAACAACCCTAAAAAAAAATCCAATATTGAAGTTACTAACAATAAATATTTCCCCATCTTGCTACCATACCAAACAAATTTTCAAGCATGTAAACAGATCATATTTTATTCAACATTTTCAGATTTTTGATGCAGTGGATATGTAAAAAAAAAAAGTGCATATCCTAAATGTGATTAAAACATTAGCATCTTATACTTGCAGGACCCGAGACAATAAGTCAGATGTTGTAACAGCCATAAATGATCTACACAACACAGCGCGTTAACTCCAGCAGAGACACCGGAACCCAGAGGTTGCGGTAAACCATCCCATATTGCTGACAGGCTGACGGAGGCAGTTGGGGGTGTCATTGACACCGCTGACACAGAGCTCTTGCCTGCCAAGGCAAGACTTGTGGATGAAGTGCTGTTTCCATAGGTATGGTTTTACCCTCTGAGTCCTGATAATAACTGCTATTTGAGGAACTGACCACCAAATCATTGTGTAACAGAACCATAAAGTTCTAAGGTTCCCTGTTCCTATTCAGGACCTTTCCCCGATACTATAATGGTATTCCATAGCAGGCATGAATAAGTAGATCCTGGATATTCTTCTGCTGTTAAATATCATTTTCAAGAATTTACATACACTTGGCCTTGTACTAGGTGTTTTTGAATTGAATTACATCAATTACGACTCTCATTAAACACACTTTCTATGAAGTTTGTTACATTAACCACTTAATCCCATTCAGGCTGAAGTGACACTAGAATTATGATAGCTTTTCTTTTGCAGCCTGTGGCTTCTCCATGCATTGCAAAATTAACTGTACAATTCATGGACTTTGGTCACACTGACCAGCATGAAGTTCTAAAGTAATGCTCTAGAGTATCTAGTAAAAAATTGCAAGCATTTAACTTTGAATCGCACTGACATGCGTTCCGATAAACAACAATGTGGGAAATTCCAAGAGAAGACAGACCAAAGTTGCGCAAAGGAGTTTGAACAGATTCTGGACTTCACCCTTATAAAAGTCATGCAGCTTTATGGTAATATATCTTAGGACTTAACACCAACTGACCAGAAAAACTAGGGTATTTGATTTGCCATATTTACCTTCTCCCAGGTCCAGGACAGCAAGGACTGAACTGCTGCTGGCTTCCCCCAAGTAGTTGCTGGCAATGCAGGTGTAGAGGCCAGCGTGGCTGGGCTGACAGTCCCGAATCCACAGACCTCCGTACTCCTGGTTATCCGTGTCGAGCAGGATGTCATTATGGTACCAAAACAAGGAGGGCTGCGGGTCCCCCGCCACCGCTACCTTCAGACGGATGTCACATCCCGTCCCGACAGCCGCGTTCCTCATCTTCCGGATGAATACAGGTGGAGTTGGACTGGGGTAAAGGCAGTCTTCCTGGCTGGGAACTACCTGATCCGGGTTTACTCTGGCCCGCTTGGGTGGGATTTGGGGACTTGGGGGTGCAACTCCATGAGCCTCATCATCAGATCCCTTCTTCAGCATCATTTGGACCTCAGCCTTTCTCATTTCTGAAAGCACTGTTTGCCTCTTGTTAACAATCGCCTTTGTCACTTCTTGGTGGTTGTGTTTATGCCATAAACACAATTAGCAATTATTCTGCACAATGCAAAATGACCTTGCCTTTTATTTCCCTAATGATTTCAATTGTCTTCAGCAAGTCATAAAGACATTATTGAAAATTAGAATAGTAGCTACTAGTTATTTAAATGTTGTTCTGCAGGATAATCAACATTACAATGTACGTAATCTTTGGTTATGCCTGCTTAACACAGCATCAAGACTCTGTTCAGAATTGTTCTGGAAAGTATTGCAATGCCAAATCATAGCCCTAGCTGGATTTCAGATTACTTACAAAACTACAAGAAAATCTTCAGCCGGTGTGTCAGGTAGAGTCTGTCAGAGGTCTTCATGTTCATGCAGATGATATTTTTAGATCAAGATCCCCTTGATCAAGTTGCATTAGTAGCTCCAGTATGGCCTTTTATAAAGCATTGCTATCTGCTTTTCACCATTCAGCACAGAACTTCAAAAGGCTTTGAAGTCTTCAGCGATGACAGGAGAGTGGTTTTGTTTCTAGAGTATTACCTTGGATGGCTGTCCCTCCACCAGGCCTTGGATCATCTGGACTCTGGAGGCTGTTCACTTGTGACTATGGTGGTCACTTCTTTTTCTGTTTTTTTTTAAAGGTCTTCTGCTCATGTGCTGCTGCCCCTTCATCAGCTCAACCCCCCCCAAGGGGATGTAACAGGCGAGTTCTCTGGCCCTGGAAGTGACAGCTGTGTACTGTCACACTTTTTGGAGAAGCCTTGACACTTTTGCCCCCTCCCTCCATCCAGAAAACGTAGCCAATCAGAAGCGGCAGAGTGTCGCTGTACATGCATACGGACTGTAGGGAGGAGCTGGAGTCCTGATTCATGAGTCAAAGATAGAAACCAATAAGGACTCTTTCCAGCACAATCCATGTGCAGTACAGGCTGCCCGCAAGTTAACTTTAAAAAACTTTAAAAAATAAATCATGTCCCATTGTTCCTCTATCTTCATGCTATCTGAAGAAGAACTTCTTCAAAATGCACCAAGCTTCTGGCTAACTAAACACTGGAAATAAAGCATATGATGCAATTTGTCTTTCTCTATTGAAAAGCCGAGTACAAATTTTACATAAAATGTCGACATGCAGACATCTCCTTTAATGTGCACTTCACTATTCTGCGCAGGTGTTTAAAATGTAACCTTAAAACTCAGATTTGTTTCCTAAGCACGCAGAAATAGAAAAAAAAATACATCTCCCCCTACGGACCACAAAAAAAACTACCAGCACAGTACAAACAAATTTGTTGTTCCAACAAATTTTTGTTTCACTCCTGAAACAATTTTCCTCAGCTTTTATTAATAACATTAAAGGACAAAAAACCTTTTCAAATAAATAATAAGTAAATTATTAATTAACCATAAATAAATAAAATTATGTCTCCATATTTGTTATGATACATTCTTAGTATAATGAATCATGGCCTCATTTTCTCATTATATTTTACTACACAGAATCATTATATGATGTATTTAGTGATAAATCTTATTTGTTACAGCTCAGCTACATGCCTACGTTTTGTCTTATCCTTCTGAGGCAAGATTCTGCTCACAATGAATGGTATGGGCCTGGTTGTCATGGCAACAACATCATAGCAATAACTATGAACTAGGGCTGGTGGAGTTTTCCTTACAAGAAGGAGAAGTGTGTCCATTTCCAGTAAATCAAAATGTGAACAACCAAGGTTAGCATCCTGAAATAACAGAAACAGTAAATCAAACAAAGTTATAGAGTATGTTCTGCATTTATTACAATCTTCAGCAGTAGTACAGGCTGGCATTGACTAAGCAGTGGGTCTTGTTAGTAGCGAGCCCTCCTGGTTTAACGAGGGCATTTCTGGTTATTATTATCAAGCATTTATTTCCATCCCCAGTATTAAAGGGACTGTAACCACTATGCAGCAGTAAAATCATGAACAGCAGTCTCAATTAGGCTACAACGCTGCATTTTGCCACCCCTTCTGAACCATATTAGTATATCTGCATAGTCGTTTTAGCAACACAAAGCCTCATTGGTGAACCAGATCTCGCGATCTAGTAAGCCGTATGCTCATTTGTTAATGTAATTTGCAAGTTCTGTGAGCCAGTCCCTCTGATTGTTATCTCTGCCACCAAAATCAATTCCATTGAATTATCGTTTGTGTTTCCCTTGATCAGTGAGAGAATGATGATAAGAAAATGGATGGAAATGTGAGAATAGATGAAAGACAGTGTGCACAGATGTTTTTGTTGTTCGTGAGCTTTTATGAGGAAATGGAAACATCCGGAGCGCTGCAGTACTTTTAACTTCCAGTACAGTAAAATAAAATATAATTAAATTAAATTAAATACAAAAGCCCATAAACATCGTCAAGCCACTTATGCAGTACAAGTTACCGGGGACCACAGCAAGGGACAGAAGGCAAGGCTACACTGTGGAGAGAATGGGAGAGAATGCCTGCCCTTCACACAACAAAGTCACATACTATGAGTCCCTAGTCCACCTACCTGCATCTCTTTGGACTATGAGAGGAAACCAGTAGAACATGGGGAGAATAGGCTAGCTTCACACACAAAGAAGTGGGGAGATCCAGTCCCCCTACGCCAGAGGTGCGAGGTAACAGCCCGAGACGAGCTTTCATTAACTGCTGGGCCCCTTAAGCCACGAGGCCAGGCTCTTAAGCTTCATATTACATACTGACTATTTAAAAATGAAGTTTAATTTTCCCAACATGAGCCTGCTCATAGAATGGGCTTTAAAAGGGAGCACAAAAAGCAAGTCTCTCCCAGGATTTTAAGCTCGCTTCAGAGTGGACAGCCGAGTGATGTGCAAAGGTATTCATTTTCCTTGAGTGCTTCTTCTCCAGACAGGCCTAGCAGGACTGGAAATCGATTGAACTGACACAGATGGGGCCTCTCCATGCTCACTATGCTAAATTATCTACACAGAATGGCACTGCTGTGAATTCTTATGGTGCTGGAATTTCCAAATTTTCTTGACTTAGTGAAAGCTTATGGACACGGGAGAAATAATATGCTTTTTGTGCACAGAGTAACAGCAGAGCATGGAGGAGCCTTTGGGTTGCTATAGTGAGTCATTACCAGCATTACATTTTCAGGTAGCCTGTCAATAAAACTCAGCTAGCCCTTGTTAGCTTAAATATATTGTTCCTGTTATTGTAGTTCTACTGAGTGGATTGAGCAAGGTCTCCTGATGGTTTTAGAATGTGTGGGTTTTTCTTTGTTCTGTTTAGTAAAATATTTACATTGTTTATTTAAGCCTTATTTAACATAGATCCAGACAAAAGGAATAGCTAACCATCATAGATTACCGCAAAGAACATCACCCCAATATTCTCTACCTTATTCACAACCAAATGTTACACACACTTGCAATAATTAATAGTATACATTGTTTTTGTGCATCCTATGTTTTTGAAATTTTGATTTGACTTCTTTATCCTGTAAATTCCCTGTTGGAGGAATGCAGAAAGTAATGCCATTGGCCTGCACAGTCACCTGACCCTAATCCCATTGAGCTGACTTGGGATGAAATGGGTAGAAAGGACAAAGCCACACAGCCAACTAGTGCAGATCATTTGTGAGCACTCCTCCAACAGTGGAGAATTAACTGAATGTATTGTATCACAGTAAAAGATGCCTGTTTTCAGTTAAAGATTTAGCCTGCCTTTTTAATCACATAGGTGATTTCTTTTGATTGTGGCGCTAATAGTGTTTAAACACGAGGCGTTAGTAAACTTGTATCTGCTGTTATAAAATCTCAAATATATGCTTGTGTTTTTTTGTAGTTCTCTCATGAGCTCATGCCCTCCACAGACTCACCTCTGTTTCTTCCCACCGGGGCCCCCTGTTAGGACTGTTCTGCTCTAACACCCCTGACCCAGAGAATGAGCGATACTCTCCTGCGACTCTGATCGCGCCCAGGTCACCGCATGTCCAGCACACACACAACCAGACACCAGACACGCTCATGTGGAGAGGCTCGTCTCCCGTCAAGGTCGAGCTTCCGATAACACAGGCTCCATTGTTTTGGAAATTATGGACGGAGCTTTTTCTAGGCACCTTGGAGGAGGACGGTGTTCTTCTGGGAAAGAAGGTGTATGGGAAGCATGGAAATCCTCTCAGCTTATTCAAAACCACTGGCGGCAGTGAAACCAATGGAATTCCTCGTGCTTTTTCAAACACCTGCCGGCTGCTCCCAGCACAATTTTAATCTCACTTCACCGATACTTTGTAAACACTTAGTCCAACATGGAAAGACTGCAGACACCGTAATAAAAAACATAAGCTTGTGAGGCTGTGCGGCACGAAAACAAACCTTGGAGAGCCTGAAAACAATTTATTTTCTGATTCCGTGTCTGTACAAAAATTACTGAAAATACTATCCTTAACGAGACCAGATTTTTCACTACTCTCTGCAAAGTAAATGGTTTATAACCAACTCATTTATCATATCTAGTAATCTAAATATCAGCATTAATGTCCAACACATAGTGTTTAATGTCATTTTAAAAACCTCACCGTTTGTGAAATGGTGTAGTTTTGATATTGCCATCTAATACACTTCCTATATCAAATAGAAATAGCTCTTGCAAGTTGTCTGTTCGATAAAACACAATTATAACAACCAGCAGACTTGGGACTGCAGTTAGAATCTGTAAAGCAGCAACAAAAAAAAAAACACTGATTGTAAGTCTTGAGGACAAAGAAGGCTACGGTGCCTAGTGATACATTTAGTGGGAAGACACTGCAGAGGTCACTGCTGCAGTCTACTTATCTTAGCTTCCCTTCTCACGGCTACAGTATGAAGAGATAGGATTCCTGTGACCTAGACAGTTGCGTCACAATTGCAGTGTGGGCAGCACTTGCTGGGGCAAATGCATTTCAGAGTCAGCTCTTTCTGGAAAAGAGTGCAAGACCAAACTGGACTGGGATATCGTAGAGGAGACAGCACTGGACGCTGGACAGACTAACAACCAGTGGGACGTGTAGTGGGGTGAATTTGTATATCCTGAACTTTAAAATATAAAGTGAACATTCAATAGAACTATATTAATGGCTTTTGAGCAATTTAGGTATTAAGGGATTAATGGTATTAGATCTAGGTGCTTATGTGCTTAATACTTTCCTTCCTTTTTGTTTCTTCCTTGGGAGGTTTGAAAATGAGGAGTAGATGGTTAGGCTCGTTCATCGTGTTCCTCGCGTCTTTGGCCCTCTGGGGCCCGACGTGGACTCGAGCATGCCAGGGAGAGGGCGTGCCCCAGAGCGAGGTTCTGGACTGGTTCAAGCGGCGAGTGCTGGAGGGACTGGGCCTGAAGCAAGCGCCTGTCTCCTCGGTTCAGCAGCCACCGGCCAGCAGGCGGGCATCCCGAGTGGGGAGAGCAGCAGAGGTGGAGCGGAGAAGGTCCCATCAGGAGACGTCACAGGTCATCCTCTTCCCCAGCTCGGGTCAGTCACTCATCCAAATCAATGAGGACCTCAGGGCAGCTGTATCAGCCTGCTGTGACAGTGGGCCACATATTTATTTATTTTTTTTTCCAACGAGTATCATCTCAGTGTGCAGCCATGAAATAATCCATAGTAAACTTGCTGGTCAGGGCATTCCTATTGTTTTAATTTGATGAACAGGGTGCTTGAATTGCCTATAGAAAACCGCAGTAAATGCAGGATGTTTTTCACAATTCCATAACGTCACTTTTTATAGCGTGGAAGTTGGGTTTTATACAGAATGCAGCCTGCAGCATTTATGATAGTTAATACTATGGAAGTAAATGATACTACTATATGTAAAAACATCCATTTATATATTTCCTTAATATTAATATTACTTAATATTAATCATGTTGTTTTTCCAGACTCCACTTGCGCTCACAACGAAGATCTTCCCCTACAAGAAGCCTTTAGTCATTTCACCTACTATTTCCAGCCCTCTGGTCACAGCCAGGAGACAGTGATCACATCTGCCCACTTCTGGTTCTACGCTGGTGAAGGAGCTCTGAGGAGCAACACTTCAGCACCCCTCTACATCCTCACTGCCAATCAGGAGCTGATCCACGTCGCTGAGGGACCCACAAAGCTGGGGGACGACGGCTGGGTCACGTACCACGTGGGGCGCCACATTAGCCCCGCCATGGCCGAAGGTCCCTTTGTCATTCAGGTGCGCTGTCCGTCTTGCGGATGCTACGCGGACGCCAGTAAGACCCCATTCCTACATCTGCACACCCGCTCCAAGGGCAGCGACCGTTCCCGCCGGGCCTTGATTCCTTGGTCACCGTCCTCCATCGAGCTGCTCCAGAGACCCCCTGAGGAGAGACCGGACTATAACGACTGCCACCGCGAGGAGCTCAACATCTCCTTTGCTGACCTGGGGTGGGAGAACTGGATTGTGCACCCCCAGGTCTTCACCTTCTACTATTGCCATGGCAACTGCTCCAGCTGGAATCGCATGACCACCCTGCTGGGTATCAAGCAGTGCTGCGCCCCCCTCCCCGGCACCATGAAGTCTCTCCGCTTCCGCACCACCTCTGACGGGGGCTACTCTTTCAAATATGAAACTCTGCCAAACATTATTGCCGAGGACTGCACTTGCATTTAGCTTATAGCTTCACACCATTGTGGCTAGAAAGGTCAAATGCTGATCAGAACAAAATCTCGATGCCGTAGCAGCCCGTTGTTTTTAAATTTTGTTTTATAGCACTCAAGCAAAGTAGATTTTACTTACAGAAGAATATTGTCACTTGCATTAATAGAACTATTTATAGGTACGAATAACTAATCAGTTGCCATCTTTTGTGCAATTTTGAACTGCAACAGCTTTACCTAAAATCCCAGTTTTCGCTATAAAATCAGTATAGATGGATGAAAGAAGCCATTAATAAAGTCTAAAAGCTCCTTAAATCTGGACTGTTTCATTAAAGAATACCACACCAAAATAAGATGTTTTTTATATTCCTCTAGAGGGCAATATTGAGTTACATTGCCTCAGAATTAAGTTGGTCATAGTTTTAAAAAACACACCAGTCAGCTTCAGCATTTTATACAAAACTATTCTTTTTATTTTTAAATGAAACTTGCTACTATAAAATAAAGATCTTTTGCACACTTATTGAAAATGCAACCTTTGTGTAAAACTACTCCGACCAGGCGATTTCCCTGGCTGAGGGCCCGGGGCCCCAGCTAAAAGAGGGGCTCCAACTAACCTTATTTTAAAATATTTTAGAGTTGCTACCCATCCTGCATTTTACAGGATCATCCAGTATTGAGAAATAATATACCAAGTCCCTTTTTGAACTAATATGTGATACAGTCACACAATTAGTCCTTAATTTTCAGGTGCAGACTACAGGGTTGGGTAATTGGGAGGCAATCCAGGCGCAAAATCTCACCATGTTACAGTTCTGTGCAACTTCAAAGTGGCTCCGGGCTTTGTTTTCATGGGATTGCCAACAAAATTATAATTGAACCTGCAGGTTCTATAAGCAGCATGAGACAGGAAGGAGAAACAGCACAGAGGAGCCAGTTCAAATGGAATCTTTATTTCTTCCTACAAAGTTTTAAAAAATAAGTATACAAGTGGATACAGAAATATTTTAATGCTGTTAAGTTTGAGAACTACTAATGACAATGGACTAACAATCGTACTAAGACCTCCATCCAGTTCTAGGTGAATCACCAAATGAGCATTCAGGACCAAGTACAAACACAGATGAAACTCAACAGCTCAGAACATTAAAGTCTGTGCATTATCTAGCCACTACCACTGAAGTGTAAATCATGTTTTTAATAAATGGGTTACAAGGAAACACTGCATACAAATATAGATCAAATTTTACCTCAAATTAAAATGCAGCTACTTTTAAAGCAATACACATGAGGAAAACAAAAATTCCCTTCAGGACATTTAACAGAGACAGCCAAAATCATACTGTTTTAACTGTGCAACTTTCAGGTATGAAATATTCTTAAGAACATTTTGAAATGTAAACTGTGCATAATTAGCGGTGTATTTGCATGAAGTGTGTGCATTTCTTGTTTGTAGTTTTTCCTCCCCTGCTACAACCCATACCAGTTCCCCTATGACATATCAAAAAAAGGATCCACAATTCACTAACAACGAAAGGGAAAAATGTTACCAGAATGCAACAGAATGTTGTGACTATAATATTCAAGCATTTCCCAGGTTTGTTTTTTGCACACTTTTGGATTAAAGAAAACAACATAAAGCAAACCTTTAACATACACCACAGACAAAAGCTACTATCTATGTTACAAAAACGTACCTGTTTCTCATAACTCATACTGTGCAGTAGACTGCATTCCTAAAACTAGGCAAGGAGGAGATATCCTGCAGTGCTAACCTAGGCAAAAGAGAAAAATCCTGCTACAATTTTCCGCGGGAAGGGGTATTGCATAATTAACGGGGTGTCCCACTCCCCCACAGAACAAGAAGCCCTAAGCAGTTTGCAGTTTCAATCCCCTCAGTTAAAGTAACGATGACAGTTTGATGCTTATTCAGTCATCACAAAACCCAGGAGGGGAGAAGGCAAAAAAAAGTTTAGCCTTTTTGGAATGACTAAAAATTGTAAACACCACAAAAGACTTCACTGGAATACCCCATTGCACTACTAATCATTCTGGTGCACGAGGGTTGCCAGCCTATGAGTCCTGCACAAATTATGGCAACAGAATTCCCTCAGGTTTAAGACTGGTATGGGCGGGTGATCTAGATACCAATTCTATGTAGATATATAGTCACCGTGCATCCAGCCAGGATGAGATGCTCTCCAGCATTGTCTGCGAGAGGTAAAGCTTTCAAGCTTGTGTG
The DNA here is from genome assembly GCA_026781145.1 of Hippopotamyrus pictus. NCBI lineage: Eukaryota > Metazoa > Chordata > Actinopteri > Osteoglossiformes > Mormyridae > Hippopotamyrus > Hippopotamyrus pictus. Next base: position 7,201,987 of record JAODLC010000038.1, on the reverse strand, counting down.
TATTTTCCCTCTCGACATTCACTGGCCTTAATACTGTAAGGCACATTCAAATATAGAAATCCCTGCATCACACTCTTGACAGACACACAATACTCAGTGTAGGCAGTCCAACGGCGCCGAATTAGCACGTCTCCCGATCCATGGAGTGAGAGTTCTGTAGATCGAAGGATCGAGTGGAAATGCATTGTGTCACATTCAGACTAGGATCCCTAAAAGGAAACGGGAAACAGAATTTGAAAAACTTAAGATGACACGATATAAAGTGAGGGCGACCGTCACATTTTTTATTTGCGTGCACATTCTTCACCGATTACGCCGAATGACTAACCTTTCACAGGCTGCATCTTGCTTCTCCTGGGCAAAGTTCAGCCTGTTCTGCTCCACCGCAGTGCTATTAGACTCTGGGCTGCTGCTGCGCGATGGGTTGCCCTCGTTCTGATAGGCCAGGTCCAGGTGCTGTTGAGCCATCTTCAGGTGCTGGCGCAGGCGGTTGACTTCGCTCCCGAACGTCTCACGCCCAGTGTCGCCCAGGTTGTCCCTGAACTTGGGCTTGAGGCCGCCGGGGATCCGACCCTGCGAATCTTTCTTCACGGCCGTGTTGTAGCCGGGGGGGGCCGAGGCCAACTGGCGGCACAACGAGGGCCGGGAACTCGCCAGAGCGTTGCGATTGGACGAGCGGGAGCGGAAGGTGTCACGGATGCCTCCGATGCCCAGGTGCAGCATCTCCAGAACAGTCAGGAGGAGGCAGAGCCCGCTGACAGCATACATGATGAGAAGGAAGATGGTCTTCTCCGTGGGCCGGGAGACAAAACAATCTACTGTGTGGGGACAGGGGCTGCGGGTGCATACGTAGGAGGGCGCTACCTCAAAGCCATAAAGGAGGTACTGCCCAAAGAGGAACCCTACCTCAAAGGCCACACGGGACACTAGCTGGAACACGTACACCTTCATCAATCCGTCCCTCTGAATCCGCCGCCTCCCATCATGCTTCTTTGTTGAATTCTCATCTTTCTTCTCCTCCTTGTTTGTATTGTTCTCCGAGATCATGGGGTCCTCCTCGCCATTATTCTCCATCTCCTCATATTCACGGAGAGAGTTATGGTCGATGGTCAGCTTCTTCCTCCCCCCAGCACGGTACTCATTGTCGTCCATCCTGGCAATCTTGTGCAGGGCAAAGCCGAGGTACATGACGGTGGGGGTTGTGACCAGGATGATCTGGAAGACCCAGAACCTGACGTGGGAGAGCGGCGCGAAGGCGTCATAGCAGACGTTATCGCAACCGGGCTGCCCAGTGTTGCAAACAAATTTGCTCTGCTCATCATAGTATATGGACTCTCCCCCCACGACCGTGAGCACGATGCGGAAGACGACAAGCAGCGTCAGCCAGATCTTCCCCACGAAGGTAGAGTGGTTGGAGATCTCATCCAACAAGCGCGTCAGGAAGCTCCAACTCATGGCGCTTCTTTCACTGTAAACCTCTTACAACTGTAAAAGAGAGAAGAGGCTCATAAGTACACCAAGCACACAATAAGCATGATTTAAGATTGAAGCGGGGGGGGGGGGGGGAATTGCTGATCCGTCGTAAAATCCATTACCGACTATCAGCAGAAACTATGCAAAGCATGAGTCAAAGGCACGAGTCAAATAATTGACCCTTAGTGCTCCTCTCAAGGAGAGTAAAGCAACAGGAACAGGAACAGGAACAGGAAGGCCTGGGACACTAGATAGGGCAGAGAGAAGCGGCACAGGCTTGCTGAATGAGGCCGTTCATTTGCTGGGCTGCCACTGAAAGAAAAGGAGAAGGAACATCTCCATGGTCATAGGCTGTAAACACAAGTGCTGCTTTTGTATTACAATGCAGAAAGTTGCAGGCTTTGAAGGTACGACTGACTTGTACAATTTGCCCATAAAATTGGCCAGTTCATCTCAGGCAAGCAGAAGTCTACAGGAGCACATATCAGCAATTTCTGTCAATGGGATGACCAAAGTCAGAAGCACGCAATATTAACAAGATCATTATTCCCAAGGACAAAGGCTAATCTCTTAACACTAACACCAATTCACTGGTAAATGATCTTGATGATGGTTAAAAAAAAAAAACCATTTTCTACATGGTGGCAATATTCACCAAGAGCTGTAATTCAAATACTTTACCATGCAGTTCAAGTGGTTTCAGCAGCAAGCTCTAAACATGTGGAAGACTTCACCAGGTTCACTTTGCTAGAAATAAGGCTAAATAACCCCACCTACAAGGCCCAGACCAAGATTGTTTCAACCAACCAGTTGAGTCTGGACCTGAAGTTTCCACCTTTGTTGACCTCGTACGAGTGGAAGTCAATGCGTCAGCATGTAGCCACCTTTCACAGAATAATGGTTAAGTGAGAGACATCTAGAGGGGGAAACTGGTAACAACATCAGAACTATGAAGAGGCCACTTACAAACTTTGAAGGTGCCGCAAAAATCATTGCCACAAGCGCTGGTGTCAGAAGTAGTTGTTTCTCATCAAGATTCAAAGAAATAGGTGACCAAAATCACAGGCACACCCAATAAACCATAATCTTTCAAACTAGTTCCCAATGTTGCCACCTGTTATTTCTGCCTAAAGCTGTAAAAGGGTGTGCATTTGTGTTGGTGTAATTAGTCAATCGTCTGGTGCCGGAGACGAAACGACGAGGAGATCTGTGTCAGCACGCCTGACACTCACACCAAATTGCTAACAGGAAGCAGAAGAGCCCATTACTTCTAGAATTACCTGACAAGATCATAACAAGCAGGCGTAAAGATAAAGTTACAAAGAGTGACAAATTTTGACAAAAGAATGACAAAATAAGGAAGTGTAATAGTTTCAGCCATCCAACCAAGCCAAAGAGGAAGGAGAAACACAGCTCATTCAAGGAGGACCAGGTGGAGGGAGTTTAGCAGTCCTCGCCCCTCCCCCACAATACTCCAGGCCAGCTCTCTCAGAAGGACCTCATTCAGATGTACTGCTCGAAAAAACCCAAACATATGTGGAGCGGCTTGTGGAAGCCACCCACCCATGAGAGGCTTTCCTCACAGGTGGGGCCCAGGTGGTAGCCGCCGCACTGATAATTACAAGCCTCTGTGGTTATGTAGTGCAAGCAAGGCTTGTACTTTGGGGGGCTCCAACCACACAGTAGGCACACACAACTTTGAGGAACAAACAAGAACTTGTTAAGCCATAATACTGTGGCTCTGGGGGGTGAGGCGCAATTCCTGAAAGCTTTGTTGAGAGCAAGAACTGCACTGGATGCAAGTTAAGGCAAATAAATGGCCATATGTACACTTCCCTAAAAAAGCACTCTTAACGGCAAAGAAGCTCAGCAAAGAGTTTTGTCACACATCTAAGGCTGCAGTCTTACATTTTTAAATCAGCTGTTTGCAAAGTCTGTCCAGAGTGTGTTTACAGGAGATAGCCCTGATCACATGCTAGGCAGACCGTAGAGGTGAACTTAAATTTCCCTTAGCATGCCCACAAGTGCCCTACAACCTACCCTATCCTGTTATATCCCACTTCTCATACTACCTGTCTTAAGACAGGGTCACAGTAAGACCCTATAAATCAAAGAACAAATCAAAAGATAAATAATAGCGGTCTAATAACAAAAGAAGAGCTACTTCCATCCAATTTAATGGCACTGAAAACCCTGCAGATCCAAGGAGAAAAGTTACGGCTGACGAACTATTGGCTGTTGTCAAGATGTGCTTAAGACTACATCTTTTTAGACACGCATCCCTACTTGGAACAATAAGGAAAAAGGGATTTGAAACAATACTTTCGTGACTCAGGTGCGGTGTTCTCATTTCTAAAGCAGAGTACGTGACATTTCAGCTGAGGCCAACTTCAAAGTGAATATCAATGGTCCTGCATACTTTGTTAAACTGGAGTATACAGTGACAAGGAAGCCTTACACTTGCCTAGACGAAATGAGCATGACTTTGTGAAGAGGGGGCAGCCAGGGACTATTAACAGTCTAGTCATGAAAGAAACAAAAACATCCTCAACAAGACTGGAAAGAGTAAAGTCAAAGTTCCTCACACCTGGTCACAATGGTCACAAAGTAACGTAGTGGTTCTGTTCATCAGCCATCGCGAGCCCAGCAAGGGGGGGGGGCAGAGCCGTCTTTGTCTGGCCACAGGTAACAAGCCAGGAAACAATACGCTCACTGTTTCAGACTTGTGCACTCAAACTTATTCATTGAAAACCTGCACTGTGGTCCGAGATATTTACTCAATTACATCACTCACATAACATTAGACAAGCCCACATGTTCAAGTAAAACAAGTCATGGCTTGGGATATCACTGAAGCTTCCAGAGTTTAATTCTTCCAACCACTTAATAGCAATATGTTGCAAAAAACAAGTATTCCTGTACATGAAACAGACTACATAAGAAGCAATTAGAATTCAGCAAGTACAGTTAGTGACAGATTTATTCTCATGTTACATTGACTGGTTCATCAGCTGTAGATTACCTTGTAAATAAGAAAATAATAACTTGGGAACATAGACTGGGAAGAATACTTTGCAATGGAGATTATGTATTATATATTTAAATAGCCAGACAATACACAAGCTCACAAACGGTGTCTATCAATGTATTTTTCCTAACTGGGTTGTACAAGTAACACACCTGGTAGAAAACAGGAAATTTTGGAATAATAAGTTAAGTCTATCCGGTATGGTTCAGTCAGAAGTAGTTAAAATTCCAGGCTAACTAAAAGCAGAGCATTAAGGAGGTGCTGGGCAGCGGAGGCCAGCATATTGCCTGCTTACCGCCAGTTCCTTTACTCTTTGTTGTCAACTGGTTACGGGTAATTTCGGTAACCATATGAAATCAAGTTATTGTAAATCAGACAATTAATTTAAAAAGACTGTAAACCATACTGGGGCTAATCAGTAATACACCTTTGTATTTTATTTATTCAGGTTGACGCAAACAAAGCAGTTTGTTCCATAATTCTGAATTGCGGTATAGGCTACCCCTGTTTCAGACAGGAAATCCCAATTGGAGTAAAATTACTGTAACTTTACGTTGGCGCCGGGCTGCATAGGGTGTAGATGAAAAACGGTACATTAAATGTAAACTATAGCCTAATGTAGATAACGGAATAAATCTATACAATTTAGCTGCACCGACAAAAATTTTTTTTACCGGGCATCAGGCAAGACACAATGCATCCGAAATATGTAAATATATAAACGTACATAACTACTACAAAAAGAGAGAAAAAAAAAATCACCAATAGACTGAAATAAACGGCGCTCGTCTCACATTTGCAATACACATTACCCATATTATCCGATACCTGACGTTGGAACAATTTGCTTTAAAACTAAATAAGTGAGTTCGGACGTCCCGTTTGTTTACGCGTTATTGAAGTTTATTTAGAAAATAATTCTTAGGTTTACAGCCTTTTGGTTACTTATACTAAATGTTTTAGCCAGTTAAGAATATTCAATAAGCTGAACACTAAATAATAAAAGGTGCCGGTGTTGGATTTACTGCACTGTTCTTCTACCACAATTAAAACAAAGTCACGTCCCGAAAGCAGAGTATTACTTACTTAAGAATAAGGACACGTTAAAGTTTAAGAAAGGGAGAGATGCTCCGGCGTCTTCCTAATGAACCACTGCTGCGATTTCCCTCTTTTTTGCTCCATAAAACAAAAGGCAGCGTCTTTATTAACCCATTCGGCGCGTCGCAGCCATGTGATCCGCCACACGTCGGGGTTCTAAATAGTGGGCAGACAAAGAAATATCCCAAAATCCCCTTTCCTCCTCCCCTATCTCTCTAGGTACCCACCCCGTTTTAAGGGGCCCACATGTGAAACCTGAGATAGTGATCTCCCCGTTTTGCGCCCAGTCATTTTTCTTGCCCTTCCTCCCCAAGCCTAAGAAAAAAATCTGTCTGGCGGCAAAGTTCATCACACGCAAAATACTGCAGCCCTGACAAAACTAAAGGTGTCTGAGGGTAAGCGCAATACAAAAGATCTCTGATAGCATCTTATGCCTGCTTTTGCTTAAACGAGAAATAATTTATATTACAATCCTGTCTGACCATCTACCGTTTATTTTTATGAGGGTCGCTGCTGTTTTAAATACTATTTATTTCGATGTTAAGTTACTAATTTCATTAATATCATGAAGCTATTCAGTAGTGGTGGGTTACAGTGGCATGCATTTTAATTGATATAATTATACTTCTTTTCTTCTTGAGCTATAGTTGGGAATATTTGTAACATAAAAACCTAGCTCATTTGCAGTTATTATTAACAGTACCTTGAGGGAACAATAAACAAATTTCACAATAAATTGCAGTAGTCAGTATAGCAGATGAAAGTCTATCAGCAAGAATAAACGAAACATTTTGCGGTACAATTTAAAACAACCTCTCCACTGCTTTTGCCGAAGGAATTCAGTAATTTTTCTGTGCTGGATTTATCAGAAGCCCAGTGACTGTGCCAGTTGGATATCTGTCCGGATAATTTCATATGGACACTATGCATTCGTGCAAAAAAAGGTCGTCTTTCCTGACTTCGGTTCTCAATAATGCTAAACGGTACAAATTCGCAACTGTTATTTAACTTCAAGATCTGCCTGGTAGCTGCAGAAGAACCAGGTAAAATTATCCCCACCCCCCCTAATCTACGACACTAGCCTGCAGGGGCGGAGTAGGGGCATAGATACCCTGGAAGATTCAGGGGGCCCACTTAAAATGATAAAATTATAAAATTGGGGGGTGACGTTGTGTTAGCGGGCCCAAATTCTCTAGCTCTGCCCCCACTGGTAATTACTGATTATGCAACAAGGGGTGACCAGATTTGATAATCTTTACTCCTCCACTCGCATGGTACCACAGCCCAACCCACAACACCACTTCTGTGAATTTATTGCTATCAGGCAGATTCCAGAACCAGCAGACACAACTGTTATATTTTCATACAATATATCCCAAAGTAAGACAACTAGGGCTTTACATCTATTAATTATGTTAAGTCTCATTCAGAAACACAACTTAAATGTCAAGCAAGAAAAGAAACATGCCTGTATCACATCAGTAGTATATGACTCAGCAGTCTATACTAACGGAATTATTTGCCTATATGGAATTAAGCCTTGTTCAACAGACAGTTGAAATGCAAAAAACTGTCAAATAGTAAGGATGTCTACAGAAAATGCTACAAGAAAAAAAAAATTGTTGCCCCAAGGATATATTTGAAAACAAATTTTCAGCTGTTTTATTTGAGAAATTCAAATTATAAGTAGACCTTAATAGACTTTACACCCCAGGTTTAAAAAAGGCACTTTATAAACAGACCTGCAACCCACGTGCTGTTTTTATAAGCCCCACAGCGCCTGACTTGCAGACCCCTCGGCCATTCTCTCTCTTCCTCGCGTGCAGGCGTTCGGAAGTCATTATCCGAGAGTTTTCCTGCACTTTCTCCCGGGGGGTGGGGACACGCTTTTGTTTTGTGGGTTTTGCGCCAGGCTGTGGTTTGACTAGTGGCCGCATTGCATCCATTTGCCCCAGCTGAAGGAGCCGTGGGTAAGACATGATGAGCAAAGACGTGACGTCTTGCAGCCAGGGCCAGTTGAAGCCCATTTGAAACCTCAGGCAAATGTTACTGCCCCCCCTCACTGTGAGGACCATGTAGAGACAAAATGAAACTGTCTATTGGAGAGACAGAGTGTGATTAGCAGGCTAAGTTGGCAGCAGATCATGCACTAGCCAACTGCCTATGTGGCCTAATTGGTTGACCCGCACTGTTTCCTGCAGTCATTGAGGATTTATAGGCTTTGTTAAGTTCTAAGCAGCATGCCATAGTCTTCAAGAGGAAGGACATCAAGAAGAGAATTCAGTAATTATTACAGTGGAATGGGGGATGGGTGGTTGTAATTAAAAGGTATGGATGGGTCTCAAACCCCTGCCACTGGAATCCTGGCTCAGGCACTGTGAAGTGTGCACATCCCCTTTTTAAATTTAGCAGATGCTTTTATCCAAAACAATATTAATTCTTTTAGAGAAAGCAGGGTTAGTGGCCCCACCAATCCAGGGATATGAACCAGTGACCTTCTGATCACAGGTGTTGCATCCTAACTCACGGTGCCGCATGCTGCCTGCCTGTCCTTCCTGTGTTCACATGACTTTACTTTGGGTTCCCCCCCTGATGTTAGGTGGATGGGTGTCTCTAGTATGCCTGCTGGGTGTGTGTCCTTTGATGAAGTGGCATCCTATCCAGGGGGGTCTGGAGCCTGCCTTTGTGACCCGTGTTTCCTAGGACAGGATCCAGTCTTATGCTGTGACCCAGTACAGGATTTGTGGTTTAGAAGATGGATGACCAACAAGAGCCAATGTCCATAAGAAGCATTTTACCATGCTGTAAATACAGATCTGTCATACCAAGACCTTATCATACTAGGGCTGGTATGCTGAATAGAGATTAGTGTAGTTGAAGTGACTATAATGGTTGAGTCATTTCAATTGCACCAAGTCACTTTATACTGCTATTTAATTTCTTAACAGAACATACCATCATTCATTTATCTTATTTTATTTATTGTATTTGATTAACTTTTAATATATATTTATTGTTTTTATTTTACTCTACTGCAGTGAACTTGTCTTCTTGTTAGTCTGCAAGGAGGTCATGCAATGAAGACTTTCATTGTATCTAGTATGTTATACTCTGTTCACACAAAACTTTTAATCTTGAATTTTATTAATGTTATTTTTTTCCAGCGATCATATGTAACGGTGCGATACGTTCTTGTCACAGTGTAAAAGATAACGCAATGGCTTACATTTGATTACTTCAAGTATGTGGCAGTTAAATAATTCCAGATGATAGCAACAACTTTTCAGAAATTAAATAATAAACTGAAGCATAATATTTACATCTGTGGTGGACTGACCTACCATGCGGGGTGTAGCCCTGCGTTGGGTTCACTGGGTTGCTTGGTGCAGGCTGGAGGCTCTCTGTTCTGGAAAAGTGGTAGGAAGGTGGATGGATGGATGAATGGATAGACTGCATATTCAAACCAACCATTTTTGTTTTTTAGTTGTACTGTTGGGACCTTTTCAAATCTGAGACACATAACGCTAGCTTACAGCTCCAGATGATATCGCTCTCATTGCTTAAAAGCTGGTTCCTGTAATTAGGTGGTAAACTTATGCAATATTGTGGTCAAACATTAACATATGAGTCACATGGGCATATTTAAATTTCATTTTTAAACGTGAGGTTTTTGCCTTTTTTTCCATTTGTTAATTTAGCAGACGTGTAATGATGCAGTGATTTGAAGGCATTTTGTAATATGTTTATGTAAGTTGTATTATTTGCATAAATGTATTGATAATCTTGACAGAATCTTGAATGTTAAAGTCATTAAGAGCATGCCTTATGAGTGACAAGAATGCCTTGAATTTAGAAAACACACAAACAGAAGTGCAGACCATGCATTCAACAAGGAGGGAATATCAGTTCAAAGCAATTTGTAACCAATTATGAGCATTGTGTTCAGCCCTATTGAGGCAACAGAGTTTCGCCTTCCATCTGGCTGTATAAAACATTCCATTCACATTCCTCAGGCACACAGCCTTACATATTCAGGTCAGCTAACTTATTTACAGCCCATCAGTGGAATCACTGCAAATTCTTAACAATTAGCAACAAATTTGCTATCCCCCATCACGAATCACACCGAGTTAGCGGTCCAGAAGAATTTCTGCAAGGCAGGTACTCTTCATTAGTAACCTTATGGGGACGCACCTGCGTATTTTGGCTACATATTTTAGTTACATCCTATTCCAATTAAGCTGGGCAGCAAACATCCTCCATTGTTTAGTGGTTATAATTCCGAGTTCTGGAGGGAAGCGGAGTCCGCTGCCAGGGGCAGTAATTTTTGCCATCTGTAGCCACAAGCTCTGATTTTGGCACCACGTCGCCCTTTATCTGAAAAACAACTTACAAGCATTCACTTGTTAATTGCCTCAGAATGGGAACATAAAATGAAAGACAACCAATGGGGCATGCTGGCGATGTGGAGGCTTCCAATGGCATGTTATCCAGGGCTGCGTGTGATTCGGTTTAACGGAGCGGCCCGCAAATACAGCCGCGGCCAGGCTGAGTCTGTCCTGTTTAAGCTACTTAGTTTGGGATAAAAGTTAGACACAAGCTGACAGACAAGAAGTTATAGAAAAATAAACTGATGACTAATACGAATTGGAGCTTTATGTTCAGCCACCATCAACAAAACGTAATGCCAAGCTTTTGATTTAAACTGCAAATTTAGGTATTATGTGCTTAATTGCTTAAAGCTTTCGGAACTCATGCTGGTTTTTGCATTTATTTTCTTGGTTTGTTCCTGTCTTACTTTTGCATCCTACAGGTGAGTAAGAGACATCAAAATGCAATATCCTTAATCATTTAATGTATCAATTAGGAAATAATTGAATTTCTGCAGGTTTAGCAACTCCAAGGGGCTCGTAATGGCACTTTTAGTGCACATGTGGGGGAGGGGTAAGAGATAGGGGAGGGATGGAATTTTAGGGGAGCCTATAGAGAAAGGGGTAGTAATGAATATCCAGTTACTCTCCCTCCCCCGTCCACTTCCTCCCCAGTGTATGGTACTGAGAGCAGTCATGGAGCCATGGAAACAGACAGCTTTCCATGTGCCCTCCCTGCGTTTGCTGAGCAGATGGTCAGAGGTGTGTTGTATCTGTCAGGCCGGTTAGTGGACTAGCTAGTAAAATAGGACTAATAATAATGAGATTCCTGAAAATATATTCTTTTAAAAATCACACATTCAACTACATATTCCTATTGACTTGAATAATCCAAGTACGCGTAGCATGGAAAGAAAGCATATAATGAAATTATTAAATTATAACTTATTAATTTTGAACTTTAGTTGAATTACTGAATTTGCAGAATATTTTCTGAAAGTACTGCTTAAAATGCTTTCAGGAAAAGTAAGGGTTGGAAAATAGAATTGCATTGGGTCAGGAGAATGTGTGAATTGCCCAGCAGGATCTAAATGCTTTCACAGCCAGTCTAGGCACCAAAGCCTCTCCTCCCCCCCAGCCCACCAGGTAGTCCTTATGAAACAAAGCACAGCATGGGTTCTTAGTAACTGCTCTCCCCTGTGAAAGGCCTCACCACAGAGCTGTTTACACAGATAAACACAAGCCATGGAATGTCCAGGAGAAGGTACGGGTTTGTTTGAAGAGCCCAACTCAGGAACTCATGATAAAGAAGGAGACGCTGCTTCTCCTGCAAATCCAGCTTCTATGTTAACCTGAGCAGGGGACTAGCGAAGAAGTTGTGCCTTATCAGCATCCTCCAGCTGACCATCTTATCCACTAACAAACTTCCTAATGTGGGAAAGCTATTCTGTCACCAGTTGTTTTCCCATCTCTCTGATGTTTTTATTCCAAGCAATAGTAGATTCAAGACCTGAGCGTTCTTTATTGTCGACACATCTGTGTACAAGTTCACAGCGTATTAATATGCCATTTCCCTTGTGCCCTCTACGGTGCTACTCATAAATGCAAATACAATAAATAAATATATATGCGTATCATCAACAACACAATACAATACGATAAATATACATAGAAATTGTGTACAGAGCTATGATTTTCTGTGTATGTGTGTGCCTTGTACCTGTAGCTTCTGAGATAGGCTGCAGACACCCCACAACCCTGAATGGGATAAGCGGTTACAGAAAATGGATGGATGGATGGATGGATGGATGGATGTGTGCAATCTAATGCAAATAAAGAATATGCAAAAAAAGGGAAGGATCATAATTTACACAGGCTTCGTGGGCTTTGAACCCACAACCTTGCTAACAATTGCACAACACTGTACTTGTTTAGTCACAGGAGTGATAAATGGATTTCTATTGAAAGTGTAGTTGCAGATTTTACAGCCAGATGGAGTGAGACTCGATTTAAGCATTGGGAGACTGTTGCGCAGGGGCAAAAACATTAAAATGCACGTGACCTGAAATGGGTCTCACAAATTTATTGTGTTAAATTATTTATGACATCATTTAATGTATTTTGTTTGGCCTCATGTATGGCATGTTGGCCTCACACCTCCTGGTTTGCTGGTTTGAAGTCCAGTCATGGGAGATATATACTAGTATATATATACTATATATACACTATATATACTATGAGATAAATAGTTTCTCCCTGTGTTTGTGTGGGTCTCTCCCCAAAGTGTAAAACATGCAGTTATGTGAATTGGTGACATTAAATTGTCTACAGTATGTGATTGTGTGCATCAACATTTGCTCAGCCATTTTCTTATGCCGACTGCGGTACACTCACCATGAGCATGTACTGGATCAGACATTTTAGAAGATGCATGTGTGTAACGCGTGGTTTCTGGGTGCACTATGATTTGTACACTGTATATTTACTGTCAAAATATAATTATATAATTGCCATTTCTTTTACAAACTTAACAAGTCCTTCACAAATGTGCAGTTGAATGCTAAACACAATTATAAATAAAGTGAATGTAATGTAGAATTACTACTGATTCAAGTTTAAGTGTAATTATTAAGTGGCTTGATAAGCAAAACTATGGAGCACAATTCAAACAATAACATTTTTAGCATTCTTTGCCCTCCATACCAGTCTTTGTGGTTCTGATTTTGGCACTAAAAAGGCTCATACGTTACAGACATTGTCTGAGCAGACACCTGAAAAAAGGGATGTCTGACTTGAATTCGAAGGTGTTTGTTTTGATGTCTCATCCCTCCAGGAGTTAAAACTAGGGGGTGGTTTTCTTTGTTCTCTCACATTTACACAGGTCTTCTCTTCACGCTTACCCGATGATGTCCCTGAAGACTATTTACTGACAACAGAACACAACATAATGCAGTCGTTTCATTAGAATTATTATTTTTTAATCAATAGCCTTTTGTGATTAAAGCCAAAAGAATGAGCACATCTTGGGCAATGTAGGATTTCCAGAAATCATGCGTAATAGTTCCCAAGATAAAGGATTTCTGGAGTTCTTCAAAGCTCAAAGAAGACTATTTCCTCTCTAGACAATGTGAAAACCTCCTCCCTTAATAGAGCTGGGAAAAAGTATACTTACTTCTCAGAATTATGGACTTTCATAATATCCCTAAGTATGACTTGATTGATTGGCTTGCTGTTGTACTTATTCTCCAACCCTTTGAATCAGACTGGAGATTTTGTCATGACAAAGACGTCCTGCTGGATATTGGCAAAGGATATTGTCAGAAATAATACTGCCTACTCACTACTTAGTTCCTTAGTAAGTTTGTAGACTACCTGGTTCTTTGCAGTTTTACTATTTGCTAAACATAAATCATAGTAGCAGTTATGAGTTGGAAAAAATATTATTTTTATGATTAATCATGATCCTGGTTTTTATGATTCAGTATTGATTCACAAAATCCTAAGGTCATTTTAGGTAATTAATGCCTTTTCTGTGTGACTTTGACAATATTTTCACAAAATTTTCCTTTCTCTAGGTTGCAATAGTATTGCACAATTGCCTGACGCCGCCATCTTGGTGCATTGTCAGCCATGGTATTGGAGTACTCCGAGCTTGTGAATGCAAACAAGTCAAGTCAAGTAGGGCTTTATTCTCACACCAGTCATTTTCAGTGCACTGCTTATGGTGACGAGAAATAGCATTACATAAAAGCGAAAGAAATAAAGTGAAATGAAAACAAGAGATGTAAAGAGAAAAAGGGTATTATTGGATGTGACCTGCAGTCAGATATGAGAGCATATGTTTTTTCAAACATCATGGGTAACACTGAAGCCAATGAAGGTACTGAAAGTCTACAGGTGTCATTTATTTATTGACTGGGTACAGGAACAAAGTGTGAATGAAGTATTTCGGTGTATTCACAGGTAAGTACAATAATAAATGTCATGCTTTTTATTATAAATTGTTTTTTGCCATCTTAATTTTTGTAATGATAGCTTAAACAATCACGGTGCTTTTCAATGTTACAGTGCTGTGGCTGTTGCTGTTGTTTTTACAGCAGACTGGGATGTCTGTAAAGCTAGAGCATGACCTTTTCGATAGTGTAATAATTTTGGGATCCATCCATCCATTTCCTGTAACGGCTTATCCTATTCAGGGTCCCGGGGGGTCTGGAGCCTATCCTGGAGGCTACTGGCACAAGGCAGAGAACAACCCAGGATGGGGCGCCAAGCCATCGCAGGTGACACACACCATTCTAAACTAGTAAACAATATCGAGTCAGTGGTATGGATGAAGATTCAGTGTGTAAAAGAATTTACAATAATTTCACTGCAATAGAAAAAGATGAACCTTGTACAGATTTAGATTAGTCTCAGATAACGGAATGTTCCTTCTCTAAGGGTCAGGGGGCAGTAGACAGACAAAGCCAACACGAGTATGGTCCTGAGTGGTGACTCTATGGCTGATTGGGTGGTTCTTCTCTTACCATGCAGCTTGCCCTATCAGACTTTGTATCTTTTACTAAGTTATCTCTCTTTCAGGAATCATTATATGTCAAACAGCTAAATAAAAATCACGTGAAGATTATTTTCTAAAGGACTTCAGGGCAGAAATAAAAAAAATGTTGAATATCAGATGATGAGCAGCAGAATTGCTGGGAACTAAGGTCAGTATTATTCATCATTTATTGAACGCACTGCATCCTGGACACTTAGTGGACCTGTTGAGGCTTATTTCAGAACTCCAGCTGAGAACCACAGGAAGGATCTTCAGGTGGAATTTGCTGACATTCAATGAAACTGCTGGACTTCAGCAGTTTCAGATTGAGCTTTTTCGGGCTACGGAGCATAAGCATGCAGGTTGATTCAACATGAAACATTACTACAGTGTATACATCATGAATAAAACCTCAGTCCAGCTGAAACATTGCTATAGTGTATATATCACGAATAAACCCTCAAACCACAAATTGAATAAGCTGATAAAAGGTTTATTCAGTCTTACACAAGAGAAGTATACATCTCTTAAGATCTGGGATTTAAATAAGTGCTCATGCAAGACATTTTAATTGACATCTGTCCGCAACTGTCAAACAATATATGTTTAAACCATAGCTCACCGAAAAGGATTTGTTAGCTTGTATTCTGTCTTTCAACATGTATTCTAGCTCAACCCAATTATCCTCAGCGCCACTTTTGGGTGTGAGAGGTCTGCAGTCGTATCATTAACAGTCATAAAATGTGTTTCACACAGTGGTGGTTAGCAACCTCTGATTAACCTCTAAGCAGCAATTAGGCAGCCAGGGAGAGAGCAAAGCACATTTCACATCTTGGGACCCTTGCAGTCCTATGGCTCGCGGCTACGTTCTTTTAAAAATGGCAGGTAATGAAAGAACCCATCCTGGCATTTTTCCATGTGGTGCAGTTCAGCTGGTTTACAGTGTCGGTGCTTCCTATATTTAAAACAATGGATATTTGCCTACTGCTAAAGCTGAAGATGGATGCTTCCCATCAGTCACTGGCTCACTTAAACATAAGTATCATAGCTACCTACAGATGGGTTGGCTGCAAGAAATATATTGAATGCATCCTTTTTTGGAGTTCCCTACTTTTTCCATTTTGATAGTAGTATTTAATTACCTAGATTTTTAAGCAGCCATCCTGCTAGTGTATGCTAGCGGAACGCACCAAGTATCTAATGACACTTTGTTTATACACATGTAACTTTAGTACATTCATTTGCATTTCTGTAAATCCCGGTAACATTTTCTCCCCCCGTTTTTAAACCTTATAACCATTGTCACGATGAATAGACAAGTGACAGAGCATTTCTGCAAATATAAAGATTACCCGTCTTTATACCTACACCGGTACTTTTTTTTTTCTCACCGTTTCAGTTTTACAACATGTTTCCAAGACATTGGAGCAAACAGGCTTCATTTTTCTGTATATTCCCAGACTTTTTAAAATCTTGGACAATTTTAAAAACCTCTAAAGTTTCATTACCGAGACAATGTGTCGGGCATTGTCTAGCTTTAACACGCAAACCCCATTTTACTACACGTACAACTTGAGGAAAATTACTACTACTTGTCTTTTTGGAGAAATCAGTTCACTTATGAGAATTTTCGCTTTAATTCCTTATTTAATTGCCCAAATTGTTCACATTTATATAGTAATTCTCTTTAAATGTAACTGCTGTCCCAATGTAAAAGAAAATACTCAGGTTCAGGTTTCAAATACTGTTTTCTCAGGGGGGTAAAATTAAAGCCAAGGCTATATTATCAATATGATACTTTTATGGTGCATTTTTCCACTTACCAGCATCATCTATGACTTCCAGAAGCAGACATTAGATATGTTCTTACTGAAAGAGAAGCACAGTTTATCAAAATCACCTTTAATTAAAGGCATTCTGGGGAATTTTGTGAACCAAATTAAATCTTCTTCACTGTCTGTCACTTGTGCATTTTATATGTTTTTTTTTATATTTATATCCTAAATTATGCCACCAATTAACATGTAATTAAACAGCCAATTTACACCATGAAAACAGCAAAAAGAACACCCAGGGTGCAATGTACTCAATCAATGTGCATAGTTTTACTGGGATGCCAGATGTCTCTGTGGCTTGGCTGGGGCACAGCTAGTGGGTGTATCAGAACAACAGAAGGCTCCAGGAATTCCACCACTCATCTCAAGCTGTAGCTTGAGAGAAGTGATTGAGATAGATTAAGCATTGTTTATTACTATATCCAAGGCAGCAGGACTTTGGATGAAGATGTAGGGAAGACAGCAGTCAGGGTCAGAAGGTATGGTCAACAACCGGGACTTGAGTTCCTGAGGTTTTGCTTTGAAAAGCATGTGTGTATATTCTGGCTCTTGTGCATGAGAGGAAGTGATGTTGTGCGGCATACTGAGACACCCAAACATTGGAAGATGGACAGAAATTCGAAATTCAACTATTTCCTCCAAAGGATGGGGGAAAGAGAAAGGTAAACACAACCTGAGAAAGTACACATGAAAGTGATATGTATGTAACCGTACCGGCATATGTCTTCTTATACCTCTGACAATTACCGTAATTCATTCAAAGAAAATGGGATTTTTTTAAACATACCTATCTCTTTACTAAAATGCCTCAAGTCTTTCCTTTTTCTATGACAAGCAATATCACACTAAGTAAAATACAAATATGCCAGGAAATCTATCTATCTATCTATCTATCTATCTATCTATCTATCTATCTATCTATCTATCTATCTATCTATCTATCTAT
>JAODLC010000038.1:7166492-7183865 GCA_026781145.1 Hippopotamyrus pictus | reverse complement strand
TATCTATCTATCTATCTATCTATCTATCTATCTATCTATCTATCTATCTATCTGTCTATCTGTCTGTCTGTCTATCTGTCAGATTCCTTGTATGTAAACGTGCATGCCGACAAAAGATTCCAATCTGTTGATTTGCTTGTTTGTTCATAGTGAAAGCTTCATGCCATCATGTACTCTGGGGCATGTCCATCATTGTCATTGCTTATGTCATTGTTTTACTTCTGATCACTTTCCAAGCAGCTTCAGCACTCTCTAACTACCCCACTCTTTGAGGTACCTGCCCCATCTTGGCAGCAAGATTGGTGTTAAATGTTGTGGAATAACAGCCTAGGATCCACACCATGTTCACTTTGTTCCCGTTCAACTCATCAGCTCCATTTGGAGGTACAGCAGTACAGTTGGCTGTGAGATGATGTTGACTGTTTTTATGTTTTTTCTTGACATTCGTTTGTGACTGTTCTGATTATTCTGCTTTTCAACTTACTTTGTAAAGAGTCAGTTAGGGTCCAATATTTAGGTGGGACTCTTGGGATTTGAACCAACGGTCTCTGCATCCCCTAGACTGCAGTTCTCATGGGGGGTCGTAACAGATGCACATTCACGCAGCTTCAATGACAATTAATCGCACTTTATCTGAAGGGACAGCGTGACCAGAAATAATGATGGCAGACTCATTAAGGTCTCTGTGATTCTCAATCCATTACATAAATGACAAAATATGTCTTGGAACTTTAGGCACAAGTGTCATGTGTTGGGTTATATATGCATGCCACAATTATACGAAGACAAATTTGGTAATGTAATGTGCTGAATCTCCTCGCACGCTCTTACACTGTGGTAAAAGTGATTTACGCAGGTGCCAAGGTTATGCATGGGATGATGGTAAAACAGTTAACTTCTTGATGCTTCAAGAACCAACAGCAAACTTAAAGATTAAAAACAGCAACATATCATTTCTGAATCACCATATCCTTCACACATCTACACCTCTATCTGCAGCAATAAGAGCAACAAAACAGAACACAGCACCCTATTTAACCCATTTCTTCATATTCCAGATTTAAGAAATTGATCAGACTTCAGATTATAGTGTCAGAGAAAGTGTATCAAAAGGAAACTGTGCAAGCGAAATATTTGCTGGCTTCATTAATTTAAAACAGACTTCAATTTGACCGTTGTGATCTCTTAATCTTCATTGTTAACTCTGTAAGTCCTGGGTTTATTGGAAAGGTTTATGCTACTAAAGGACTACATAGGTAACCACACATAGAAAAAGCGTCCCTATGGATGCCATCAACCTATTACCTTCAAGCTATAAAAAAACAGTCAAAAAGCCTTCTTTCAAATTGGAAATGAACAAATTGCTCTTTTGGTCTAGGCTTGAAAAGATAAAGCAATGAAAATGTCTGTAAAGCTATACAGCATGTCCTGTATGAAAGAAGATCACTCCTTAAGTGCTATATCCACAATCAAATTCTAACTTTTCCACTCTCACTGGATCAGTCACGAGCCTGGCTCAGGAAGGTGGTCTTTAGTTTATTTTCACTAGACATATTTGGATTAAACTTGTTCCTCCCTCTCCTAACATGTCTTACATGCAACAGTTAGTCTTTACGTAGAAGATCAGCGAGTCTCTGTGAATTCAAAACTGTATCACCTCCAAGCCAGTTATGCGTCTGTTAAATACCGATGTTTATGTTGCAACCTTGCCAGCCAGGAGTGAGTGACGGGGATCCTGGGCAGTGATACGAACATGCGATCTTAAATAAAATAAAACCATTACTCCCTGTTCCTGCAGCAAAAGTATGACTGTATAACCAAATCAGGTGACAGTGCCTATGCCAATACCTTTAACTTCATATTCAAAACTATTTGGAACATTCCCATAGGGTTTGTTGGTTTTTAAGTTTTGCACGACGACTTCTTCAGTTTCTGCTTTCTGAGGTTGTGCAATCTGAACGAACCCACAATATGTTTTGTAGATTGAGCTGTCAGTATGACTCCAGAACTTCTTTTTTCTGTTTTTGTGTGTATTTTTCGCCCAGAGCTGAGATGCTACTGCTTCTTGGCCACAGTAAATTATCTGTCAGCTTATGAATTTAAGATTTATTTGCCATCTGTACAGGTGCTAGTTTCCACATATCTTTTCATGCTCACCTTTTTAAGAGAGACACACATGGAGGTGAGAGTGAAGATCAAGGTCTGAGCTCAGCTTGTTTTTTTGCCATTTTTACAAGTGTATTGGAATGTGTTTTTTTTCCCCACATATTCCATCATGCCCTGCTTCTTAAGACACAGGCACACACTGGAGATGACAGCTAAGCTTGGGCTCTGAACACAGGGCCAGCTGACCATCAGGACCTCTACAGCAATTTTTTTTTCTTTGTGGGGGGGGGCGGATTGTCAAGGACCTTGCTCAAGGACCCAATGGAGGTATGACTTTTCTACCGAGCACAGGATTCAATCCGACAGCTGATCCAAACACCACAGCACGAGTTTTCGTTTCGTTCTAGAACCTCACTTTTCAGCCCATGCGGCTGCGGCTGTCAAACATAACCCATATAGCAGTGTGCTAGTTGGTCAGCATCTGTTATGTATTTGGCAAAGCTATGGTTTGGAAAAATTGTTTTGTTTTGCTAAAATTACCCACCGGTCCTTCTTAGATGCAAATATTATAACAGCTGTTCTTTCAAATTGCAAACATTGGTAAATCCATCTTTTATCACTTAATAAATAGTTGCAGTTTATGTAAAGCTTGAAATAACCCTTTAATCACTTTGTTCTTTATCGCCCAACAGTTATCAACAGTGCCACTTTACCTAAAATAAGACAATCAATAGTTAAAGCAAATGTTTTAACCATTCAAAAGAACTCGATTTGACAGCCACCCCTGGACCACCTCTCCCCTTATTCTGAAGAATAAGCAAATTTTTGAAGATCTTTGGAGAGAACAGATTCAGAATCCTTTTGTTGTGGCTTGATTCTCAAAGCCTTTATTTTTTTGTTTAAAGAATTAAGGGTTACAGTCGTGGACCACAATGAGAAGTGACAGGGGTGAAAGGTGTGTGAAGGAATGCCCATAGAATTCCATTACATTAATTATATCTTGCTTTAATTACAGAAAAGTCGAAGAATATTCAAATTAATTTCCATATGTCGTCATTTTAATAAATTCAATGTATGGTAGGACATCAGCAAAAGTAACTAAAGCTTCTCTTTTTGAGATCACAAGACCGATAAGATTGATTTGGAAACATACCCTGGATATTGCCTAAACAAAATAACAAAAACGTAAAATTGCTTGTCCTATATGTAACAGCCTTGGATGAATGAATCACAGATATGTGTCGGGAAATACTTGGATGCCACACAAATTTGTTCGTGTGCTGCATGTACGCATTCCCTGTGATTCAGAATCTTTCCATGCCAAAAATCTTTGAGATGATCTGCTACGTTGCTTTGAGGCAGTCTGTAGTGATATAACTGATGTAAATTCTAGCCCACTCATGTAGGAGTGCCAGAGATAGAGGCTGCCCATGTTTTCCTTTAGAACCATAGAGAAAACAAAGTTCATGTCAAAAGACAATAACAGCAAGAAAAAAACACAGACATGCGAATAGTTTTGCAATAATGTTATGAGTTAAGGCTCTGGCACCTGAATAGACATAATATTCCTGGGTAATTTGTGGATGGATGTAATTGGGTCCCTGATTCAGCCAGTGGCTGGTAAAAGAGCATGGCTTCAATGTATTACTAGAAAACTGGAACAGACAATTTAACTTTCCGGGAACAGCTCCTTCAGATAAATTACAAGGAAAATTGGTTCATACTTAGTCATGGTCACCTCATCGAAAAGCAGTTAAAGTTATGGGCCAGTAAATTTTGTCAATGACAATCTCTGCACGGGGGTGGCCAGACATGACAGAACATGTTCAGCAAGCTTACGGGTACAATGCGAAAATGCCTGATGTACCTGAGGGATGCCTACCTGAGTGTGAGAGTGCCCTGGGTCTTAAAGAAGCAGCATAAAGCCTTGGGCCTTCTGCAGTGAAGAGGTCCGCTACTACCCCCTCTCATAATGAGCTGTGCGGTTTACTTAGAAGTAACCTTTCTGTCCTCTTATTTGCAGAGTACTATGAACAAGACCATATTCACTCCCATAATTATCTACATTCCTTCGATAACAAGGGTTATGACAAGAACCTTTGCCTATAGTGAAAGAAGGTGCTGGTCCAGTGAAGTCGAACCGCTGAAACTGTGACTAATTTGGATTTCCTTGCCTCTTTAAAACCAAGACCAGCAAGAATGAACTGATAACCACTTTGAAATTAAACTTTTTTTGGCAATGAATTTCCTCGAATACACTGGAATGTGTTTGTTTTCACATATTCATCTTTTTTTAAGCATACACACAAGCACAGGGTCCTCTATTCATCTAGTGGCTATAGAGCACGGGTCTCCAACTTCGGTCCTGGAGAGCTACCGTCCAGTAGGTTTTCTATCATACCCGGCTTCTGATGAGCCACATCTGTTCTCAGGTAAATACCAGGAACAGGTGTGGCTCATCAGAAGCCAAGTGGGACAGAAAACCTACTGGATAGTAGCCCTCCAGTTGGAGACCCCTGCTATAGAGCATTGTTCAGTGAGTTAAGTAAGTAAGTGAGTAAAAGTTATTTATAGAGGACATTTCAAGTTTCAAATACACACAAGTAAAAAGGTCTGAGTTAAAAGAATGGTGAGATAAAGTGACATAAATAAAATATACAAAACCCAACTGTCCCAGAGCTATTGGACCTCACTCTAAGGGCCTGACAGAGATATGGGTACTCTGTGAAGCACATGATTCAAGGCAGCGACCTTCCATTCACAAATACAGAGGCCTAACCCACTGAACCACACAACATCCCAGATCATTTCCTTTTTTGCTTCTAACAGATATTTCTGTGTAAATATTCCAAAGAACATAGTGGATACATACATTATGCCTATGTATGGAAAAAAATCATTGTATCTGTGTGTACAAATGTGTGTTGGTGTAGTAAATATGAGTGTGTGCAAACATTGTTAGTCTGAGTTCTTCTGTTGAGTTTGTGTCAGCAATTGTGTGTGAAAATATGTGTGGATAAGTTCATTCTAAGGGTATAAGTACGGAAGAGGATTAGGGCCACCGTGAAAATATTAATTGAATTCTGACTTTAATCTCAGAATTCTGAGAAAAAAAGTCATAATTCTGAGATTAAACTCAGACTTCAAATAATGTTTTCATGGTGGCCCTAATCCTCTTCTGTATATAAGTGTGTGAATATGAGGTGTGTAAACATTTTAGCATGAAGAAGAAATATAAAACAGACAGAGGGTGTAACTCACCATATACTGTAAAAAAAACAAGCAAAATGATGAAAAATACATCTCAAGATTGGTTGTGTAAATTCAAGAGTCATCTTTTCTAATGAAAAAGATGTTAGGCAAAGCTAAACTTGCCTTACCCATTGCACATCATCTGAGGGTTTCAACACCGACATTATTGTGAATGTCATAGAGCAGGAAACATTTAGAATCTAGTCAAACGTGTAATTTCTCCTTTGTTTTAATGGTTTGAATCAGTAGCAACACGTCTTTCCCAGCCATATATTTTTTTTAACTGCTCATTCGTTTCAGGGTTACGATGGACCTGGATTTTAGGAAAAGACAGGATATGCCTTAGACAAGATGCCAATTTATCATGAGACATGAACACAATTCTCCCACATGTTCTTTGCCCATGGGCTGCAAAGAAACTTCGAATTACAAACAGGGGCAGAACCAGCCTACCCAACATATAGGAATTAAACCCACTGTTCTAATCATTATGCTCCATAAACCAGCTGGCATGCAAATAACTAGTCATGTATATGGGGTTAGTGTAACTAGAGTGAACTTCCTGAAAAACCACTTACAGTTCCTGTATTGCCAGAAAAAAAACTAAAACTTACACAACAGTCTCTTGGGGCGGTGTGTGGTTCTGCGGATTAGGACTCAATACAGGTTGCTGGTTCAACTCCTGTGATTGGCTGACTGATTTCACTGTTTGACCCTTAATCCGTATTGCTCCAGAAACTGGCTGATCCTACTTTCACAACTCTGTGTTGCTTTTGATAAGGGTGTTATAGGGTGTTTAGGGTCTTGGATGAAACATCCTCACCGATGTGACCCAGCTGGGGGTGATCAGTCCCCATTTTGTGTACAAGTAGCGCGCTACACCATGATTAACCCCACATATACCCCTAATGCTTCTGCAGCTTCAGTGTTGTTTTTAGTGGCTTTTCTTTCTTGTAACCCTCTAATGCCAATAGATGCCTGGTGTAGAGACTGCCTAAAAAAGCCACTGGAGCCCACCTCAATGGACTCACAATGGGCTTTCCATCCGTACCTTCTACATTCCTCAACCAGTTCAGTTCTTATGCACGTGGGCTTCCTCTGTCCAGTCTTCCCAGGCGACTGACCACCTGACCATTTCCTTAGAACACTCAAATCTGGCCTGAGTGTCATCCTTGCAATGTGTTCCGAAAACTTTAGTTGCTTCCATAGGCTATGCTTCAGTTGCCAGTCATGAGCTGAGGCTTTTGGGCAGCAGCTCAAGGTGTGCTCCAAGGAGCCTCTCACCTAGTACAGTGGACATGGTGGGATATTGGCTAGACCCCAGTGCAGGTTGGATGGATAGTTAGTCCGAGCTCCCTGCTTGCACATAGGCACTGTCCTACTACAGTGTTCCTCTTCCAACTCTGCATGAACCTCTCTCTGGACCTGATGTCTCTCTCTCCCAGGGTTTTCATAACGTGGTCTTCTGTAGCTACCCTGCCCGGCTCATCTGACTGCCACAGAGCCTGCCAGGATACTGTGTGTCCAGTGCCTGCCTCTTCCTCCCAGTTCTAACTGCTTAGATCTGAGAGATGCTTAGAGAGGTGTTGGTTGAGTCTCTAAAAGTAGCACCTCTCTGGCTCTGGTGACCGTAAACTCTTGCAGGCCAGTGAAATGAAGTTGCAGCTCATTGGTGTGCTCAAAAAGAGCAATGCTGCTTAGGCTCCTTGATATGCTCAAAAAGGGCAATGCTGCTTAGGCTCCTATGTATGCTTAAAAAGAGCAATGCTGCTTAGGCTCCTTGATATGCTCAAAAAGGGCAATGCTGCTTAGGCTCCTTGGTATGCTCAAAAAGGGCAATGCTGCTTAGGCTCCTATGTATGCTCAAAAAGAGCAATGCTGCTTAGGCTCCTAGGTATGCTCAAAAAGGGCAATGCTGCTTAGGCTCCTAGGTATGCTCAAAAAGGGCAATGCTGCTTAGGCTCCTTGATATGCTCAAAAAGGGCAATGCTGCTTAGGCTCCTAGGTATGCTCAAAAAGGGCAATGCTGCTTAGGCTCCTTGGTATGCTCAAAAAGGGCAATGCTGCTTAAGCTCCTTGGTAGGCTCATCCACCTATGAAAGAAGCCTTCTGCATATCTCCACTACTTGGCTACCTTCCCTCTCTATGGCATTACCCTGACAGACCTCCACAGTTTCTCCAGGAGACTCGGGTTCTTTCCTTCAGTTCTTTCCTGAGCTGAGTTATCTTGTCCACTGTCTCTTGGTCCACTTGCTTCCTCCTAGTGCAGCCCATCTTGGTCTGATGGATCCTCAGACCTCTTAGGTTATTGCAAATTTTATTGCGAAAACAGGTTGCTCCATCATCGATAGCCGGGAAATCCATCCATCGGGGTGCTCATTCTCTGCCCGCTTGGGCATCCCTCAGGGTACTTTTCTGAAACAGGAAGTAATAAACAACGGAAGCAGCATTTGAATGATCAGTTATAGTAACAGTAATGATCCATAACATTTCACTGTAAAAATGAAGTGTACCGTCACTGCAGTGCAAGGAACACTGATTAGACCCTGGATAACAAATCGAAGGATACATTAAAGAATCCAGTCAATAGAAGGGCAAAATTAAACACATCTTCTTGTTCAGGCTAGTAAAATATGTACAGCATTGCTCAGGCAGAAAGATAACAGCAGCAGTTGAGGTGTATCAGAGACACCATCCACCCAGCATCACAGGGTGGACAGAATCTCAGCTGCTTGCCGTATACTTTGCAACTAAATATGGGCTGGGGGAATTTACTAATATTTCAACAACAGGGTCAATCAAAACATGATGAATCATATCGGAACATCGTACCACTTACTGAAATAATACGTTTCATTTGGGTTTAATTACCATTGTTGAGTTTTGTAAGTTACCCTCCCACCAAAGGAATTTAATTGGATGTTGGAAGGTCTTTCAAACTACTGTGTGCTACCTGGCTGGAACCAGCAAGGGAAGATGTGAGATAATCTACTTTAATAATATCTGATAATACCTGATCAGTGGATGCCTGTCTGACAAGCATGGGAACAAAAAACTATAATAAATTAATATGGGTGGAGATTAACTTGTCAGCCCTGTGAATCACAGTATGTGAACTTAGAATGGTTACTCATTATGTTAACATAATATCAATGAGATCTGTGTGGATTTGACTTCTGTTTTTCTGACAGGCTTATTTAATATGAATCACTGTATTGGTTATATTGTAAATAGCATGTAAGTATGTAGACATAGTTTGAGGCAGTTTGGGTATTAAATCCCTTGAGATACTTTATGTTTTAGAAATCAGCATAGTAAATAAACAGTCTGGAAATGAGAGAAGAATGGACAAATACACAACCTGCTCTTAGTTCACAAGTGTGGTTTCACGGCAGATGTTCTGATGCATACTGTTTAAATATCTTGGCAGGTTACAGGCAGTTCTTGTGACAAGCATAGTTTTTAATTAATGACCAGTGGTTTCACGCTTAATGCACTCACAATTGTGTTTAATCAAACACATAGCTTGCTAATTGTGCCAGTCATACAATTTTGTGCATAAATCTTTTTGTTATATAATATAATCAAGTGATGATCAGATGTATTTTTTCCAGTTACTCAAGATGTGTTTAAGAAATACAATAAAATCTAGAGAATACCTGCCACCTGTAATGTTTGGGGGGCATAGCTTAATAATTGAAATACAAAAGTCTATTTTTTGGGGGTATGAATGAAGCCAAATTAAAAATATTAGGGGGTACATATCCCCCCTCCCCCGCTCCCCTATGCCCTTTAGTATGAAATCCACCCACTGGACAGAAATATTAAAATGTCCTATACAGCGATGACACACCATTTCCGTTTTATATGAGGTAAACTCACATCTTCACAGCTCCACTTCAAACTCACTTTGAAACTTCACAAACAAAGCAATTCATCCTAATATGAAAGTCGAAGAAACCTCAAACCAACCTTATTCCCTGTACTTTAGCTAAAGCTTGAGATAACTCGCTCAAGTGTAACAGAGCTCTTAATTAAAAAAAATATATTAAGGACCTTTTGTTACTAAAGCAAATGGCACATTTAATGCTCTTCCAGTTGAGCTTTTCTCTCGCCTCGGAAAACCTGTAAAGGAGGGTGTTTTAAAGGGAATTACAGTTACCATTTCTGCCATAATAACCAGAACAGAAAAGGCTAATTATTTTTTTCATTTTTTTCCCTTTTTTCTTCTAGCCAAAACACAAATTATGGATTGCTCACATTTTCGCATCAAATTCAATCGACAGTGATGGATCTTTGGCTGCAGAGTGATCCGGAACATTTCCGTTGCAGTGGAATGCTCTTCTTAATCTTCTCCCCAGTCTTGGAGAATAAACATATTTAAAGGCACAAGCTGATTAAATGACACGTCAGCTTTGCTGCGCTCGTCCCACGAGCTGAATGTTCACCTTTGGCTGTATCAGTTGCTGTATCAGTCATCCCCTTTTCCTTCTCAGGGTGACATTCTGAGACTTTGAAGACAAGCCTGCACTAGCCACTGTCATTGGAGCAGCAAACTCACGCGCAAGGACCCTAGAGTGAATAAAAAGAAATCGAGAAAGTTACATAAGAAATCCTTTTGTCAAATTCTTTTGTTTAATTCTAAATAAATTGTTGGAATAGAGAAGTAATGTTTCTTAAGTTTCGACGCCAGTGTTAGTATTTGCCTACAAATATCCTTTCATTTCCTTATCAGTGACAACTGAATCCATTGTTTTATTGCCAAACGTCTCTCAAACAAGCAAGAGGACTTCTGTGCAAAAATTGAAGTATTTTTCAGTCCATAACAAATCCAGGAAAGATAGCATGTGGTTGACGTACTGAACTGTATTCCTCAGTGGTCATAGGCCTGAATCCCAGCTGGGACGATGTTTTTGCACCATCAAACAAAACATTTAGCCTCATTTGAACCAATGTAACATCGTCAGTGTCTCATTACTGGCAATGAAAGGGGCCTTTCAGCCAAACGTTCATTTATATCAGAAGGAGAGATGTATTGACAGGTTAAAATCTGGTATTTTATGTGCTGCTATTTGTCTGTCACGAAGACAGAAACATTGATTTGAAGCTGCTTTTTCCTTCTGAGTGACGCTGAAGTCCTGCTGTAAATAAACATGCTCAGTCAGAGCTGAGGGGAGTGTTTTGGAAAATGCACACTGAGAAATAATAAAAGTCATGGAAACAGCTGAACAAACGCACCTTAATCCTAGTGCATGCATGCTAAATCATGTCTTACCACTCTGCTGTACGCAACGGGAGATCTGTGCTGGTGATTACAGAGTCGGATTGTCACCGTGACAGTAGCAGATATTTTTAAAGGGATGGTTTAAACTGACAAGATGTTAGTGGATCGTATAAATTTCAGCTTCTCTTGCAAATCCTTTTGCATTTTTCCTTTTATTCCTCAAATTTAGGGGCACAAACACCATGAATGTCTAGTCTTTGACTAGTTTTTTTTTTTTTTGCAGAAGGATATCCTTAATCATGGGTAACTCCAAGTCAGTATAGAACCCATGCCTGTCAGTAAAACAGTTAATTGATTTTTAATTTCTCTCTACCCCATAGGTTACTACATTTTTGGGTCATTGTCTGAATTTTTGTGTTAAAACCTGATAGGAAAGAACTGAATTATTTTTTTGGGACTCTGTAATCTTTTTAAAGTAATCCTTTATTAATCTGCCTAGACTTTGGTTTAGGTTCTTGAACTAAACGATTTACCAAATCTAGATTGATGTTACACTGCTGTTATGTGTGGCGTACTAGCCGCTGCTATCGATGACTATACAATGTCCTCCAGGATAATAAAAGTACTCTGACTCTGAATATGAATGTCCTTTAGACTCACCACACACCGTAATATATTATTTATGCTCACTGCACATTTTCCATCTTTTGCTGCTTCTGAAGCAGATTTGGTGTAGAAGACAAAGTTAAGATCCCTCCTATGCCCCCTGCTGGACAAACTTTGCAACATCACATGCCGAGGGAGTTTGTTCCTTTCAGACCTTACACCCACTGTCATCAGCTGCAAGGGTCCATCCCATGGGGAGGTTAGGGAGCATAACAGTGTAAGAGGTACAAAACAGACATGTTGGGAGCTGACAGTCGAGGTCTATTTGTTTGAAGTGGAAAACAGTAAGGCATGAAAAGACGCAGATACTGACCCACTTGCACAAGATCATACACGCGCGGTGCATGCCTTAGATTCTTAAAGCCCCAGAAACACCATTAGCCTAGCGCTCTTATTTAATGGGGGTCCTTAAAATGTGCCTGAGCATGAGGTTCATACTGATAGCAATGTGGGCCGCTGGGCCTCCCATGTAACACCAGTGCCCCCCTCTTTTGATAGAGATGCTCGGTGCTCATAATGGCAGCTGGGGCTGTGGGTACTGCCCAATGAGATTAAAACTTTGAACTAAATCAACTCTGCCCCTTCCTCCCCCATCCCCCAAAGAATGTGAGTAAGCAGTAAACACCAAGCTGGCCTGAAGAATCTCACCAAGATCCTCAGGAATTTAGTTCACAGAGTGCCTGGGGACCCCAAACGGAAGCTGTTGAGTGCTGTTACCCTTTATAAGACAAAAAAAATCGTATCTGTTTTACCAGACCTGACTTTATCGATAAATTTACTTCAAGCTCAGTTAGAAATGTGAAACAAAGACAGTCAAAGGAAATCTGCAGAAGTATTATGAAGAAATTAAAAATACGTGAAAATAACATGAAACATTAAAATAAATTTCAATAATCTCAGGTCAACACATACAGCTCACAGAACAGACAGCCTAGAGAAGTCTAAGGCCAGATTAACTTGGATGTATTTTTAATAAAGCTAGTCATGGACAGAGGTTCATTCTTCTCCTCCCATCCAGTTGGACACATCCTTGGATCCCACAGCAGGGAAACTGGGGGTAATTTGGCAGCCTTGGCATAAGGGGGAGGAAATGATTAAGATATCTGGGATGCACAGAGAGGATCACTGCAAACAGACAGTATAATGCTTAAAGACCAGCATTCGTAAGTTAAATGTTGTCATTTACTGTATAGTTACAGATTAGCTTCAGGTGTGCTAATCTATAGCGAGGCACTTATCTTGAATTGCTCAAATTAAATAACTGGGGGAGGAGGGTAAAAAGACATTCATTACTTTGGATAGAAACTGCTAAGTAACAGAAATAATGGGTAAAGCTTTTTGTTTCATAATGTGAAGGGATGTCAAACTATAAAGTAGCACGTTCTGCGTGGTGGAATAATTCAGGTTTAAACAAAACCTCAGTCTGGTCCGATGAAGAAGACCGATAATGATGAATGAAATGATTTTAAAACAGGATGTGTACGTTGTAACCAAGTGCGATAACGAGCCGTGTCAGCAGAAGTAGCGCTGTTCGCACGGGTGCACATCGCTAATCGCCTTTTACGGCTCAGGTGAAAACAAACATTAATTACCTCCGACTCCCGACGGTTTATAATTCACTAGGAGCTGCCTGCATTTGCCAACGTGCCAAACTGGCTGACCTCCTTTTCTTCCGAGAGTCACAGACCAGAAGGCCATTCGCTTTTTAAAGCGCCGTAAAACCCGAATCCATGATAAACCCAGCAGCTGTTTCCCGAAATCAGCTAGGATAACAGCCCTCCTCTCCAAAACTGTAATGTCCAGGAGCATTTACAGTAGAAGGCAGTTATTAAGGTGATATAAGTAGATGCATTCAATTACAGAAATCTTTTTCTTTGCTCCCTTTTGCTGGGATTCATTTCATTTAACGTCTCCTGTGTTTTATTTTTTCACCGATATTTTATTTGTGCACGGTACATTTGCCGTGCCAGAGAGGAAACTTAAAACCAGCACTGGATGTTCCTTTGTCAGGTCCAAACTCAGAAGGGGCCACTGAGCAAGAGGTCATGCAAAATAAGTCAGTCACCGTATGAATCGGAGGTTCGATCAAAGACATCTCCCTCCCATTCCGAGACAGGCGTATCCAAGAAAAACAGCGGCATGCTGAAGAGTATAGAGGACAATTGTGTGCCTGTGGAGCGTTTGTGGTGTTGGATAACAGCTTTTTCTGGTAGAGATCTGGATTGCCTAATAAGCATTTGAGAGGGATGTAGTTCACTGAAAACCTTGTGCTCTCGTGTCAAGAGAGGTGATGGGAGTGCATCTTCAGCTTGCAGCCATGCGTGATACGACTTGGTCAGGTCATTCTGACGCTTAAAATGAGACCTGAGTCCACAAAGATAAGATGTTCAGTAGCTTCGAGCTTGAAAGTTTTCCCATTGTCAATTCTGAAACTTGTTTTACTGTTGACAATGGCAATTTGGCTTTATCCCTCATGATGCAATTAAGTTTTGCTTGTGGTTTCTGATTCTAGTTCCCGTGGTCAGATGTCCAGGGGTAGATTCATGCATCGGCTATCCTAAGCTATAGCTTAGGGCCCCAGCAAAATCACCTTGGGAAAAATTGAA
Source organism: Hippopotamyrus pictus (assembly GCA_026781145.1). Classification (NCBI taxonomy): domain Eukaryota; kingdom Metazoa; phylum Chordata; class Actinopteri; order Osteoglossiformes; family Mormyridae; genus Hippopotamyrus; species Hippopotamyrus pictus. Next base: position 7,170,011 of record JAODLC010000038.1, on the reverse strand, counting down.
CGACCATCTGATTGATCAATCCACCAGCACCCCACATACACTTGGCAGGTTCTACCACTAACACCCCCCCCATGCTCATTAACAGATTATTGACTTACATCATTTTTAGCTCTCTCTCGTTTCTTTTTATACCCCAAAAATTGACCAAGTGGCCCACTTGGGAGGCCCCCTAGGCATGACCCCAGAGAAGCTAATCCACCCTGCACACGTCTATTGTTTTATTCAAATATGGTGATCAATCATCTATTTTAGAAACTATAATGTCCTGCTAACTGTGACCTCATGTATTAAGATTCATAACATAGGCACCCTAGATTTTTCGAGGCTTATAAAAATATTGTCATAGTTCTGGGTTGTGTCCAGGTTTCCGCAGGACCACTTGACAGCAAGTGGTGCCCTCTAGAGACATTTTGTATGCAGCAGGATAGAAATATGCTTCAAAAACAGTTTCAATCACTTTTCCGTTCTCCACAGGAAATGAGAATTCTGGCTGGGACAAACAGCCCTTCTGTGCTCGAATTATTTATTTTTACACATTGAGTATGTGCTTATGTTTACAATCCATCCATGAAATGTTAACTTGCTAACCATTTTGCACTTCTAAAATAAATATACATTTGTTAGAGATTAAAACTACGAATATAGGCTGAAGATCGGTTTACTAACCAAAGCCCATTACTCTGGGTCCAAGTGGGGGATTGGACCAAATCGACACATGTGCCCTCAGACCCTTAAGAAACCAAAATATCACTGTTAAGTAATAGAGTTCTATAGGAACACTCACTGGAACAAAATTGATGCAACTCAAATACAGTGTTTCGACACACATGACCAAATTACAATCTCTGCAACAAGTATTCACTTTTTCAGTGAAAAATTTGAATAAATGGCATTTTCCCCCTGTCTTTGCCTACACAATAAATTCAGTGCATTAAGGATTCAGAAGTGCTTTTTCAACAAGCATTCTTCACAGAAAGGAACTCTTTGAAAGTGGTTAGTTGTTATTGTTGACACACCATGGCACACAGTACATAACAACGAAACGTATCCACTGCAGTTAACCCATGTGTGACATAGCTGGGGCAGCTAATCCAGCACCCAGGAAGCAGTGCTTGTGGGCGTTACCTTGTTTAGGGTGCCTCAGTGGTAGTTTGCTGGTCAGGGATTCAAACCAGCAGTCTTTCAATTACAAGTGTGCTTCCATAAACATTAAGTCACCACTGCCCCATATCTGTCAGGTTAACTAACACAACGAGTTTTGTCTGTAAAATTTAGGTTTTAGGGATGGCTCCCAGCCCTGTATGCAAAGTTCCTTCACCTTTGACACGTCAAACAGCAGAACGGAAAGTAAAAGTCCAGCCTTCAGATTGTCCATCCCAGAACGCAGACCCCGTTTTTCTGTGTATGTATGATTTACGTGTATTTGAGCCATTTCCCTGTTGGAACACGAAAGCTGGCAGATTAGCCCATATTTGACATCCACCAATATTTACCTGATGGTAACAAGCTTGCTAGTCCCTCCTACTGGCAAGTAAACCCTTAGCATTATGTTGTCATCGCCATGCTTGATGATAGGGATGGTGTTTCCTGGGTGATAGTGACAAACATGTTTGTGCCAAAACATAATGGTTCATTTTCTCTTTAAGGCCACAAAGTGTCCTTCCAGAACAGTCCTCGGAGAAAGCTGGCCTGCGTCCACCTCAGGCCCATGGAGGTAATAATCCTGGCCGGCACAATCATTAAAATATTCCCATGAATAATTACAAATATAACTGCTGTTTCTTTACTGGCACGCAAAAATGAACCTCCCCACAAAAACACCATCTTCTATTGTAGCGTTCATGGAACATAATTAGTAATGGGTTGGTTGTGGTTCAGTGCCTGTGATCAGAAGGCTGCTGGCTTAAGCCCCATGGTAGGCAGACTGATGCCACCACTGGGCCCATGACCAAGGCCCTTAACCTTCAATTGCACCCGGGATGCTGCACACTGGCTGACCCTGAGCTGTGACCTCCAAGCTTGCTCTCAGCTGTATGAGTGTCTCTGTGTCTCATTCAGCAAGATGGAACAGGTGAAAAGACAATTTCCCCATGGGAACAAATTTAATTTCATTATTACACTGTAAAAAATGCCCCCTGTGAAGCTTGGATTTGGCTCTCCTCAGAAAATAATTGCCCAGGCCTGCTCTAGAAGGTCTCAGGATCCATGACAGGGTTTCTGGTGACCTCTAAGCTGATTTTGATTATCTAGGATCTTCTATATTTTCCTCCATTTTGTGACATGGGATATATCATTGTGCTACTGGAAAGTTTTAATTGTCCTCCAAGTTTTCAGCTCCTAACAATTTAACTTTACACTCCATAGGGTGTACTTTGGTATTCATTCCTTGACTAATTCGAGTTGCTGCTTCAGTTGAAAGACTTCACAAAACCAGTAATATTTATTCCTATTTCATGTGCATGAATTAAGAATGTCAGTGAGAGGCTACGTGAAAATGGATATACTTGTTTGGGATTGGTAAAACTCAGTTTTACAAGTTTTTTTTTTAAAGTTGATACTTATTAGACTCAACCACAAAGCAAAATTAGAAATAATCATTGGGGGTGAATAATGCACTTCCTGGAAGCTCTCTCTGTAAAAGGGTTACAATCTGATTGTCATTTCCCTCTTGGATTTTCTTTTGGCTCAGATTTAGGACAATTTACAAAAAATAAACTCAAATTTTGGAGAGCCCCTTTGCCATGTCCAGGACAAACAGTTGGAAGATGGATATATGGAAACTGGGGAGAGCAGAATACAGTGAATTGTATTCAGCTGTACTCTTCATTACAATTTCAGCATGTTGTGCTAAAGAATCAAAGTATAACCTGAAAGTATAACTATATTATACTTAACACAGAAACCAACCAAGGAATTCTCAGATAATGCTTCATGTCAGAATCTGGAATTCAAATATTTTGTTTAGTTAAGTCTTTTGTTTCAACCACATATCTTTTTTTTTGGCCAGAAGAAACTATTATAAGTATTTTACATTTCGGGAATAAACAAATGTCTGTGTAAATGTTGACAGCATCTAAACTGCATTGCTCAAGGGCTTAAAAAAACCTTTGTGCAAACAGCCTGAACCCAAAGATTTCTGGATACCTTTTCTGGTAGCGTTACAAAATGATCTGCTGATTGGCAAGAGTTAAAAGCTGAACAAATTGGTTCTGCATCTCGACAAGAACAAGTACCATGCTTCTTATTTCGGTAGGCCCTGGGCAGGTTTTCATGGCAACTCGATCTATCCAATGTTGTCAAAGACGTAGCAGCAAGAGGCCACAAAAAAGACCATCACAGGCACGGCATTAGTCACAGCTTGTTACAGACGGCATGGTGAAGGACGAAGTGACCATCCATGGTTGGTAAGGAGCATGCACTGCTACAGCACTTTGCCACACCCACCACATGACAAACCACCTCAGGGATGAGAACCTGAGTGCAGCCATGTGGTGGGTGATACCTCAGCACCACACTAGT
>JAODLC010000038.1:7145408-7164887 GCA_026781145.1 Hippopotamyrus pictus | reverse complement strand
TATATATGTTAAGACTTCAAATGGTGTAGTGGCATATATTCATGTAACATGGTTAATGACCATATTGTTGTTGTTATTGTTGTGAGTACCCATTCAGCTTAAACTTAGACAATTTAATTCTGAATCATGTAGTCAGAAGTAGAAGAAAATAGGAATCGAGTTTAGTACTACCCATGTTATTACCAGTACAAGGACTTTGAGGCTACATTATTTTGGGATGTTGATGCTGAAGCTGACAGTGCCTGTATATACATAAAGCAATACTACATTCTCTTAACTGCTATGTTAAGTAACATCACTTCAGGGGTTTGTTTGAACATTACAGGAAAGTACACTTTACCAGTGCTACCAGATGATGTGGATTAGCTATATTCAAACACTCATAAATCCAAGGCATGCAAACCCTTAATTCCACCATTTTCCAATTGGGTAGGATCTGTACCAATTAACTAGACTAGGGAAATCTACTTGGAATTACAAGATGAAGCTATAAGTCATACCATTAAAAAAAAAGTAAATTGCAAAACAAAAGGCTTCAGAAAAGCACGACAGAAATTTGTTAAGAATTTCAAATAGAGTGTCCTTGTAACAAAGTGTCGAGATAAACTCTTATGGGATGTTGTGTGTAAAATTATGCTTTATTTACTATTTCAACAAGTATGAGTAAAGTGGAATTATTTAGTTTTCACATACCCCATCTTGCTGTCATTTCTGACACGCACGTACACACACACACACACACACACACACACACACACACACACACACACACACATGCACTCTAAACTCTAACTCTAAATCCAACATGACGACCTTAACTTTAATCATAAGCAGCCAAATAAAACATGAGACTTTTGGCATTTTTAGTTTTTTGATTGCATTCACAGATCTTTGTTGGGACCTGAAAAATGGTCCCCACAATGTCAAAATAGCAGGTTTTTCTTACATTGTCTGTGACATTTAGCCTCCAGAATGTAATATAAACACAATCATACACACACACACACACAAGAGAGAGTAAGGGCTGGGGTCTGAGCACAGGGTCAGCCATTCATCTGGCACACCAGGAGCATTTTGGGGGATTTAATGTCTTGCTCAAGGGTCCGAGGGAGATGCTACTATTTTGCTGCAGATGGGATTCAATCCATCAACCTTCCGATCATAGCTACAGGGGCCTAACCCACTGAGTCACACACCTCCCCCACATTGCTGGTTCAAATCCCGTGGCTGGCAGAGTGACTTCACTGTGGGGCCTTTAACTCAAATTGTTTCAGAGATGCTGGCTAACTGCTCTCTGATCCTCACCTGCATGTTGCTTTGGACAAAAGTATCTGCTAAATAATTGAATGCAGACGCCATAAATTAAAACAAAAAAACAAGATTAATTTTTGATCAGAGTGCATTTTTGTCATGCCACGTGTCAAAACCTTGGTATTACCACCAATGCAAATTACCTTTTAAAATGTGAACTTTCATATTCAGGTCAGACCTATACATAGTGCTGCACTCTCAGAAAAAAAGGGTAAAAAAAATTGTACTTTTGCTTGTTACTGGGGCTGTACACTGAAGGGTCTCCCGGTTGTACTATTAGCTGTAGGAAACTTTACCTTTTAAGGTACATAAATGGACTCTGAGGAACATGTTTTTTTCACTGCAGGTACATTATTGTTGTTTTTACCTTGGGGATGAGGGTACCGCCCCAGTGACAAGCAAAGGTACAAATTTTTACCCGTTTTTCTGAGTGTAGTACTCCCTTTGTTATTTGGTACCAGCAGATATTGAGAGGCGTTTGTACTCTGAAGAGAAAAGCAACGAGGTGCTGCTACTACTTACCGGTGAATACCGGCCCCCTCAATGCCCTGCCTGTGCATAAATATTGAGAAAAATCGTGTATTAAGTAAAAAGTAATGCTTAAAAAAATACCTGGAGTAGTCTTTAGCGCGAGCTTCACCTGTCTACTAATAACTAAGTGTTTGGAATTATATAGGTCTATTGACGACATCTAGCGTCCATTTAGTAATGTACTTAATTATATATTCAATCTATATGAAAAAAACAAAGGCACCTGCGTCTTAACAGATAGGAGATGCACTAGAATATATCTTGGTTTTCTTATAAGGCTACCATTTCTCATGGCAATAATAGTCACATCGACTGAAATAAACAAATACCTTCATGAATGTCCAAGTACATTTAAGTTATTACAGTGACATGTATTTTATACCCAGGTAATTGGAACTTGGGATCCACTTTGATTGATCGCCTGATTATTTCATATTTGTTTATTTATTTATTTATTTATTTATTATCTCATTTATTTGTAAATCTATTTATATTTATCTTTGTATATATGATCCCATGGGATAGAAGCTGGGCTTTAAAAGGCACCCATTTGGGACAGACGATTCCCTGAAAGCACCTAGGGAGGCTTCTCTGACTCCTGACATCACTCGCAGGGAGCATCGGGGAGCTGTCGGGCTGCCCGCTATGGAGCGTCGCTGTGGCCGCCGCGCCTCCTGACTGTGTGCCGCTAACACTCATTCTTCTCGGACAAGACTCAGCACGCACAGGTAGGCAAGTAACGCACCGGCACCAGCGCGTCTGGAAAAAAGCCTGCATTTTTATAGTAAAGGGCTAGATTATGCTTAAGGCAGACCGTCTACAGCGATATCTCCTGTTTGCATGGGTATTTCAATAAGGAAGTGCTCACTGCCAGAACCATCACCAGTAACAATTTCGCACTAACGTAGAGTAATGTTCAGTAATAAATACTCAATCGCGGCAGTAATGATTTAAAGTGGATTGTATTTTCATACCCTCCCGACGCGTAAAACGTGGTATTGTAAGCAGGAAATGCAACGATTTCGGTGGGGGCGGCGTTTGTCTGATAGCTTGTTTTGTGCCATTAATGTTGAATTTGGTGCCCGTACCGTTAACTGCATACATGCTGATGTTAAGAGGCTGCAAGGATAAAACTGCATGCCATGGCGCTCGACTTTCACTCGTATTGACAAAGGCCAGTGAATGACGGCTAAAAAGGGCATCTTTCCGTCCCGAAGAGCATCAATCCCACGCTAGAATAAGTCAGTGCGTTTGAAAGTGAAATAAGTCGGTGAAATAACTTTTTGACCAGTGAGTCTTTTCTGTACGTATCCAGCATTCACTTTGTTTACGTCGTATTCCTATTTGTTAGTCAAACATCGGCTGCTGATGCATGTGGGATTTGCCTTCGACTACATAATGCAGGAGTATCGCCCAAAATCACCATTACCGTCGTATGACTTTACTTAGTCACCGTCCCGTATTTTACATATTTGGTGAATCACACGCTGTCACTCCATCTTACTCTAAAATTTCATTGTCATCATAAGGCACAAACAAAGTGAACAAACAGTGCCACACCTAGTGCTGATAATAATGGGCGTGTGTCTTATTATTACATCACAGCGGCCCCGTGGGGGTTGGGGAAAGGGTGGATTGGGTGGGGGGGGATTACTATTTCAGCCCACTCAAGAAGCTCGTAAATTTTAAGGGGAACAAAACAGCATTTTTACCTAAGTCATGTTGTTTATGGCTCCGTGACCTTCTAAGAACTTCAACGCAGTGGCCTGTGACCATATGCTAATACTGTAAATTCTGTATGGCAGGAGCAAGCTGGCAGCCTTTATTCCAGCCTATTCTTTCCGGGAGCTGGTGAGATTAACTTTTGTCAAATGTCTGCTGCACATTTGCTTACAGATATCTGCATGCAAACCCTGATATATATATGAAACAGGCATGAATCAAGGCCACTATGCTTGCTGCTGCATTTACCTTAAATTGTACATTTCGGTGTGTGAAAGAATTTTTCAGTTTTTTCTCAATTTTCTATAAAAATCACTGTTAGTAATTCATTTTGGTAGTATATCATCCTTATAAATGCATGCTGATCACAAACTTAAAATAGTAGGTGTAACCTTTTGTTTGAAGCATATGAATCATTGTAAATGGGTGGGATGATTAATTCTTTGTACTCTGCAAGCCATGTACCTATGAAAAATGTGACGGTAATGTGCTAATTGGTACTTATTTAAAAATAAAAATCAGTCCTTTCTTTTTTTTTTTTTTTTTTTTTTTAGCAAGAATAGTAGAGAACTTTGTAGATGGCGTTAGGAGGGATCTGACTGCAGCGTCTTACACTTGTTCTACAGTTCTTTGCTGTCCCCATAAATCTCATCATGCCACCTGTAAATATGATTTCCTGTGTCTCTGTGTAATAGGTGGCTGAACCGACCCCAAAAAGCTAGTAATCCCCAGCTTTAGGAGCTGGCCCTATTCAGATGGAGTTTTTACACTTGCCATGTGTTAATGAGCGAAGGACTGATCAATACAAACACTTGTTGAAACAGCATGACTTAGAGCTCAAGAGCCTAGCAGGTTTACAGTCAAACGTGTGGTCAGCTCTTGGCTTAACTTCCATCCATCCATTTTCCAACCCGCTTTATACTTATTGGGTTGCGGGGGGTCCGGAGCCTATTCCGGAAGCAACGGGCACGAGGCAGGGAACATTGGCTTAACTTTGCATTTTACATTTTGAACACAAACACCATATAAATTTGTCTGATCTTATTGTAATGCAAAGCTTATGCATACAAATACAGCATTTCCAGTGTACTCATTTAACCCATATAAGAAGACTTCCATACACTCTTCCATATAGTATCTCCTTTCCCAATAATATTAGCTTAACTACAAGGACAATGCTGGCATTTAAACAGAACAGTTTTACAAGTCCGGCATATGCATGATTGCTGACTTGTATAGTACTGAATTCTGTACGGCGGGGCTCAATAGTTTGTCTCATAGGCTTGGAAGACATTGATAGTCTGACCACTGCTGCAGTGCTCAAAGGTCATGGGTCCCCACCTTTTACTCTAAATCAGTTTAACGACCTTGTGGAACAGTCTGACCTGAGCTGGACTTGTTCTGCTTGGGAAACACTGGTATCCGTAATGCCCTTTTGCTATGCTGCATATAGGGTGCTTTTCCACTGCATCAGGTACTGTACTTTTGGTACTTCAAGAAAGCATCAAAAGTAGGGTTCTTCAAGCTGGCGTAAAAAGTGGTACTGCCCCTAAATGACATCACAACGCAAGGCAGGGTATTTTGTACTGAATTCGAAAAATGCCTATGTATATTATAGTGCTGGCCGGATGAATTGTGATATTAATATCAGCATTGCATGTTATGCACATGTAATTCTTACATTGCCAGTCAGCTGGATTAGATCAGGCTTTTTCATACCTTCAAATCTGTACACACATTATAGTGCAGGGAGTTTAAGTTTCGTGAAAACATTTTTACTCTTTACTCTAAAAAACTTAGCATAATGATTATTCTTTTTTAAGATTATCTAGTGCATGTTTAAAAACCAGTTTACCTTCACTGCTTTTGCATGAGGGCTGCATTCGTTCTCTAAGACAATCATTATCATTTTCATCTTTGCTGGTTAAATCAGTCCTAGATGGGTTTGTGAGAAATTTGTTTTACTCCTTTTTTGCTTTATAAATACACCAATAATTATTACAATAAAATTACATCAAGAAATTTGTCCAATACAGTGCTGCCATAGTATATTACACAAAATACATTTCTATTTCATGCTGTCTTGATCTTGAATCTCGTCTCACAACCACAGACTTGGGTTTCTTCATTTGTCTACACATCCATCATTATTACTTAATTTTTTTTTTATAGTGCTTATCATTGGTTTCTGAGTTTGCAACTTTTTCAAGACAGCAGTTATATTGTGTTCCAGAGGCAGGCTATTTGCATAACCAATCAACACAGATAGCGTTTTAAGTCCCACCCCTAACTACCGAAGTACCAAAGAAGTACTTCGATTTGGAATTTTAGGTACTAGAACTTTTGATACTGGTATTTGACCAGAAGTTAATAGAAAAGGGAAAGTACTGAAAGTACCATACTTGGTGTGGTGGAAAAGTGCCCATAGATGGGCAGCATCTTCTGAGTGGCACTGACTTTGCAAGCTGGTTTCAGTGGGGAGGGTTGGCAAGATTGCCACATGGGCTTCGACCAGCACTGACCATTCCCATGTCCATCCCAGAAGAAAGTCCTTCTGTTTGGGCTGAGGGGGCCTCCACTTGTTTCAGCTATTACAGCGTTTTACGTCAAAACCTGCAGTTGCCAACCCGTCGATCTTTCAGACTTTTTAAGTCGATCACAACAGTGAACACCCCCACCCCCCACCCAGCTGGCGAAGTATACCCAGTCCCGGCCATCAACTTTTACCGTAACAGCCCAATAGCTTGCCAGATTATTTTCTTTTCTAAAAGTAGCTTTCACTGTTAATAAGGTTGGAGACCGCTGATCTAGACCATTGTAGAAAATCGTAGGGGGGGCCTCTGACAACTGAAATAGCCGGAGGCTGCTGACCATGTTAATGTGTGTCTGCATGAATCTGTCCGCCTTTCTTCCTAGACTAGAATATGAGAGTTTCAGCTCCACCATGATCTGAAACCAGCTTTGAGGGTTCTGCAGTCTGTGTGTGGAACTCAAGGAGACCTGCTATCATTTCAATTCAATTTATATAGCGCTTTTCAGAACAGTCATCCCCAAGGCACTTGACCAGAATGTGTGCCAATCCATTACTATGTCATTTTATCATGCACACAACAGGAAGTTCTTGTGGACGATGGTACAGACAGACCTGTTCTGATCAAGAAGACATTACTGCTGCTGTGGGGGCCACCCCTGCCCAGGCCGGAAGAGGAATCTGTGGCTTCCCTCAGGCTTCTCTCTGAGCCATGGTTGGCGTGCCATGCAGTCATGTTGCTGTGAGATCATTTTGTCCTGCATCATTCCAGAGAGTTCTACGGTAGCCCTAAAGTATCACGCACACACCTGCACCTGTCCACAATCCCAATAAAATGACATGCATATATATATATATATATATTGATTCACACACACAGTGCTTACAAGCACACATATAGACCCTCAATCTGCCCCCCCGCCCCATCTTGCCTATGCATGACTTCTGTCAAGCTCAAGAGGGTCATCTCCTCCGGGTTTCCTTTTACCCTGTAACCATGTAAGACATGAATTTTAATATGTATCAGGTCTGATGGGAAGCTTGTCACTCCTACAGCTGTAGGCTGTCGGCACGATGAGCTTCACTGATCCGTAACTGGGAAACCTTCCAGATACCCAGAACCATGAAAAGGTAGGAGATGGGGCTTCTGGATTTAGATGTAATTGTTTTGAATAGTGCGCAGGAGGACAGCTGATTCCCACATTCCGGAGATAAGCAGCTGCAGATGCAATGCATTCAGGCATGGTAGGCGGCCGTAGGGTATAGCTGCATGACAGGGTGCCCTCGCAGGAAACGAATCAAGCGCCCTTGGGACAGGATAGCAGATCCTCTCTGAACTCTCACAGGCTGATTAGCCGGCATGTTTGCCCCTTTGTTTAGCTCCAAGGCAACTGGCCCACCTCGGGAAACAATGAACACTCAAGGACACCAGGAGGTTGAAACTCTGGATTGTATTAATGGTGGAGGGTCACGCACAGTTTCCGCTTGTTCTGACTGTCTGGTATTACTATGTTATGCATTAACTTTCTTGAATTTAGTTTATGCTTTAGGCGGCAAGTTACACTAAACAGCAAGTAGGGCTGGATCAGGTTTTTGGAAGGGATCACTGGAAACGATTCTATCAGCTTCTTTGGGGATCAGAAGAGACTACTGATAATATGACAGACCTGAAATTAATGTTTTTTCTGATAAAGAATTTCGGTGTGTATTAAACATACATCTACGTACATTTCAGTCATAGATACATGCCTGTGGTAATAGTCTGTCCATGCATGGCCTGTTAAAAGCATTTTATTTGATTATTTAAAACCACATACAGACAATGGACTGTATGTTCCTCCAAGAAGATTTTTCTAATTACTTTGTCTTCCAAGTAGCTAATGATGAGTGGCATCTGTAGAAGCAAGATTTGTTTTATCGCTTCAGCAGTATTAGGTCACAGTCAAAATATGATCCAAGATAATTCAAGACATCTGGTCATTTAGTAATGTTTTGGCTGCTTGTAGCGATTTCTACCAAATCCATGTTTCCTGCTTTATCTCTAACACTTTGTTTTCACTCCAAATCTTCATTAAGTCTTGTGAGCCAGCAACCATCTTCGGAAATGATCCCTCACTGGGAATTGTGCTGACAGGGTCTGTGGGCCACACAAAGCCTTGTAATGGCTCACTGAAGCAAGTAGGCTTTATCCAGCAAGGCTAAGGTCCAGGAAATAAGCGCGCTGATATCTTGATCTTTGACAACCCGCTATGGTTGTTGAGGTGCCAGTCTTTGTTCTTCTTATAGATCACAGCTCCGTTTAAGTTCACTGGAGCTAATCACTGGAGGTTATAGTGACCCATGACTCACCAGTTTCCACGTAACTCTACAGATTTCCAGTGGGTTGCCGAGATACGGATTTTGCCATTCCTGCCTGGCAGAGGGAAAAAAATCCATTTGAAAATATCTCATCTTGTAGGAATGATTGTGTGGCTCCATTTGTTATGCTGAAACAACCACAGAAATTAGATGCCAGAATACACAGAGAGATTTTTTTAATTTATTTGATGGAAAGAAGTGTATGCTGTGCATTTTCAGTAGCAAGTGAAAAAAACCAGTAAAATTTTTTTGACATTAAGCTCGGGACTTAAAAGTGTGTGACTTTTGGGATAGTGTGCTAAATTCTGTAGTGTTAATGTAAAATGTAAAGTTATGATACATTTGTTTAAGGGGGGATGTGTGACTCGGTGTGTTATGATGCTGTCCTTTGATTGGAAGGCCATTGGTTCTAATCCCATGGTCTGCAGAGTGATGTCACCATTGGGCCCCTGTGCAAAGCCCTCAACCCCGAGTTGCTCCAGGGGCAGTCTGACCTTGCCTTCTCAAAAATGATTGTAGCTTTGGATAAAATAATCTGCTAAATAAATAAAAATGTAGGCGAATGCATTTTTTAAACAAGTGTTTTGGGAATCGCCACTCTGCTCTTTTCAGCGATAATCCTCAGAAAATGGAGGGGCTGTTTATGTAGGCTTTTGTTGAATATTTTGATTGTTTCACTGTACCTTTTTCAAGAAAGATCCATTAAAAAGCATGGTGACTCAGCAGATGCCTGCTTAATCAGACTGGATCTGAGAAGGTCCAGCAATCTGCTTATTGGTCCCACATATAGCTGGAAATTGTCCAGTAGTCAGAAGGATTTAATATCTACCTAAAAAACCCCGCATCTTCTCCATTGTTGTGTAATGTTTCATAAAGTCACATGGCTCCTGTTCCAGTAACTGCGGGCAGATAGCCAGCATTAGTCAAGGAGCAGCGATGGAGCACGGCCGTGACTCATCGCCGCCGCTGAGGATGCGATTCACTAGCCCCACTGTCGTTTGCGGTTCCTGCAGCACCGCCTGAGAATCTGGCCGCCTGCCAGGCCCGCGTCCGTTTGCTGCGATGGCCTGCCACGCTCCCCACTAGGAGATTCCAGTGGCAGACAAGCTAATTAAGTGGCAGCGAAGACCCAGCGAGCAGCTCACTTTTGGCTGGCGGGGAGCATTGCCTTCTGGAGAACGACGGGTGGCATGGGCTATGGAACGTGATTTTTGGTATATGAATATATGTGAATTAGAGTTTGATGCATTTCTCAGCACTGCCAGTATTTCGTGACCGGCTTATATCTCGATTGCTTTCTTAAAGGGTCATATTTTATATAAGGCAAACATTAATACTCTTCCAATAGCAGGAATACGACAGCTCGGTGCACTAGCGTGTCAGTGCCTCCTCCCCCTGACTCATGCCTTTCCCCGCAGGTTATGCCACCCCACAGGTTGACTGGCAACCCAACTGTGAAAGAAAAGGGCTGATCCAACCACCCACCCACACCAGTTGCCGCCTTCCTGCGTCCCCATGGCAACAGGAGGCCATGCTCTCGAGAAGGACGTGGTAATCAGCCTACAGGTAAAAGAATGCTCTAACTCTCCCCAAACATGCGCAAAAGTGCCCATCTGCCACACAAGGACCCTTGTCACCGCGCATCATCATCGGAACCCTCGGCAAAGCTGACACGGCAGCGGCGCTCATCGCGACCATTTAGAGCGACCGAAATATCCTTAATTAAACCCAGTTGCTATGGCGTGCCATGGCAACAGTTGACAGATGCCCAGTAACATGTAGTCAGAGCAAGGCGCTGTACCACACGTGCTGCCTTGTGCACGTGAGGACCGTGGCATGGACACCCGTGCCCCCGGAGTCTGCTTGTAACCAGCCATTCTGATTACACTGCACGATGTTATGAGGAATCAGGGGTTGTTGGGTCTAACATCGCCGAAATGCTAAGATGATGCTGCTGTACTCAGTGACCTTGCATTAGCGTTTTACCCAGACATGTAACAGTAGCACTCATGTACATTACTGGATGTGACCATTTCCTGGAATGTCAAACAGGGTAAATACAATCTCTCTTTTTATTTTAAAGAACTTTCTATCTGTCTGCCTGAATCTGTGACAGTTGTACTCTAATGTACTCTACTATAAGCTCTTTATGCTTAAACTTATTTTGATTGGAAATGTTTTACAGGTTTACTCCAACATGTTGGGAAAGGCAGTTTTTGGTAATTGCCTGTCCTACTATAAAAAGGTTTGAATGATGCATAAAAAATATGTTTGTGAGTATGAAAGTTTTTTGTAACAGGATTCATGGCAGTGAATAATAATCCAAGGCTTTCACATCATGATTCACATCTTACCTGTAGGATTCTATATGAATAAGTACCTTTCTACAACAAACAAACAAAAAAGGCTGATTGGATATCTGTGTCCCCTTTGTTCACATTCATTTATATAATACCTTTTGGGCAGGTATGAAGATCGTAAATGTTTGTAAATGAGTTGGAGGTGCGTGCCAGTTAAGTGCTAAGGTGCAATATGCCATTGCATTCTGTTTATGTAGCCAAGTATTCCCTGGGAAACAGAGTCTGAAAACCAGAGGCTTTTATGTTCTATCGCTGGCAATGCCTTTCATTCCCCCTGCTAGAAGCAAGGCAGTCCATATAAAGGGGATAATTTTGTGAAATGTACAGGACAGTGGCTAAATTATGACAATAACTGAGGTAATAATTGATTATTACAAGAGTCCCGATTGCCCTCATAAAAAAAAGAAAAAAAAAAGCGCATGTCATGTATGTCGATTATGAACAATCAGCCATGAATGCGTTTCCGGAAAGGTGAAGCAAATAAGTGAATGCAAGCTGTGTAGTGGGAATTCTCTAATTGCTCATGGGGTCAAATCAAACGACTCCCCTTTCTGTCAGGTAGTGGAAAAGTCAGTGTCAGCAGGAAAGTGGGCATGATCTCATGAATGAATTAGCATAGTGCGAGAATAGCCCTTGATGGCCCACGTGATGGGAGTTACACTGGCTACGAGGCAAAACTGAGTTATTTATCTTTAATGGCTGTCAAAGCATGCTGAGGTGATCTGAGGCATACAGATGAAGGAGAAGCCACCTTGATGTGGGCTGGTGGGTGGGTGGCAGCTGTAAACAGGCCCTACTTTTCTTCCAGACCTCAGGGCACCTCAGATACATGTCTGAGATACAGCGATTCACAACTCACACACAGACACCATGTTTCTAAGCAATCTGGTCATGTCGTTAAGCTTTATGTTTTTGGGTCAGAATGTGCCAATTTTTAAATAAGACAAGTAATGACTGTATGAAGTAGTGTACAGAATTAGATACTTAACACAAATATTTACCCAAAGTCCCACTGCTTTTTGAAGATGAAAGATCTTAGCCAAGATATTGACCAAGTATGTCAAAAAATATGATTTGTCTTGGTGAGCACGTGCAGGTATACCAAGGTATTTACAAGTACATATGCATGAACATATGTATGAAACACATACTTTTAGCACTAGATCCTGTACCTACGGTTTTACTACAATAAGTTTTTTTTCTTCTGCAGGAAATATGGTGGGAACGCGTAGGGGAGCATGCATTATACAGTAGGTTGCTATGGTGAACATGCTGCTGGACGGCCATGGTTTGTTGCTGAATGTCGTCAGCAGGAAAGATTGGAAGCGCTCGAGTTGGCCTGAGAACAAACATTTGAATAAGTGATAGTCAAATTCACCCAAATGAGGGTGTCGCAGAGACCCAGACTGTGTTTCTTCTGTGATTTAAATGGCAGGCAAAGAGAATTCCCAAATGATTACAAAGGAAGTTTCTAGAAAACATACAATGCATTCAATAAAACCTTGGTAACACTTTACTTGATGGGGCACAAATAATATAGTATTATAGTACAGTATTACTTATATATTAAAAAAAAGTGTTACATACTGTACTGATCTCATTAATTAATCATGACACATGTCTTATCCCAAGCAGTTACTATATTTGTTACTATATCATTTAATTATATAAACCTTTGTGAGCTACTGAAGGAACTACTAAGGAGCAAGTAATGAATATGACATGCTAATTAGGGGCGGGGGTAAATATAATTAGACATCTAACTTCTATTGCAAATGTTCTTAATCACAGCTTAACTATAAATATGCTTTTTAGTAGACTTCACTAATCTTTTCAAGGGGCCATCTTCATTCAGTGATGGACATGCAATATCTGGAAAATATTACTGTATCCTGGAAAGGAACAATGAGTGGGACCACAGGGAATGATTAGTTGCGATGGTGGGGTAATTTTTAAATAAAGTATTTTAATAAATAAATGATGATAAAGGAATGCCATCAAATTTCTTTTAGCCAATATGGAACTTTTTTAGACAGCTTGGCTCAACCAAGCCTGACTAGCAACAACTCAACAAAAATTATTTCTTTTCGCAGATTCACAACACTGCTGAACTCAAGAAAGGTTTGCTGGGCTCTGATAGTTGCTATGGAGAGAAACAAACAAAATTCCAGAGAAAAAATTTAAAAGAAACAGAAACAAGTAATTAGCTAGTGACATTTGTTTGGTCTCACAATAAAAGATTTCTGTGTTTTTAAGGTGTTAATTTTCTCGGCATAGACTTGGGATCCAGAGGCAAGAGCACTGTGAGATAAGTGCATTACAGACATGTGGGTATTTTCCCCACTATACAAAGGAAACTTCTATGCTCTTTAAATAAGACAGATATCCTTTTTCTGACTGTGCCTTAGTCTTTTTCTCTTTCGTTGCTGTTCCCAGGCCATGTATATATTTAGAAACATTTTATGGTGTCATATTTTTTCCTGAATATTGCGAATTTAGGGCTGAGGTTCAGGGGTGTGGATGACAGGTTCCAGGCCTCATCATGCTGTTTTTGGTGCAGCATCATGACACTCTTGGAATCCACACTCTGCCAACAGGATGGCAAAAGAGACTGCCTCTCTCTCAGCATCCCCCTAGAGCTTCCTACAGGCCATCGCTAGACTGACAGTGTGTCTTCATTAGCCTGAAACGTTTTGATGTCACAGACGTCAGCCCCGTGATTTAGTGAGAGGTTCTTTACTGCCGCAGTGTCATCACAGTGAAGTTGGTTTCCCAGGATGTCAGGTCAGCGGTTTGGCGTAATCGCATCAAGTGGCCCCTACTGTCGGAACTACTCTGGTTCTGTTTCCCATGAATGTTAACTTGATTATTCCAGGGCCTGGTTGTCATTGACATCAGCTGGTTGCTGACATCCAGAATCATTTTGTTGTGTCAGTAGCTGTGTTCCCATTAATGTTTTGTGTAAATTATAAGCAAATTTTCAACAAGTTGGCAAAGTGAAACTGCTAATGCTGTGTGTTTCCATTAATGGATGTCATATGAATACTTGCCATTTATCATTTTGTGAGATTAAAACCCATGGCTCATACTTTATGCTTTCCCAGTTAGTAACTCTAATAGAACTAATTAGCATGTCATATGCATCAAATTTGTAAATTCTGTTTCCAGAATTTCCAGGTTTTTTTATTTTTTGACTCACCATAAAAAGCTACAGTATATTTGGTTTTTTTTTTGTTCTTTCTAAATTTGTCTGTTTATATTAATGTTTTTTTAGGGGAACACTTATCTTGAGGGGACATAAATGATGTAGTAGTACACACTGACTTAATGCATTAGTTAACCAGTAACTAATTGTTAAGTACCAATCCCATGTTCATTCATCATTAATCAATTTTGACTTCATGTATTTCATGGGGAAACCTATATTAGTTCATGATTTGTTCTTGAGTAATAAATGAGTTAAGTAATTTTTGCCCCCTCAAGAGGTCTTCCTATTATTAACTAATTAGTTAACTGTTAATTAATACAGCACCTAAATGGAATAAATGAACTGTCATGATTTATTACTGATTAACAAGCATTAGTTACTGATTAATTAATGCATTAAGTAAGCATGCACTACTACATTATTTTATCACCTGAAGTAGTGTGATATTTTTCAGTTCACATTTTCAGAATGCGCAAAATTTAGGTCAGCAGAAAGGCCACTAAATCAGGCTAGGGTTCATGCTTAGGAATTTTAGAAAGACACTGCCAGTCTACATCAAGGTAACGCTGGGCCTTTGTTTAAGCATGTGTGATGGAAAAGGCCAAAGCAGCCTTTTCGATGCGCTTCCTCTGAAAATGAGTCCATTTTGGTTGCAACCCTGTGCTGCGAAACAAAGATACTAAGCTCATAGTATGAACAATCTTTCTTTCCAGAAACCTTGCAAATTTGGTGATTTTGCAATTCGGCATCTGGTGAAAAACGTTTTTTTTTTTTTTTTTGTAGACCAGAATGTCTTCATAAAAGCATGTAACAAAACAGTGTTTTCTCCCTTCCCTGCCACCATGCTGTTGTGTGATGGAGATGAATCCTGACAGACTGTTCCACAGCCCCAGTTTCACCCAGAATCTGGCCTCAGGAAGACAGGAGTGCACAGGTGTTGTTTGCACATGCATGCCTCCCCCCCTCAGCCATCCCTCGACCTTCTGTTTTTCTGCAGTACAGATGGGGCTGCTTCTGTCTGTCTCCCACAGTTTTAGAGGGGGAGCAGCTCCCTCAAATCGCCTGGGTTTTTATTCCGTTTGTACGCTGACATGACGCACAGGTGTGGGAAGTCATGCAGATTTTTGCGTACACATTGCCGCTGAATTTAAACGCAATTTTATCAGGTTGCCTGATGTATTGATTTTGTTCATGAAAATCATTTGTGCAATGAGCAAGGTGAAGTGCAGGTAGGGTTACCAGATGTGGTAAGGAGAAAAAGGATATGCTCTGTCGCTCACAAAATCTCATAAATATAAAGTTTTTAATTGACGTCAACTTCTGAAAACTTTCTGGAATTTGACGTCACTCGGGAGCAGTGTGACATGTAGGGTTGTGCATATCATTCAGTTTTTAAAGTAAACCAGTGAAAAAGCCTTGCAAACGCTGTAATGATACAGAGTGGCCGTCATATACTGAAAATTGGTGCCTTTTCCTTAACTTTGTTCCACTGTAACTTGCAACACTGGGTCATACATGTTGCAGAGCTAAACCCGGACAAACTGCCGATTTTTGAGAAACTGCCCCGATGTCTCGACTGGGCCCCAAAAAGAGGACCGAGTGTCTGGGGAAACAATTAATTATTATTATGGTTAATTATAAACCGTAATTGCAGGTGCTTTGAATGAATTTTTGTTTTCGGTGTCAAGCACGATATGGTTTCTAAGCCCCAGGTATATGCAAAGACATAAACATCCCTTGTTCATCTTCTGTTCGGTACAGAGGTGCATTTCAAAGGTTGTACTGATTGTAGTAAAATGGAGTGTAGAGATGAGTTCAAAGTAAATAATTGAATAAAGATGAAAGAAAACTTAAGTGTAACAGCGCATGCCTAATGAAAAGGCGGGATTTTATTAATTCATGTAAAAACAGAGGGGAGTATTCTACAAAGAGGAATGTTTTATTTCTCTTCAGTTAAAGATGCCTCATAACCACATTAACTTTGCTACCTTGCTGGCCATCTGTTGTGTTAATGATTAGGCTGCTCTCGGCTATTTCTGGAGTACTAGTAAAATCTGAATCCCACACACTATTTTTAAGGACTATTTACAAAGACCGCAACCCTGACCAGTGGTTACATGATGGATGGATGTAGCCATTTACAAATCACTTGTTGAATTGCAGTTTGGCTGGGTGATAACTGTATCCTGCTGTAGGACTTTTGTTTTTTTCAACATGAAATTCACTTTTTTTCACCAAGGACATTTACATGTCTGTGGAATTAGTTCCGGGGCATGGTCAGATACTTCTCTCTCTCCTTCTCTCTCTTTCTCACACACACACACACACACACACACACACACACACACACTTATCTGCATAGTAAGTGCATTTTTGCTCAGAACGAAAAACACAATTTAGCATTAGAATGTATGCCCAACACAATAACCACTAACAAGAATTTCTTCTATTCTCCAAGTTACTGATTTCTAGTTGGACGGCTAGATGAACACCGCTTGAGTTCCCAAACCTCTCCTCAGGGGCACCCCAGCCATTCCATTTATTAATTTAATTTAATAGTTGAAAAAGTCAATGAGACATTGATTAGCTATATGAGGTGTGTGCTAGTCGTTGAGTCAAAAAATGCATGTGTGTATTTGGATGGTTGCTGCAAATACAGGTGTGATTTTAGCAAAAGTATTGAAATGGCTAAGCAAACACACTTTAACAGACATAATAGCATAGTTTTACACCATCATGAAGATTATTTAAACATCATTTTCCTTGGTTGCCTAGTATTGTATATTTTATACATACATAAGTCTGTTATGTGTGAAGTTTCTGATGCTAAGGTTGGAAAGTGGTCACACTTTCTGGATATCAGTGAAGCAATGCTTTGCTTTCCATCGGATCATCCTGCCTCCCCCGTAACACAATATGGCAGGTATATCGGGGGGTGCCTGTCAGTCGCAGTCCGCCGCATCAAAGGCGCACGCCGCCGTATCTGCGCTCCAATATCTGGATTCTCGCTGCCTGTCACGTGGGGCCCGCTGTCCCCAGCTGGAGAGTGACATTTCCTGCGACGGATCTGAGCTTCCTCGTGGCCACCACCGACTACACCCCCGCCAGCCCCGCTGGCCTGTGCTGCTTTCAGAAGCTGAGATAAAAGAGGCCTGAACTCGGGGCAGGGTGCAAATGGCAGGCCTGTCATTACTGCACATGACACACAGCAGGAAACATAGGCGGGGACGGGCCGAGAGGGCCATCCTCCCATGATGCAGTGCGCTTACCTTTACCAATGCGTGAGTCAGCCTTCACAGAGGATCTGCACCCCTCCAGACACCGGTGCCTTAATGTCTGTCCTAGCTCACACCAGCTTGCATAAACATGTATATCATGCAGTCTCCAAATGCTAGCATTTATCTTCCCTCCCCATGGATTTATAAAGAGGCAGGCCCACAGGGGCACTGGCTCTACCTGAAAGCTGATTGGCCACCAGAGTTCCCCTCCCTATTCAAAATACGTCATTGGCTAATGAAAAGGTTGGCCCCCTTGTATGAATTATGGCCCCTCTTATGCTCCCACCAAAAATTGTGGTACCACCCCTTCCTCTCCCTCTCACCTGGTCAGACACAGTTGTTGGAAAGTAGTTTACCTCATGGACATCAAAGATTGCTCCAGTCAGGATTTTTGAGGCCAGTCACTGAATGCCGATCACTGGAATGAAAATTGACCGATACTGATCGGCGATCACTTTTGCGGCACACAGAGACATGTCTCATATATTTTGTCACCTGATTGGCTCTTCTGATCTGCCCTTATTGAGAGCTCTGATCAACCTATTTAGAATGAATATTAGCAGATTATGATAGGAGCATCACTAATTATACATCATTCGGAAAATCAGTATTCGAGATGGGTCAGTTTTAAGGCGGCCGGTCGAGTAATTAAAACTGAAAATCAGCTGATTTCAACTGTTGCCGATCAATCAGCGCATCTCTAATTCTCATATTGTAACTTATGGTCTAGACCCTGTCTGTGGAGGAGGAGAAAGACTCTGATGATGGACAGGAAGAAGAGGACTGGGAGAAAGCCCTTTCTGTGGAGAGGTTTGGGGACATCATCTCCGAGTCTGCCAGCATCAACGGTGAAAAAATGGGCCGCAGCTACAACGAGAAGGACTTTGAGTGTAATTGTCACGTTCATCTATCTGTTCAGAAATAATGTAGCTTCATGCTTTACAAGCATCTTGGAGAGATAAATGAATAAGTTGGAGTGAGTTATTGAGAAAACGGTATTCATTTCGGAACAGCAGCACTTACACTATTGTGACTTATATGAGATGCGTGAATATAAAAGAATGGAGTTTGCATGTTCTCTCTAGATCTGGTTGGTTTCTCCATGTAGTCTAGTTTCCTCCAGTCCAAAGACACGCAGTTTAGTGAATTGTGGCTTCTGGAATTCTGTCAATCTAACACCATGTTTGGTTACATATCACCAGCAGTAAGCCAGCAGTCCTTTTGATCAGGTATTGGCTGCACACGTGAATTCATAATGCAAAGGACATGCTGTGGAATGTGCCTGATATAGAGAGACAGCGGGAAATTAAACTACAATTCAGGAACAACATAAGGACCTAAGCTTTAAAGACAACCCATACTTGTCTGGATTTCAAAGCCAAACCAAGAACGGAACCCTTAAGGGTCACCCCGAAAACCGCAGGAGGAAATACTTAAATATTTATTATTAGCAAACACCCAATAAATATGTTCAAAGCTCAGTGTTTTTTGTCCTAGCAGCTCAGCTCCAAATATATCTACATGTGAGGAAAGATGTTTTCTGCTGGAAGTTTATGTCTGTTCATCCTCTCCTGTAGACCACAGACATACATTCCATCACATCCACCACCCGTTATCCACCCACCTGCCACCTCCAGTGCGGTTCCGGAAGAGGACGCTCAGCTCTGATCGGCGCAGGAAGAAGAAGCGCAAGAAGAGGAGGACCTCTATACCTCCCTCCGAGTTCACGCCCACCATTCACGAGGTGGACGAGGAAGAAGCGGAGTCCGACGGCGAGGGACAAGGGGAGGTGGCGACTCCGACGGAGCTGGAGGATGAAGGCCTGAAGGTAGACCGGGAAAAGAGGACATCGCTGTTGACCAGGATGGCATCCAAGAGTGGCCAATGTGTGAAAAGATGGATTTGTGACACTTCACTTAAGGCTGCCATCTATAATACATTATATATACCTTCTTAATGCATTATAATGGCCTGTAAAAGAATTAATGAAGCATTGCAGCATCTTTTATTGACAGTCATAAGGCATTGTAATGTTGATTATGCTACCTCCTAAGCTCCAATGAAGCTCTCACCTATAACACACTATAGGTACTTTTACAATGCATTATTACACGGCTCTCTGGAATGCTTGATTCTGATTGGTCAGTTGAGACATTTGCAGGTTTGTTATTTTCAAATAAT
>JAODLC010000038.1:7119853-7145308 GCA_026781145.1 Hippopotamyrus pictus | reverse complement strand
CTTCAGTGTGATACAAGGGCCTCCGCTTCGCGTCGGGTCCTGATCACACTGTCGGGGCTTATTTCTGCGATAACTACTGGCTGCCTGTACATTATCCCTTACGTATAATATTTGAATAAATTCTTTGTAGTGCATTATGAAGGTATGTATAGTGTATTATAGATGAGAGCTTCATAAAGCATTCATGATGCATAATAATTATGCCAATAATGCATTATGCTTTTTTATAAATATTTCATTCATAGAAGGTGTTACTGAAATATTTTATTGGCCTCTTAGAAAATTTCCAGTTTGTTTTAACTCTCTTGTGTTTGTCTTTGTTTAGCAGGACCCAATGATTCAAATTAATTATGAAACTGAATATAATTGTTAATTGATCTAAATTAATCCAGGGATTGAGTAGAGTGTGGTACAGCCACATAGTGGAATTAACCGCTTCCAGGAGCTTCCCTGCTGGGCTTCTCTCGCAGCTCCTGACCCCCTTTTACAAGAAACAAATGAAACAATTACAGGCAGTTATTTATACTTCGGGTCCCGCAGATGTTTAGCTTTTGACTATTTGTCTTGTCTTGTTCTGTCCACCAGAGGGGGCCAGTGCTCTTTAGATCAAGCGGATATCTTGAGGGACAGTCTTGTGATATAGCACAATCTTAGTTAAATCTCTATCATTATCGCAGTTGTGTTTTTAATGCACTTTATTCTGAGCGTGAGATGAGAACTTGACAGTTGATCACATACTACAGGTTAAGATCAGTAAAGGTGTTGGGTATGCACATTATCTACAAGAGCTACACAATAGCTGCAATAGATACATTTCTTTTCGCTGCACTCCTTATTGGTCCCCACACCTACTCCTCTGCTGGCTGCATCACACGGCTTGGTGAGCTGTTCTGGCATCTGGCAGTCATCTGCATTGTCTTTGCAGTCCAGCCTAAGAGATGAAGAGGAGCTGGTGCTGCCGCTTGCCTTCCCCAGCTTCCATATGGAGAACGAGCACCTTCCCAGCTCGGACGAGGCCAGGAACACCAATGCGGGCTTGGAGCAAAATGGACAGAGGCAAGTCAAAGAGGCCTCCAGTAGGTAAGACAAGACCAGACCAAGCTGGACCATACAGAACCATACTGTACATTTCCTGTAGTTATGCAGATAGTAGATGATGATCCATTGGGGACAATTCAATGGGGATAGAGGATTGGCTGTAGCCAAACCATGAAGTAATTGAATAAATCAACTAATTGCTCTCTGCTGCTGATATCTAGGATATATTACCCCTGTCAGTGTGTAACTTGAGGCAATGATTAAAGTAGCAGCTTTATGTTTAACTAAATATGACTAGATGACAGAAATTTCTGTGCAAATCAATTTGTGGCAACATTAAAACATAATGTTCCTTGTGCATAATTATGAACAGCAGCTTCTGACAGTTACAGATTGCTTACAAGATGCAGAAGGATTGGCTTGTGTATGAGTCTGTATTTTAGCTCCCCCTACTGTCCCTGGAGTCTAACAGCACCAAGTGGTGCCCAAGGATCAAATAGTAGACGGGTTCCCCTTCATTGCCACCAGTCATAAATGGTACATTTGCATATCAAAGTCAGTATCTGAGAACAGCAAATTAGAACAGCATTATATACACACAGTATCTTATAGAGCCAGGACAGATTGAGCTTCTTCAACCACATCTCATTTCCTGCAGGTTCTTGGACATTCTGGAACCTTCTGGAGAGACCACTCCAACCTGGTTCCACAAGAAGCCCATGTACCGGCAGATGGGGCCCCAGAGGGCTAGCTATGACCTGCGGGAGCGTGTCTGCATCGGCAGCATGACCAGTACAGAGACCGCCGTGTACCAGAAGGTGCCCACTGATGAGGCAGAGGCCCAGATGCTGGCCACCATGGACCTGGACGACATGAAGAGTAAGGGCCATCATGGTCTTCTGCACAGGAACCAAGCTATTCTTGCTGGTATTCTGTTTTCCCATGGTGCATTGCTCTAATTATAGTTACCAGCAGTTCGGAATTAACTTTAACATCCCGGCCTTGCAGTGTATTAGGTTTATATGGTTTTAACCAATTTAGCCGAGGAGGAAACAAATGCCAGCCAGTTTTGGGAAATACTTTTAAAGTTGGGTTTTATCCGTGGACGTGTCTAGTTATAGAAGCTGACAGGAACGTCCTAACCAGCATCTGAACCCTCAGTACTCCAATCCAGAGACCACTGGCCCAAACCGCCATTCCGCACTACTTCCCAGTAAAATAAAAACACGGCGTGGAAGAGCATCGCATAACAGTGGGTACGAGAACGGTAGCTGTCGACGCACTGTTTGCTTTGCGGACGGCGGGCGCTGGTTCGGAGGGCCTTCTGCTCAGCGGTGAAACCGAATGGAATGTTCTGAGTGGACTCCGCACGCTCATAAATTTGTTTTGGTTGAGAGTGCAGCACCAAGGTCATCTGTAATGCCTTCTATTTGCTGCCTTTAAAGTAAACACTGGCTAAACCACACATTCCAGCAGCTGGAATGTGGGGGCAGAGATCGGGACTCTGTATTTCACTTCATTAAACAGGCTTAGAGATAAGGATGTCCCGCCTTGAGCTGGGGTGGCTTCAAACCGGCAGATACATTGAATTGGAAGTTGTGGCCACTCGCTACCGTAGTACATAATGCAGGCCTGATCGAATAAGTTACAACTATTGCCACAGACAAAAAAGCCAAGGAGCAAATAATGGGGAAGAGCCAAGGGACTGTTCTTTTACGTTAGGATCTAAAAAGTGTCCAAATGAGCACAGTATGTTCCGTTCAGTATTCTGTTCTCTATCAGTAAATGGCTTATTGTGTTTTAAAGCTTTATTCTTTACCCAGGTCTGTGTTGCTTTTATGCAGTATTTACCCCCGCAAGGCTCCTTGCTGCCCCTTAATTGTACACGCCTTGATCCATTTCACGTTTGTGCTACAGACTTTTCCCGGGAGGCTCAGTTCTTGCCCTACGTAGCAGAGTATTTGACCCTATTCTACGGCCCAGTCCTGTTTCCCAGATGTCGGATGGGGCCGACGCGCTTCTGAAAGCTGTTGGCACTCTTGTAAATCAGCTAAGCTAGGCGGTTATGGAAGGACTGGGGTGCAGACCAGCATCCTGATGTGGGGAGGATGAACCGTCGCGCCTGTGAACATAGTGTGTAGCTGTATGTGTCGGACCTGCAGCATGCAAGCGATTCAGCCAATGTCATCATGGTGTGAGCTGGAAGCAAAGAGTTCAGTTTGCTGATTAACCGTAACATAAATTGTGTTGCCATTGGTTCAGTCAAACTCGCTTCACCAATAAATGTGGCAGTACGCCTTTTGTTCTGAGGTACACGTAAGAGGATAGTCATCTTATAACAAGAGCAGGAAATGAACAGTGCAACTTCAGAATCTTCTTAGAAATGGTGACAGTCCACCCCCCTTGCCTTTGTATCGTTTGCTGCAAGACAAATGATTTTTTTTCTGTGTCCTAATTAGTTTGCACTATTGGGCAAAGAGACTTTAAGCTCAGTCAGCTGGCCTCCAGTGATAATTAAAACTGGGCGTCCTGATTGATTATCAGACGCTCTGCCCGTGGCATTTCCTGCTTTTAGAGAGCGAGAATCATTGACTGCTCGAGTCACACAGAATTAGAACCAGGACTTGTGTCGTCCCGAAATTGGATTTTTGTTATACCCAGGCCATAAAAACATTGTACAGCTCTTATCCATTTTCGCTTTCCCCATAAGAAGAAGCAGTCAGTTTAAAACATTAAAGTGTCAGGATTTGGTGCTGGATTATGTAAATTAAGCCGAGATATTTTTTATTTTCAACGACATAAATTTAATTTGTCACATATTGCATTGATTTGCATTCCATTTTAGCATTTTAGCGTTGGCGTGTTTCAGCCTTGAACAGAATTTCTAGAATGTTCTCAGAAACTGATTATACCTTCACCAGGATGAGGATTTAAACTGTTGGGTTTGTGAAAAGAATGTTGTTTCTCCCCTCATTGTGTATCAGTGTGTGTGGGTATGGCTGTGAGTTCAGGCCGGCTGTACAAGCAAAACAGCCAAGTAAAAAAAATTAGGCAATTTAAACAAAAATGTAATTTAGATTTAATTAATAAGCAGTGATATTCAGGTATGTCAAATGGTTATGAGAGTTACTTGGTTGATTTGCCTGGAAGCCAAAAGCATATAAAAATGCTCTTTGAAAGTTTGGAGGCCTGAAGAAGTTTTTTTTGTAGTTCTGGCAGCTAATTCAGTCGAATGAGACATTCCAAGATAAGTCCTGGTCAAACATTAAAGAGAGCTCACACACTAGGGACCTCACACGTGGACGCCATTAGCACCACACGCTCTCCTTTTGTATGCCCCTCTTATCTCTCACCATCTGCCTAGGATGAGAATGCCCCTCATGGCATTGATCCCGATTCATGGCGACTGTCAGCCGAGCAGCCCTCACCGTGTAGCGATTAGAGGACACTCCTGACTCAAATCACGGTCCTCTTTTGCAGCATCGGTCAAACGAGCGTTAGATCGATGGGTAGTGTGATGGAAACTAGTGCTTGACCATTCAGACAGCTGACTATCCTGTAAGCCAATCGACCTACTGGGCGGGGTGGGGGGTGAGGGAGGGGGGTATACCCAAACTGTAACCTAGCTGTCCCTACTTGTGTCTGCTAGTGTCCCTGCATTACCCAGTGGATGCCAAAGTGGGATGTTTAGGTTCAGTGAGATCTCACATAAACTGTCAAACCTCTTGTTCTATGCTTCCTTTTTAGCCTTGAGACTTTACCTGCAAATAGGACCTAGAGCTTGGACATAACTGCATTTTTCATCCTCAAATTTCTTTCAGTAACAGGACAAGGCAGTACCCTGTATTTTTTTTCCTCTGATCTAGATTAAATAGCATTTTTATTACTGAAGCTCTGTGTCAGAGGCAAGGTGGGTGCAGTTGGGTATAGTTTGCTTGAGAATAATATCAACACCGAAGCAAAAAAGTTTATCAGCTTAATTTATTCTTTTTTTTTTTAACGATATTATTTTTCGGTTGTAGCACCAGCTGCGGAATCCCAAATCCCAACAGTCTGTGGACAATCGTCCTGCTCTAGCTGATATCGGCAATAGACGTCCTTCATGGTGAGCTCTGTCAAGCAGCTCTACTGAGTCCGGGCCTAACAGCAAGTGGCACAAGAAGCGGGAACCCTGGATGGTCGAGGCTCTCATTCAGAGAATGGAGGTGCCATTCAAGCAGATAGTGGAGGTTGGAGAAGAGTCAGCAGATCATACAGGCTCAGGTTGTGGGTCACTTATGGGCAGGGAGGGACGAAGTGAAAGCAAGTGCAAGGAGGAAAGATACCCTCTGGAGGGGTTTGAAGACTTTGAGGAGTTTGTGCTGGATTTTGAGGACTATGACCTTTTGGAATCAATTCACACCCACCTGGGCTCAAGTCCAGAACCTTCTCGTAAGTTGTCATTGAAGAGCTTGAGGACACGGATTCTTTTTTGTGCTTTAATGTTTAAAAATGATGGCAAGATCAAATAATTAGGCTGATGTATAGGAGTACCACTATGTGTCCAGAGCAGCCTTTTAGCGATTTTAATCTCGATCTGAAATAAATTTTGATTCAGAAATGTTGGACGTTGTGTCAGTCCATTGAATAGTAAATTTCACAGTGACGGAACAATTAGCTGATGCATTTCTTACTTGCTTAGAATCAGCAGGTGAAGATGTCGTAGAAAGTAATACAATGGTGGAAAATTGTCTATAACTGTAATAAGACCCTTAATGGATGTGCCTGAGATTCTAATGTGGCAGGAAGTAATTCAGCCTGAATATGCCCATTGATTAGAGGGGTTTTAAAGTGAGCTGTTCCATTGACCTTGGAGAAACACAGAAGCCAATTACTGTCAAACCGATTCTCCGATTCGCTTATGCAGTAATCAAATCCTTTTAGGTCGCTGGGTGAAACCGGTTCTTGTGTTCCCCTTACACACTGTGAGCGTGGTCTTCTACCTGGAATTGGAGCTTCCAAGCGTTAATGTATTTTTCAGTGACAATTTTTCATGCATTTATGGTGGTCATTATATTGCTGAAATTGAAGCTTAATGAGTAGGGGGTTTTAGCTCTTAGAAACAGGGACTAAATAGAGACATTAAGGAACATCCATTTTGGCTCATTCTGCAGGTTGAGATTTTTATGGATAATTAGGTATGCAGGCTATTTTTATGTTCTTACTTACAGAAAGTTGTAATCACTTGGTTTCCCCTAAGGCAAATTCCAAGAACTTATTTGAAGAGTGGTACCAGTACTATGCCTCGCTCTCACACCTTTTCAGCATCATGGGGATGAAGCGTGCCTTATTTGAATAGAATACTACACCTAAAAGTCGCTGGTTCAAATCTCAGGGTCAGTACTGTGGTTTTACTGTTGGGCCCCTGGGCGCAAGGCCCTTAACCCTTCATTGCTCCAGTGACTGGCTGAGCCTGTTTTCTCAAAAATGTCTTTGGGTAAAAGTGCATTCTAAATAAACTAAGTGTAATATTCTCACAGGACTGTGTAACAGGATGAACGTTACTTGCAGCGGTTGTTGTCTGTGCGTGCCCTCATCCCAAACTTCTATCCGAAGCCTTTGCTGGCAATTGATTCCTGTTTAGAAGCATTTTTATGTAAAACCTGATAGCATTTATAATGGGATACATTTGCCTCCTGAAGTTATATATTTTAGAATTATACTGGATTACAACTCATCGATGCATGTTACTTGACTGGTAAATATTGATTTTGTTTTTGTTAGTGTCCTTTCATATTGTCCATGGCTGCTGTTCTGCTTAGCGGGCCTTGGCTAAGTGAATAAAACGTAAAATGTAAAAGTGGTGCCCTCCAGCGTCGGATACGCTAAAGTTAAACACCTCGGTCGTCATGCGATGCATGGCGTATTCTTGGAAGAGAGCGCAGATCTGAAGGAGGCTCTTCTTACTCTGAGCTACAAATAAACAAAGAGGGGAAAAACTTAACCCAAGGTCAGAAAGACAGGGAAAATGATGAGTTGCAAAATATATTCTTTTTTTTCCTAAGCTGTGTTGAGCGCTCCCCTTGTGGCCACGATGACAATGCAAAACAGCTGTGACCTGTGACATGAGTGAGGTCTCTAACCCCACTACTTCACTGAGAACACAGCTGACCAAGCCACAGATAGACCCTCTGTATAGTCCCAGTTTCAATAACTGAATCTGAAATGAAATAGCATTTTATCTTAAGCCTGTTTTACAAACCATAAAATAATAATAATAAGTCTTTCTTGTGTCTTCATTTCAGGTTCTTGTGTATAATTTTCTTAAATATAAACTTTACTGCACAATATAAGATGATGCGTAAAATTGCTCTACCAATTAACAATGAATGGAGGAAATTTGCTTTTAATTGTTACTGTGTTGGCTGTGTTACTGTTCGGAGGTAAGGTTGCTTCGAATGTTGGTACGCGTGAGTTTGATGCTGCTCGTCAATCTTACTTAACCTCCTATATGATTTTCTTCGTAATGGCCGCACGAGTTACCGCATTCTCTCTTTGGCGCTGCTGCAAGGTCACCGATTTGAGGACAACCCGGGAGTGAGGCGCCACCTAGTGAAAAGGTCGTCCCGTAGTCAGGTGATGCGGTGCAGCGCCAGCTCGCCGCCTAGGTCCGGCGTTCGGAAGAAGAAAAAGTCGGACAGGAAGACACATGACGTGAGACCTCCTCTGATCTGCGTATCAGCTGCCTGAGGACACCCGCATTATCCAAAGCGTTATACGAAACTGTTTTATTAAGGCGAGCTGCCAATATGCTTATCTTCCAGTTCGGGCAAACTGTTTACTATGCTGCTTAATCCTGAGAAAATTAATTGCATGGGCAGATCGCCTGCAGTGGAAAATTTGGAGCTTGAGTTCCCAACTGCATTACACAAGCCAATTTCAATATTTATTATAAGATCTGCTAATAGTTCTAAACAATGGGGGCTAGGCAGCTTACTCGGGCCACGGCTCTTAGCAACCACATATTGATCCATTTCCTGGGTATCGACACCAAATCAAAGTTGGGGATTAATCGCAAAAACCCCAAATTAATCACTTCAGAGGTTTTATTTTCTCTGCATGTTTACTCTAGCCTGCGTATTACCTTTACAACTCAGATGTCTGCCTTGATAATCAGCCAAGCTCTTGTAGTAACCCGATCTTCAAAATTA
Source organism: Hippopotamyrus pictus (assembly GCA_026781145.1). NCBI lineage: Eukaryota > Metazoa > Chordata > Actinopteri > Osteoglossiformes > Mormyridae > Hippopotamyrus > Hippopotamyrus pictus. The sequence goes on along the minus strand of JAODLC010000038.1, from coordinate 7,137,080 downwards.
TAAGGTCTATTTGATATACTATCGCCCCAGTAAAACAATGCTGAGTCTGATGTGCGTGTATGTTTATCCTTCAGATCTGGATCTATGCGTTTGTTTGGCCAGGTGTTTGTGGAGCTGAACGAACTGATCGTGGATAAGAACCAGGACATGCACTGGAAGGAGAGGGCTCGCTGGATTAAGTTTGAGGAGGATGTTGAGGAGGAGACAGACCGCTGGGGAAAGCCTCATGTGGCCTCCCTGACCTTCCGTAGCCTGCTTGACCTGCGGAGGACCATCACGCATGGTGAGGACTGTCCACATCTCATGTTGTGGTGATGACTACAGCTGGTATTTTCATCCACTAGTCAGAATCATGGTCCTTCTTGGGCCAGAGGTTCAGATATTGTGCTTTTTTTGTTTGTGGGTCAGGACAAGAAGGTTCAAGATCCACTCTGTGTGAGTGGTGGGAGGGTATTGTTGTCCTGGGAGGGGGGCAAGGTCATGTGTCACGCTCTTAAATAACATGCTGCTGCATTACTAATAATATAGAACTGTTATCCTCTTTTTTCTCTCTGGGCCCCAACAAACCAAATACAACATATTCATCCCTCATATTTGATCTTTGTGGAGTCAATGGAGGCTCTGATCGGGGCTCTTGAAAGACTTAGCAAGGAGTCTGAGTATCTGGGTTTGAGAATGTCCTGGATAAAAAAACAAGATCCAGGCCTTTAATGACTTCTTGGGCACAGCCATCAGTTGTGTGTCTGTCTGTGGGGAGAATGTCGACCTTGTCGAGAGATTCACTTACCTCGGCAGCAACATTCATGTTTCTGGTGACTCTTCCTATGAAGTCAGTAGATGGACTGAGAGAGCATGAGGGGTCATGTGGTCGCTGGAAAGGGGTATATAGCTCTCCCGATATATTTGCAAGAGGATGAACGTCCAAGTCTTTAGAGTCCTGGTGCTCCCTGTCTTGCTGTATGGCTGTGAGACATGGACGCTATCCAGTGAGCTGAGATGAAGACTGGACTCCTTCAGTACCGGGTCTCTTCAGAGAATCCTTGGGTACCACTGGTTTGACTTTGTGCCAAATGAGCGGTTGCTGGAGGAGTCCTGAATGAGGCACATTACCTGCATTGGGAGGGAACATCAGTTACGGCACTACGGCCACATGGTGCGTTTCCCTGAGGGTGATCCAGCTCATGGGATCCTCGTTGCTGAGGACCCGGGCGGCTGGACCAGGCTGAGGGGATACCCACGTAACACCTAGCTGTAGCAGATGGATGGCCATTTCCAGAGGGTGGGACTGGACTATGTGTCTGCCTGGGGGGGGGTCGCCAGCAGGGATTCCGAGGAGTTTTGCCGTGTGGTGGGTGCGGCAACGTGCTGCATCAGCGCATGCTCCCCGACCTGACCTGACCTGATATTTGGATGGCCATCTTGTTTTCCCTACTTGTTGTACATGTTTTGCTTAAGCCAGAACAGCTGTCCTTTGTGTTCCTTTCTCTACTCCCATACCATCTTCCTTTCCCTGTTTCAAACTGCCATTGTACACAACCCAGTCAACAGTCAAGAAATGTTGGCTTCTGGCTCCATGTCAAAATTTTTCCCCTCCCAGGCACCGTGCTATTGGACCTGGAGCAGACCACACTGCCAGGCATTGCCCACCAGATAGTGGAGACCATGATCATCTCTGATCATATCAAGCCAGAGGACAGAGCCAATGTTCTCCGGGCTTTGCTCCTCAAACACAGGTCAGTATTGAGTACCTGGCCTGGCCTGGTTCTTTCAAAGTCAACTTTATTGTCATTGTGCACAAACAGAATGGAATGAGGTAGGAGGCTATATTAGTGTTTCACACATACTACAAATAATAAAGTAGACAGTAGAGCAGAATAAGTAACATTACATTTAAAAACGGTGCAACGATAAGTTGTCCATACATAATGGTAGTTTCAGAGTTCACAGTTACATCACGTAAAATTGCAGAAATAAACGGAAAGTAGCACAGCACTGGTTTCACAGTGCACCCGTGTGTCCATGCGTCCTGTTATTTCAATACAATTGAAATGCAATCCATATATTATGCTTTATCTAGCGCTTTTCTGATCCTCGTCAGAGTGGCTAAAAGGGATAATCCGGGGTTTGGCCTTGTCACTAACACTCACGCATGTCTACAGGGAATCATGACAGCACCCCAGACTGACAAAATATATAATTTAACCAGTTGTACATTTAAAGAAATTCAATTTTATTCAATGCTGATGAATGTCTTCAAAAAGGCTGCGTGTATTTGCTAATATGGACAAATATATGTGTCAGATGGGCAGGTTATGGGTCAAAATGCAACATATTTGTACAGTAGTATCATAGCTGATTTTTCAGTTAGTTTTTATATATTCTCTTTTTATACCTCTGCTTCATGCTGAAGTGTGCTCATCATGATGTCATCATGCTCAGTATTTGGGGTAAATGAAAACAATCCCCACCATTCCCATGCTTTGCGTGGCGCTGACTCACATGTGTAGGCTGCAATCTAAATATTTATAGCTAATGGTATAAATATAGACGGACGATCCTCTGTGGAAAATGCCTCCTCTTTACAGATCGTGGCAAGAGGACATGGATTTTGTTTGGGACAAGCAAACAAACATGACCCCTGTTGCAATGAAACAGTGTGTGTGTGGGGGTGGGGGGCAGACGCACGTAATGCCTTTAAACCTAGTGACGGCTCCACCGCGGCTGCCAAACCGAGGCATCCGACCCTCCCTCCCCCCTACCACCAGACGTGCCGCCATTTGTGACGGGTGTGCTCTGTCCCAGCCTAATCTCTAGCTAGACGGCAGAGCTTGCAAGTCGCTCCGAGGGGACTGGGGAGGGAACTGCCACGCCAGCCCACATTAAAGCCACACGCCGGAGCCAGCCCTGATTAGCTCCCCGTTACTGTACCTAGACACGCGGCATCTCCAGCAGCGACCCAGCGATGCATCCCAGCATCTCGCAGCATTTTTACGTGTGAACGCGAGTGGAGTAAATCGCTTCCCAGATATGGATTAATAACAGCAACAACCAGGAGTGTGACTGCACCTGATGCTTACGTGCTCCCCCATAAGGGTCACTTTTGCTGCCCTGTGTCACTCCTATTCCCTTGGTCTTTACCACCTAAACAGGTGTGTAATGGGACTTGCTTGCTCTTTTTGAAGATACTGACATCATCTGCTGGACTAGAAAACACTGATGCCCCCCTCTATCAGGGCCTTGGTGCATCTCTGTCCAGATATTTTATTGCATTTGTATTTTCCCCCCAAAATCAGTGAATATTTCAATTATTTCAGATTTTTTTTTTCATTTGTTAATGAACAGAGTGGCATTTTCCGGGTGCACATTGTAATTTGATGCGGCTATAAGACATAGTAGGCTTTGCTGTATTGGGAATATAGCCAAAACTAAGGGGCATTTTTAGGCATGATGCAAAAGCCAAACTGATAAATATCACTGGGGTCAATCTGTATTAATAATGTGCTTAACAGAATTAAAGGACAGTAAGATAAATAGTCTTAATTGGGCATAGTGAACTAGCCAGTTAGAGGCTAACCCCATGTCTAAATAATTAAAATATATTAAGAACTAATGTATAGACCAGCAGTACATCTGGTGAAAATTTAAGGGATTTACGCACTTTTTTTGGCATCATACATAGAAAACGAGACGTACCAGTGGCATGAAGTCATTATGCTGTTTTAGATATTGAAAAGCCACCCAGATGCATTAGAATGATGTGGGTGCATGAGCATCGTTGATGTAATTTATACCGTGGCTGGACCTGGTCTCTCCATCCCGCTTGGTGGCTTACAGGTGAGACTACAGAGAAGGCTATGGTGAAAACGGTGAAGCGCTGAGAAAGGTCACATCTGTCTTCTGCTTTGAAACGGCTTTTCTTACAGCCACCCCAATGATGAAAAGGAAGGCTTCTTTCCCCACAACAGCTTGGTCCACGGGATGGGCAGCTCCCATCACAACCACAACCACGCGCCTGAGCCTCTGCTGCCCCCGGTGGCCGAATACCAAACTGAGCTTCAGGAGAGCAAGCCTCAGGAGCCTGACCAAGAGGTGTTTGTGAGCTTGTTTGTGAGTCTCCTGCCAATCGTACAGTGAATCTGTGATGTCTCCAGTCATCTTGAGTAAAAGTGGGTTCTCTGTGTTTAATGCCTGTCAGCTTGTACTACTGAACAACTAGTTCATGGAATTCTGGAAGGTCTGTGGTGTTCAGAGATCACTTACAAAATCTTCAGAGTTGATCTTAGAGATTGAGAGGTTTGACTTTGGCCCAAAGCATTTGAGAACTGGGCATCAGGATTGGCATGATACATCCAGGTGCTGTCCTAGCATCCATTCTTTGCAGCATAATATGGCGTTGTGTCTTCCATTAGAATCACACATGATATATGGAGTTGGACAAGAGAAATGTCCACAGCTACTAGGACTGAATAAGTTCCTTTGCAAGCCTACGGGTGTTTCTCTGTGCTTTAAATGTGAAATGTTTAATGGCTGATCATGGGAAATGCTAAGTAAAATGATGTGCCGGTTGGTAATACTTCATGAACTGACCCTACTGCCTTGTCTCTGTGAAAATCAAATCTGGCACTATTTCTCCCCTTTACTTGTATTCGAAACATCTATTAGGAAGGTATTTGTTTAAATTGTCAAGCATAGCAGTCTTCAGTCTCTGCTTTTGCCTTCATCATGCAATCGTGAACGCTGCATGTGGAACTTAATAACAAATGTAAGCTGATTTTTTTCTGCAAATGAAAGAAAGCAGTCCATCCCATCGCCGCTGAAGGCCATCCGGCTGCCAGATCCATGAAACTCCTGACGAAGATCCCCAAGGACGCTGAGGCCACCGTGGTCTTAGTGGGTAAGCCATCACCAGCCACACTGGCTTAGGGCGTTTCCCACCAAGGGCACCAAAATATCATATATATCCTTTTTTTCCACAGTGGTTTTGATTGCTGAGACATACATGTTGCGTGTAAAGCATTAAATACTGTTTTATTACACGTACCGCTTATAGAAATGCAGAACAGGGTGGAGTAGACTGACTTTTGCAGGACCGCATTCTGGTTGATACAGTAATGTTCCCTGCTGTTAGACTTGAGCTGTCTGGTAACAAATTTTAGCTGTGTTGATGGGATTTTTTAACTTTTACAAACCACTAAAAATGTCTAGAGGGTACGGATATCTCTGTTATTGGTATTGTTAGCCCTATAGAATCAGAATCCTATTATTTGCCAAGTACAAAAAGTACAAGCAATTTGTTTTGGTGCAGGTTGCGGCATGAAGTGAACAATTGAGACGAATGCGAATGGAATATAATAATTAGACTAGAAATAAGGTAGACATATAAGAACATAAAACATGCCATTAATAAATAAATACGTGGACTTATAAATAAACGTGAGACAACCAGATGTAAGATACAAACAGTTTTGGGGCACGTGCAAAGTAAGATTATGAAGTTTATAAAAGGATGAATATGGGAAGGTCCTATAAATGCTTCTCATTGGTCCTTTTTATGGAAGATGCTCTTCGGATGGTGATTTCTTCTTGTACTCGGTGTTCAGGCCCTTTTCTCTTAGCATTCACTATAGTTTAATTAAAGCTAGTAATGTCAGATGTGAAGAACATCTCACTGTGCTGGCTCCCTGTGGATGACCTGCGCTCTGTGCTCTGGCGTGCAGGCTGTGTGGACTTTCTGGAGCAGCCGGCCATGGCGTTTGTCCGGCTTAATGAGGCCGTCCTCCTCGAGTCGGTGTTAGAGGTGCCAGTACCAGTCCGCTTCCTCTTCCTGCTTTTGGGACCTAGCTATTTCAACATGGACTACCATGAGACTGGCCGGTCCATCTCCACTCTCATGTCTGACAAGGTGCGCTCCGTTTAATCTCTGCCTTATTTCTCTGCAATCTTACAGGGCCTGTGCTTTCATTTCAGCATACAGTGCCAGACAATTGTTTTAGTTCATACATTGTTTGTGCATATCTGCCTGTATTGTAAAACCCTGTCGTTGCAGTCAGCGCTATTGGCTGTTCTATGTAATCATATTATTTATGTAAGCTGCTCCAAAAGTAATTTGATTTCGATCTGTAGAGTTGGGTTTACAACATGCCTTTTGTTTTTGTTGGGAGGGACACCCTATCGTGTTGCATCTAGGCTTCATATGCATTGTGTTGTAGTAAAGTCTGCGACAAAATGTGGACTTACAGACCCAGTCAAAAATTTGGACACTCCTGCTTGTAATACATTATCTCTATTTTAACTATGTTATTTGCCTTATGGTAAATGGCCCCAAGACAATGAAGTAATACTTATTCCATATTGCAACAACCAGGAGAAGTGTTCAATATCTCAACATTTTCACAAATTTTATACTCTTCAAAATAGCCATATTTAGCTTTTTTTTTTAGCAGTATTGCTGACTCCTGGCATTCCTTGCAATACTTCTCCAGCAGTCCTGAAGGATTTTCCACAAGTTCTGGACACAAGTTGTTCTTTCCTTGTTCTTACTCTTCAATCCAGCTGATTCTAGACCAGTTCTATGGGGTTTAGCTTGGAGGATTTTGTGGTCGAGGTCCTCTGTCATAGCACTATCTTTCCCTGTTCACAAGATAATACCACACAAACTTGAAGTGTGCTTAGAGAAATTTCTTTTGTGTGTGTGACACCCACATGTTAAATAAAATCATAGCCCTCCACCCCATTGTCCCTTTGCAATAATTGAGACAATGCAGAGAATGATCACTGGTAGCTGTCTGAGATACAATTCTTCATGCAGTATAGCTCTTATGCTTCCTTCCAGAGCTTCCATGAAGTGGCCTACTTCGCGGATGACCGTCAGGACCTTCTCAATGGCATCAATGAGTTCCTGGACTGCAGCATCGTGATCCCACCCTCTGATGTGGAAGGGAAAGACCTGCTGAAGAGTGTGTCCTCCTTCCAAAAGGAGATGCTCCGCAAGAGGAAAGAAAGGGGGAAGAAAGGCTTGAATACCACGGCAGGGTCTGAATTTGAGACCAAGGGTACGTCAGTATGGGTGACATATGGAGGATTTAGTGGTGACCATCTCTGATGGGTTGATTGGTGGCTTTAAGGCTAGTGAGCTGTCCTAGTAATTTTAAGGTTGCTGGTTCAAATCCTGTGAATGCCGTGAATGATCCTACTCCGTTGGGCCCTTGAGCAAGGCCTTTAAACTACAATAGCTTTATCTTAGGCATAACATTAATCTACATCCAGCCCTGTAAGGAGGTCCTCCATCCTACAGGGAAGTTTAGGGGTTGGTGGCAGGATTGGCACTCCAGCTTCTGGAAAAAACTCGTTCTGGTCCATTTGGACTGGTGTGGTGCTGAGGTATCACCCACTGCACAGCTGCACTCAGGTTCTCATCCCTGAGGTTCTCTGTTGTGTGAAGGTGCAGCAACACGCTGTAATCAGAGTGTGCTCCTTACCTCTCCATTCTCTGATGCATCACTGTGTAGATGGGACATTTTTTTGGTCTTAAAATGGTTCATCAAATTAGGATTAGACATAATGGCACAGAAATGACGTAGGCTAAAGTAATTTTACTTGAATAGCAATTGAACAGAATAACCCAACAATTTGTGGGAGGACGGAAGACCTAGTTTCTGAATCATGATTGAAGGTATCCTATAGGAGTTGAATACTTCCATGCATTATGGCGAGGGCAATGTGATTCTGTTGCAGAGGTGCTCCTGGAAGAACAGGAGGAGGAGGTGCTAGAGGTGGACCCTCTTAAGCGCTCCGGGATCCCATTCGGTGGCCTGATTCATGACATCCGTCGCCGTTACCCCCACTATGTAAGCGACATTAAGGACGCCCTGGACACACAGTGCGTGGCTGCCATTATATTTATCTACTTCGCTGCGCTATCGCCAACCATCACTTTTGGGGGACTGCTGGGTGAGTGCTGGCTGCGGAAAAACAGGCAGAAACAATTAACTCTGACAGGTGTGTTTGCTTTCCATTGAGAAAATGCAGATTAGTTTGTTTTGACATAAAGTCGCGGCGCCAAAGTCTCATTTTTGTGTGGCAAAAGCCATTTGTAACGGTTTTTTGTACCTGTATTAAAAACATGTACCTACAGTATGTCTAATTTGCTCCAAAAAATTTGCATTCACATTTCTCAGTGAATTTAAATTGCGTGCTTGTAAAAAAACAACTACAGTCTAATTAATGAGTGATTAGTTTTCTCTTTGTGTCTCTGCGTTTCCTTCCGTGCAGGAGAAAAAACAGACGGGATGATGGGAGTGTCAGAGCTCATCGTGTCCACGGCCACGCTTGGGGTGTTGTTTTCTTTGCTAGCTGGGCAACCCTTGCTCATCATCGGATTCTCGGGGCCCCTGCTGGTGTTTGAGGAAGCTTTTTACAACGTAAATCTGCTGTTTGTTCGTTTACCTAGTCTAGAGGAGACTGAGCCAAGGCAGAGTACAACCAGCTATGATGATAGCATTATTTATTATCATTATTAGTCATTGCTGAGCGGACTCTTTTAGCCAACGAACCTTAATTAGGTCTTCGGTGAAAATTGCCCTCTCAAACAGAAGACCATGTTTCTTAATCTTCATCCCTTTCTGTCCCTCCACCAGTTTTGTCAGGCTCATGGATTTGAGTACCTGACCGCCCGAGTCTGGATCGGGTTTTGGCTCATCTTCATCGTTTTGGTCATCGTGGCTGCAGAGGGCAGCTTCCTGGTCCGATATATCACCCCTTTCACACAAGAGATTTTCGCCTTCCTCATCTCGCTCATCTTTATCTATGAAACATTCTCCAGGCTTATCCAGGTGAAGTTCTCCCTCTGACAGCGATGGTGTTACCGGTTTGGAGTTTTGGAATTACACCTATGAGATGATTATGATGCTGATGATGATGATGATTTTGCATGAATGTCTCAGGTGCTCCCCAAATAGCATTTGCTTAGCCTGACAAAGCTCCACTTCAGGTCTTCCAGGAGCATCCGTTGCTGAAGAGTTACCCAGCAGTGAGCCCACATCCTACTATAGACCATGTTGAACATCATGAGGAGGACCACCATGGTCACATGCTTATGCAGCCCAATACGGCTCTGCTGTCCCTGGTTCTGATGCTGGGGACATTTTTTGTGGCCTTCTTCCTCAGGAAGTTCAGGAACAGTAGGTTCTTGGGTGGAAAGGTACAGTATGGCATCTTTGCCGTCTGCAAACTCCCAGCAATGTTCTGTTCTTTCACCTGAAAGTCATAGTGACAAAATGTGTTTATTGTCTGATTGTTAAGGCCAGAAGAATCATCGGAGACTTTGGAATTCCGATCTCTATCCTCTGTTCCGTGATTGTGGATTGTGCCATCCCTGACACCTACACTCAGGTGACTTTCTGTCCAATCTTTTATGTATATATCATAAAATTTACCATATTGTATATTTCTGTATTTCTCAAAAGATGGGATGGTATGTTTGTGTTGTTTTTCAATCTATCAATGGATTAGGTTTGTATTACATTGTGAGGACCAAATGTCCCCCACAATGTGATAAAAACCTGCTATTTTGATGTGGCTATTTTGACTATTTTTCAGGTCCCCACGAAAATCTGTGAATGCAATCAAAAAATGCTAAAAGTCTCATATTTTGTTTGGTTACTTATGGTTAAGGCTAGGGCTGGATTGGGGTTAAGGTTATTGTGTGGAGATTACGGTTTTCCCCATAGAAATGAATGAAGAGACCCCACAAAAATATATAGTTATTTCAAACTAATCATTTAACCCTTTGTATCTCTGTAATGTAGGACTGAAATACATGCTTGTAAGTGTTGTACATCATGAATAAATGACCCATTTTTTGATATGTGAGCATTATATTTAATGGTGGTGGCTCTGAGGCGACGTTTGCTGGTTCGAATCCTATGACTGCCAGGAGTGATTCTACTCCGCTGGGCCCTTGAGCAAGGCCCTTAACCTGCAATTTCTTCATCCATTGGTATGATGTTAACCTACAACCAGCCCTGCAAGCAGATCCTTCAACTTTCAGGGGAAATTTGGGGGTTGGTGGCTGGATTGGCACTCCAGCCACCAGAAAAAACTTCCCCCTGTTCCATTCCATTCAAACTAGCGTGGTGCTGAGGTATCGCCAGCCACAGGGCTGCACTTGGGTTCTCATCCCTGAGGTGGTTCGCCGTGTGCAGGGTGTGGGGACGCGCTGTATCGGTGTGACCTCCTTACCTCTCTCCTCTCTATTATATTTAAAACCACATTCTGTCATGTCTCATTTGGTACTTTCAGAAGATCAATGTACCATCTGGCTTCTCAGTCACATCACCTGACAAGCGAGGCTGGTTTATCAGCCCATTTGGGGATAAACATCCTTTCCCCGTCTGGATGATGGGAGCCTCAGCTGTCCCAGCACTGCTGGTCTTCATGTTAATCTTCATGGAGACACAGATTACCTCGTAAGTCCATTGTAACCATTCTGGCCTAGATTAAGTGATGATTTGGTCAAGTTAAGTGGTCAATGGTAGACGATGAAATCTTTCAGAAAAGGCCCATATGACCCCATGTGAGTGAATATTTGCTGCAGGTTATTTTGGCACTGGATTCCAGTTTGTCTCTGTGAGGTTACATTGGGCTACTGCGATCTCTGATGCACTCAGGTTGATCTTAAGTAAGAAGGAGCGCCGTCTAGTCAAAGGCTCCGGATTCCATCTCGACCTGCTCCTCATCGTCTTGCTGGGGGCCGTCTGCCCCCTGTTCGGCCTGCCCTGGTTGACGGCCACCACCGTACGCTCTGTCACCCACGTCAACGCGCTGACTGTCATGAGCAAAGCCACTGCCCCTGGGGAGCAGCCGATGATTCAGGAGGTCAAAGACCAGAGGATCACCGGCATGATGGTCTCTCTGCTCATAGGTGAGGCTTGACTCCCAATCCATTGGCTCTGCACATGTTCCCTACTGCTTCTCATCTTTACAAACCACTGGCCTACTGCAGTGCTCCATGAATGGCCTTGCACCACCTCTATATCCCAGGCATGTCCATTGTGATGAAGAATGTGCTGCGACACATACCATTGGCTGTACTCTTTGGGATCTTCTTATATATGGGCATCACTTCTCTCACTGGGATACAGCTGTATGAGCGCATCATGCTCATGGTCACACCTGCCAAGCACCATCCTGACCACATCTATGTCACTAAGGTAACTAAAGCTGAAACCAATGAGAGTCAGGCAGTGGAGTTAAACAGCTCAGTTGGGCTGTTTTGATGGCTGTGTGTAACTGTAGAGTTATCTGTGGTAATTTGTTAATTCTGTAGACGTCAATTGCAGAACGCCCTTCAGAATGTCTCTTGCGATTGAATAGTATTAAAAAGATAGAGGTGTGTCACCCAACAGCCACTAGGTGGAGCCCAAACAATCTGACAGCCCGCAAATATATAGTTAGGTAAACACTACTAGAAAAGATGGTGATATACAGTGTTCATGTTCCTCAGGGCATGCTTCTTTTTGTGTTTGTCTATGTGCTCATGGGATTTGACTTGAAGGTGAAGACCTGGCGCATGAACATGTTCACGGTCATCCAACTGATGTGCATCGCGCTGCTCTGGGTCGTCAAGTCCACAGTTGCCTCGCTGGCTTTCCCCTTTGTACTTATCATGACTGTACCCCTACGCCGTTTGATTCTCACGCGTGTCTTTGAAGAACGGGAGCTGAAAGCGGTGAGTGTGCCTGTTTTAGCCCTCCTTTGTCTTTTCTCAGGGGGACTGTGATCGACGCCCCCTTAATATACAGCAGGCACCTACACTATATTACCAAAAGTATTGGGGCACCTGCCTTTACACACACATGAATGACATCCCATTCTTAATACATAGGCTTTAATATGGAGTTGGCCCACCCTTTGCAGCAATCAACAGCTTCAACTCTTCTTGGAAGGCTGTCTACAAGGTTTAGGAGTGTGTTTATGGGATTTTTTGACCATTCTTCCAGGAGAGCATTTGTGAGGTCAGGCACTGATGTTGGATGAGCAGACCTGGCTCGCAGTCTCCATTCTAATTCATCCCAAAGGTGTTCTGTCAGGTTGAGGTCAGGGCTCTGTGCAGGCCCGTCAAGTTCCTCCACATCAGACTCACTCATCCATGTCCTTATGGACCTTGCTTTGCGCACTGGTGCACAGTCAGGTTGGAACAGGAAGGGGCCATCTCCAAACTGTTCCCACAAAGTAGGGAGCATGAAATTGTCCAAAATGATTTTGAATGCTGCAGCATTAAGAGTTCCTTTCACGGGATCTAAGGGGACAAGCCCAATCCCTGAAAAACAACCCCACACCATAATCCCCCCTCACCAAACTTTACACTTGGCACAATGCAGTCAGGTAAGTAATGTTCTCCTGGCATCTGCCAAACCCAGACTCATCCATCGGATTTCCAGACAGAGAAGCGTGATTCGTCACTCCAGAGAACACATCTCCACTGCTCTAGAGTCCAGTAGTGACGTGCTTTACACTACTGCATCCTACGCTTTGCATTGCACTTGGTGGTGTAAGGCTTGGATGCAGCTGCTCAGCCATGGAAACCCATTCCATGAAGTTCTCTACGCACTGTTCTTGAGCTAATCTGAAGGCCACGCAAAGTTTGGAGGTCTGTAGCTATTGACTCTGCAGACAGTTGACTTCTGCACACTGTGCGCCTCAGCATGTGTTGTCCCCTCTCTGTGATTTTATTTGGCCTATCACTTCCTGGCTGAGTAGCTGTTGTTCCCAATTGCTTCTACTTTGTTATAATACCACTAACAGGTGACCGTGGAATATTTAGTAGTGAGGAAATTTCACAAATTGCACTGGTGGCATCCTATCACGGTACCACGCTTGATTTCACTGATCTCCTGTGAGTGACCCATTCTTTCACAAATGTTTGTAGAAGCAGTCTGCATGCCTAGGTGCTTGATTTTATACACCTGTGGCTAATGAAGTGATTGGAACACCTGAATTCAATGATTTGGAGGCGTGTCCCAATACCTTTGCCAATATTGTGTAAGTTGCTAATTGGACTGACCGCCCCTATCTTTTGTATATAGTAATACTGCCTATATTTTATCTCCATGGCTGCCCCTCACATCAGGTTCACATGTTTACTGATTTGTTCTGTAGTCAATTTATTGAATAGATTCTGTAGATCACTGTTTAGAAATGACTGGTTCATTGAGTCGATGTCTATATTTTTTGTAGCTGGATTCAGAAGATGGCATCCCCAATTTTGATGAAAACGGAAAGGATGAATATAATGAGCTCCACATGAACGTGTGATGCTCACATATTCGGAAGACCCTAAGGGCTTTCCCCAGAGCAGCAGAACTCACCAATGACTGCAAACGAAAACAGGACTGCAAACTGTAGGTACATATGTAGGTATGTCCACAAACCAGCGTATGCACGGTTGACCACGTAGCATACAAGATAGAACCCTTGAGGTTTTGAGTCTATGGTTGTATTACTTTATCCATATGAGAAACATTTGTAGATGTGCATTTGTTAAGAAGAACTACATTTTGAGGTTGTATTTTATTTGATTTCTGTTTTATGTTTTGTATCAACTATTGTTATGATTACCGAGTCACTGGCTGCTCCTAGATGACATAAATAGTGCAAGGGAGGTTAAGACCTTTTAATATATATTTATAGGTAAGTTGTTTTGTATGAAGCCCAAAGTTTCTTTGAAGCCAAACGGTATGACACAACATTCATAATGGACGTTAAGCGCTGACAGAGCAATGCCAGCCCACTGACACGGCCCGACTTCTTAGGAACATGGATACAATTCCAGGGCTCCTAGGCTGCTGATTCCAGGCTTGTACAGCTTGTCTTGCTGTAATGTTTCCAGCAGGGCGGGAATGCTTTGGCAAAGCAGTGGATCATCAGTAATCTGGAGTTTACAGGAGATTTATGTCCAAAAGCACAATTTTTCAGTATTTTCTTTGCATTGTGCTTTTAGGAATGTATGTACATTTTGGTGTGTTTATCATCTAAAACTGAAATGTTCTTTTTTCCCATTAGTCTGTGAATTCTTTGTTTGTATGTGTACAGTAGAGTCTTTTTCCGTTTAACTTTCCTGAACCTGCTACTGGAAATCCTGAAGTGGGATTATTGATTACCAGAATACTGACGATTGTCTCTCCTTAATTTCATTGGCCATAATTAAATGTACAGTGATTAAATGTTTGAGAATGTCATCGCATTTGTAGCATATGTAATTCTCTGTAAAGTGTGGATGACACTGGAAATAAACAGAGTGGTTTTTATACAGTCCCTTTTCTCACATTTCCTGATTCCCCCACCCCCAGCAGAAGGCAATCGCTATGTGTTCCTGAAGAAGGAAAATTAGTTATGCGGCAAAGGGCCCTGAACACTTCACTGCTCTGTGACAATGAAAATAACACTTAATGTAGCATCAGCCCGAATGGCGATCTGTAATCAGAACTGCCGCAGCGTGCCAAGATCGAGCACAATACTATTAAATTTAGTAAAGCCTGTTATGCAGAACACCCAAACCGTTGAGCTTTTCCCGGTTTTCAAGTAACATGCCTTTTCTCCCTTCACAAACAGCGGTCTTGCTGTATATTTTAGTTTGAAAGGGGGAATCAAATAAAACTGCCCTTCAGACTGCAAACAGTGCACTGTCCATCAAATCTCTCATGTGGTGTTGCTGTTTACACAAAAGGGGGCCTCTTTGGGAAAGCCTTTTGATGGCACGAGGGGACCAAGAGGTGACGGTCTTGCGCCGGTTTTTAGCTCAAGCGGAGGCTGAGAGAAAGAAATATCAGCAAATCTCAGGCAGTATTTTGATATGTCTTAAATGTTTTGTTGTTGTTGTTGTTTTTATAAAATCAGATAAGCGTAAGTTGTTCTGAAAGTTAAGGTGCTACGGATCATTACTGCATCACACTGCAAATGTGATTGTTTTTCATGTATATTCTGCTCGGTTTGCAACAAACTGATCTGGCACCAAATCGATGCAATTTGGGGCCTGCGTTTCTCCAGGAGGGCCCTGCTACTGTTTTGTGGGATCGCTGATAGAGTGAATAAAGGACACCAGAGCAATGCAAGTCAGCAGAGAGGCTC
Organism: Hippopotamyrus pictus; assembly: GCA_026781145.1. Lineage (NCBI taxonomy): Eukaryota > Metazoa > Chordata > Actinopteri > Osteoglossiformes > Mormyridae > Hippopotamyrus > Hippopotamyrus pictus. Next base: position 7,121,954 of record JAODLC010000038.1, on the reverse strand, counting down.
AGTCCCACTTCAGCACTTGCTTAAGTTCAGCAGACACTGAGTTTTGCAGCCAACTGTTTTTTTTTAGGCTAGTTGTTTATTATCACGCAGTGCAGAGGCTGAGTGCTCAGCACTGTGACCCCAGACCTCTTGGGTTACGGGTTTAGTTCCTACCCCCAGCCCTCTGCGTGTGGAATTCACATGTTCTCCCTGTCGTCACGTGGGTTTCCTCCAGGTTTTCCTCTGCAGTCCGAAAACATGGACTTAGGTGAACTGAAATCTCTAAATTGCTCAGTGTGAGTGCACACCCTGCCGTGGCCTGATATCCCATCCAGGATATCCCTGCCTCGTGCCCTGTGTTTCCTGGGACAGGCTCCAGCCATGCACGACTCTGCACCCGATTAGCAGTTGTGGAAGATGGATGGAAGTTTACTAGAATCATTTCCTTGGGTCTAAATGGCTTTTGGAAGTGCTAAAAATGTGATAATGATTGTTAAATTGCCACTGAGCCTAGGAATGAGAATCTAGCCACCCAAAAACATTAGAATGTCATTTAACTCATTTTTTTCAGCTTGTTTTTCTATAATATATAATATTGTGAACCATTCTGGAATATGGAGAATATGCTGAAAAGTTGCACTTATATGTATAACTGTCATTTTAAAAATATCAGTTACTTTTGAGTGGATGCTTAAAATAGACATTATTGTCCTGTTGATTGAAACTAAAAAAATATCCGTACCCACAAGATAAAAAAAAATATGCATATGCAGAAAATTGTTGTCAAGGTCATTTAAGTCATTGTCCCTCTGGGCCACCCTTGAGGTAGGAGCCCTTTCAATATTATGCAGATACAGCATTTTACAGCCTGTAACATTAGGTTACATCTTACCGTTACATTCACATTTACATTTCCTTTATTTAACAGATGCTTTTGTCCAAAGCAACCTTCAAGTGAGGCAAGTAGCACAATACCAACTTCCAGCTGTCAAGGAGTCGACTAGTTAGACTGTAAGTGCAGCTAGACTGAGCTTACAATAGATGCCCAAGTACGAGAATAAGCAATATAGGGGTGTTTTATCTTCTCCTGTGTGCTATTCAAAGAGGATAGATGAGAGGAATAGACTGGGTTGTACTTGCACTGTTCTTTTTAGTTTTGTGAAAAAATAAGTAAGAACAGACTTGAGTCAATGTGATCTAAGTCAAGGGGCAAGTCCAGATGTGTATAACATTAGATCAAGTGACAGCTGCTGGCATCCGAACTGGCATGTTGAGCAGTGATGGCAGTTGCCATGGTAGCCACCATGTTACGCCTCCAGAAGAGGAGCTGCAGAAGCTCGGTCACCTTCTGGAAGCGCATTTCAGCTCCTACGGGGAGCTTCTGCAAACACATCTGAACCAGCTCACACACGTACTGAGGAAAGGGTTGCCTTGAAATTTCCTTGTTCAGTCAAAGCCTGGAGAGTTTTTTAAGTTTGGGCATTGTTTTTGCATTTTGCCATTTCCGCTGTTGGCTTGCCCCTACCTTGGGTACAGGATACAGGACACAGGAGATGATAATAAAATATATTTTGCTCTAGAAGCACTTCCTGTGTTTTATCCATCTTTTTGGTTAAAGCAAAGTTGGTTACAATGAAGCCCCCTCATCTCTAGTTGTGTAATATTTTCCCACACTATAAATTACAAAATAATGAAGAATAGTTATTTATGTTCTGGGACAACAGATGATCTGACTTATTGCACTGTATGGATGTGTAAAAACATTTTAACGGTCTGGCTGGAGGAGAATCTAATTATTTTTTTAAGTTGACCGGGCATCGTGGGACGGCAGAGCTAGGCACTGGTGATGTTTTAGTTGGGAACATCAAAATGTAATGATTGCTGGTCTACGCTGAATAAATTAAAGGCTGGAAAGAAAGAGCACATCGACTTTCGACATTTTCAAAGGAAATTGAGGATTCTGTCTGGAAACAACGAGAACTGCTAAACTATGTATGAAGTAAAAACATGTTATAATCTTTATAATCCCCCTCCTTGAGCCGACTCCTTATCGTGGTGGAGGGGTTTGCGTGTTCCTGTGATCCCAGGAGCTAAGTTGCCCGGGGCTTTATGCCCCTGGTAG
>JAODLC010000038.1:7096396-7116850 GCA_026781145.1 Hippopotamyrus pictus | reverse complement strand
TGCGATGGGCTGGCCCCCCCGTCCAGGGTTGTTCCCTGCCTCGTGCCCGTTGCTTCCGGGATAGGCTCCGGCCCCCCCCCCCCCCCCGCAACCCAATAAGGATAAAGCGGGTTGGAAAATGTATGGATGGATGGATGGATGCTTTAGAGCATAATCTGGCAGAATCTTCATAATGGACGCCAAGGGAGATTTGGAGAAAAGTGCCTGCCAGGAAAATTAAATAATATTTAAAATAATGTGGATGCTAAAATAGGGGTTTAATGTTCAAACTCATTCTTTAGCAAAAGGCCTGGGGAATGCTATTGGTAGTTTACAGATTTGTTTGATTACACTTCTGTTTGTGCTTGTGTGTGATTTCCAGGAAATTAGGAAACAAACACAGACAATAGATTAGACACCATATTGACGACTGCAAATTATTTTATGGCTGTTAATGGTCATAAACCACTGTAAGCATAACGCTATAATCAAATGACAGTCCGTCAGTGAACTGCAGAGGCAATGTAAGGCTTCATATACTATCTGATCCTTAAAATATTCTGTGGTATTTTATACATATTATAAAGAGCTGTGTGAATAAACAAAACCATTAAAATGTTTATGTTGCTAGTTAGTGAATTAAACTAGACTAAACTATGACAGTTGTTTTCTTGTCAGTCTTATGTCAAACACTGAAATTTACCCACTGCATATCCATCAAATGATTTCCAATAAAATTATTTAATGAATACTCTTTTTTCCCTGTATCATCTACCACTATCTGGCAAACTGTGTTGAAATTATAGTGTTTAATTTTCACTCTTTCATTAGGTTTTTAACCTTTCTCAGTCCCACTACAGCATTTTCCATCTATTGCAAGAATCCTATTTGCTTTTCCCTCTTAAAAAAACGTTTTCGTTTTGCTAATCGATACTAATTGATATTATACAGCACTTACACCATTTTATTAAAATGGAATTAACTGCTAACCATTCAAATGACATTTTTTACAATAACTAATTGTACCTTTTCTGCTTTCTTTACTATAAGTAGTACTGTCACATCTCATTAAACATGTAGTACCACAATGTTTTTAATACAGCCTTTTTGGGGGAAACTTACAGTTAAATGCAGGCTTTTCAGACTTTAATACATTGCTAAGAACAATCTTGGTTCTTCCCTTACTTAAGGTGGGAATCAGTTTCTGCACATGCATGTCCATGCTGGAATGTTCCGATTCAACACAGGGTCCCTGTGAAGAGAGCAGTGCTGTCAAAAAGCCTCTCTCTGCCACAGCACCAGGCCATGGAGGCTGACGGAGGCTCCGCCCTCTCAGGCAGATTTGGCACAGGAAGTCCACTTTCACAATACCCAGCATTCCCCTCGGTGACATCTGCTTCCATTCCCTCAGTATGTCTGTGTCTGAGGACATGAGCGCCAGGCAACATTAAGCTGAATCCAGCGCCTCGAGACCCCAGCTACGAATCAGCAGTGACACTTAATAAATGATGAGCTTTTATGGGGATACAGCTGTTTATCTCCTTTGATGGAGAGGGAGTTCCTAAAAACACCCCCACCCATATCTATTGTGAAGTGCTATTAAATGCCGTTCCTTTGCCTCCCGCCTCGGCTGCACAAAGGCAGGCTAGGAATGGGAGTTTGGCAGATTTTCTGAGAGCAGGAAAGCCATAAGAACGGTGTTATGGTGTTCCCTATTGTTAAATTAGCGATTCCTTCGCTAACCGAGGAATACGCACGAGAGGGGATACGTCCGTTAAATAACACGTAATCTCTGCGGAGTCAGTACGCTAACTCATAAATCTGGCTATTCTTTAAGTCTGAAAGGAATATGCATCCCACAAGGGGAATAAATACTGGGCAGTATATAGAAAGCAGTGTGGCGTTTGGAATTATTGCTTAAATGTAGACGGGGCCAACGGGCGGAGGCCAGAAGCAGGGTGAGAAATGGCGCAAATGAACTCGAATCGCCGGCGTTTGAGTTTCCAACACAGGGCGATGTCTCTGTCAGAAGAAACACCGTGAGAAGGTCAGGGGCATAGCCGGAGCCTATGGACCCCCTCGCCTACTGTGCCCCTGACCTATTAGGTTGGGGTCCCTATAAAATTCTGGGCCCCCTGAATCTGTCGAGGTATCTACAGTATGCCACTCCAATGTCTGACGAGATGCAGCCTATTCAATCAATATCATCACAGTAAAAAATATTGCTCATTCTTAAGCTGTTTTCAGCTGTTTTATGAAACTCTGCTTAATTTTGACAGTTCAGGTTATTGCTTTCAGTTAAGACGGCATTTCAGTGAGAGAGTACACTTTAATGGATGTCTTCCATCACTAATGGTTTCGGAAGGCCAGAAAGACAATTCCAACTCTCCGTACCCATGCACTTAAACAATGCTGCATACTAGAGATTAATAGATTTTCCTTTTATTTTTATTTAAAAAGAAAATTGCCTTCTAGGCATTGGAAAGATGTTAGCCTGAACAATAGTGAAATTCTGAATTACATAGCAGTGTATGTATAAATCAATACGTAATTATTGATTTAAAAGGACAAAAGGAAATGAATATCTGGCTTAAATGTATCCATTACGGCAGACCACTGCATAGTGCTGATGTTGATATATCCAGCAGAGCTTATCTGAACTCAGTGACACCAATGGTGAGAATGACTCATCGCAGCTTGCACTAGAAGGAAATCTTAGAAGTCCAATTGAATATTCACAAGCAAATGAGGAGGGGACGCCTTGGTGTCCTGCTGACAAGCTGGGGGCTCCTCAAGCTGTCCATAAGTCACGCTGGCGTGTCGGCTAGCTTGACGCAACCAGCGTTCCTGTCTTTGTTGAAACAGATTACATAATATAAACTCGGGATTAGTTCAAACCGTCGCCAGCTGAGGTGCTGTCTCGACACGTCGTTCGCCGCCTCGAATCGGCCCTCGGCTCCTTTTGGCACGAGGCCGGTCTCCTTAAAATACAGCTGTCAAGACGAAGAGCTCGTTCACCTGACAAGGGCCAAGCGGCAAGCCAAAAAATACTGTTTAAAGAAAGTGATGGGAAAAGAATGTCTTGATGTGCAGTGAAAAATTCACTTGCCCCAGCATGGCAAGCTAGAACCCATTTGTGGATGAATATATACACACACACACACACACACACACACACACACACACACACAGACACATTTCTTCAGGTACACACAGATAAAAGATGCAATATTATTCCAAGAGCAAGAGCAATACCCACGGAGAGTGGAATGTCTGCTTAAGCCGAATTCTTGTACTAAAAAGTGTCAGGCCCCGTCTTAATTGCAGCGTCTGGTTCTGTCTGGATTGTTGGTCTAGCAAACGTTTTCTCAAAGGAGAGAGGAATGGTAGCAGACCCAGCTGTCACCTAAATGAGACGTCGTAACAGGCGTCAGAGCGCTGGCGGAGCAGCGGCTGGGGGGGTGCTAAGGCCTCGCTCCATCCATTGGTCAGACACAGCCCGACACGTCTGAATCCAAACGTTTCCTTCGGAAATCACTACTAGAGGCATCTTATGCTTCCCCTTCAGCAACCAACTGAAATGGAACCGGAATTTATCGAGATTGTTAATTTGGCTGAGTTCATTTGTTTATTAGTTCCGAAGAATGCGCAAAGGAACATCTCTCTACCCACGTATGGCATTTGATCTGATCGGACAGGAAAGTTGGACATTTCAAAAACTGCAAAAGTAACTGCAAAAGTAACCATTTCCTACATTTTTTGGTTTAGCAGCGAACCATTGCTTTCAGGTTCATCTTTTGGTTGCTAGGAAACACACACTTAATATGATCACCGGTGGTGACTGGAGGAATTTCTGAGAAATGGTAAACATTTCCATTTCACCAAGATGCAGGCTTAATTCCTTCTCAAAATATGAAAAGAAATGGTCCGATCAAACCTCTTTAAAAACCTTATTATTAAAAATCCATTTGCATTCTAAATGTTTACAGTGGGGGGGGGGGGGCTGGAACCAATCCCACGCTGGACCAGGCATAAGGCTGGTATACACCCTGGGCAGGATGCCAGTACAATTAAATACATTGTGATTAAATATGTATTGTGTGTATAACGCATAGAAATCAATAGAAGGAAATTTAAAACACGGGTAAGTCGTCCCATCAGAGGCTGTAGAGAATAATTTCAAATTTTCCAAGATTGTCCTGTGGGTTCAGAATGGAATATTTCAAAGAGGCTTTGGACGCTTGCTCGAGCTCTAAACCTTGGAGACCACATAAAATCCGTGGTCTGTAATGGGCCACCCTGGCACTCTCCAGGGATCACTGCTCAGGCACCGTCAACTGCACCTCCCAGCTGATTGCTTTTGTGGAACGTCTGTGTCTCATCCAAGAGGTTTCTGAGGATAAGGGGAGCTTGCAGTCATTTTACCCTCCTTTCTCTGATCGAGTCAGGATAGAACAAGCTTGCAACATGACAAAGGAATACAGACGTTAATAATATATTTCATGTTTTTCTTAATAAACCTCTCACTGTAATTATATAATATAAATGGTTTGGGCCTTGGCACACTTGTATAAACCCCACACATCTAAAGAATATTAAAAATGTCAAAAGTACTTGTTTCTAAGAACTCAGAAATCTACATCCATTAGGTCAGAAGTCCAAATCAAACTCTAAATTACTTAAATAAAACTAATTGTTCAACAGAGATTGGTAAGAATGGAGGAATTTGGGCTTGGCCTCTAATTCGGCAGAGTAAAGGTTTATAGAAGAGGATCATTGTGTTAATAATGAAGATAAAGATATTTCATAGTAACTAAATAAGTACTAAATAATGATGCATAGTAATTGGCCTTTATATCCATGAAGTATCTGCCTCATTAATGCAGTAGGTAGCGTGACAGTAACCTGAAGATCCTTACGTGAAGCATAGCTGATTTTGGGGAACAATGTCGGATACGGTACCAGTTATCAGAAAATCATTGATTCAAATTGCAAGGTGGGTTGAGTGATTTCCCCATTCAGGCCCTGAGCAAGGCCATTAATCCCCAATGGCACCAAGGCCTGACTGACCCTACTTTCTGAAATGTATACCACTATGGACATATGTGCCTGTTAAATAAACGTATTAATTTGCCTTTTGGTTTAACTGCGTTCATTATTCCTGTAAAAACAATGGTGTCTGGGTATCAGGCTCGACCTAATTGTTCAGGATAGAGGAACGACACAGAGTACAACAGAGTACAATCTGACAGGATATGACCTGGGCACATTTTTGATGGTCTCCTGTGGGTCCAGATCCTTCAACGCCCATTGGCTCAAAGGGACTGAGAAGGGATTCTTGTCCAGGGCACACCTCCAGGTGGCAGTGGGGGACAACGTACAGCCCACTAACATGGACCCAACCCATGAACACAACCCCAGAGCGCAGTACAATGCATGCTCTCTGACTGAGTGGACTGAGCAGGAGTTACAGCCTTTAAATAGGATGGCTGCAGAATTCTCCAATCTCAGCACTTTTTTTTAACATCCGGACACAATAAGGCGACTGTGTATTTTGGCAACGTCCAAGGAGTTATGCAAGGTCTGCACTCAGTTGAAAGGAATGCAAATGGTTGCAGTTTAATGAACACAGGCAAATTATTGACACCCAGTGTGTCTGGAAAAGTTAATTAGGAGCTTGTAAGTTTGCACACTCGACATTCAGACGCTATGCAAATCATAATCTGTTCGACCTCGGGGGTCATGAGCTAGGAATACACAATGGCAGAGCAATTAGACTACAATTTGCCAAATGTACTATGCCAAACCCACTGTGAGTAATGATTGCCTTTGCGAAATAATGGAAAATGTGGATCGGGGTGTGCAAATGAAAAGTGAACACTTTGAAGAATATTATTCTATCTATCTATCTATCTATCTATCTATCTATCTATCTATCTATCTATCTATCTATCTATCTATCTATCTATCTGTCAATCTGTCTGTTTCTCTGTCTGTCTAATCTATCTAATACATGACCTTGATTCATAATACTGGAAGAATTGGGTTAAAAGCAGTCTGCCTTTGGAAAGGGCTTTTTACATTCATGGGATTATCTATAACTCATTATACAGGCCCGCCAACCATTCTGCAGACATGGAGATCTTATGGCAAGATCAGACGTCCTTGGATGTGAGGGCTTCCATTTCCATTTCAGCACAACACAGGTTTCCGGTGCTCTTGCCGGGACAGAAATAGCTGAGCTACAGATGAATATGCAAATCCAGGTGGATCCTAGGCCACAAGGTAAACTGGGGTCAGCACCGGCACAGAACGAAAGGGATATCAGACATTACCTCACGTTTCAGGCTGCCCCAACTGGCAGCTTTATTCACACTGGCTCTCCAGAGAGATCAGCAAAGACCAAGGGTCAGTAAATAGCTTCTTTTCATCTGACCATGACACACGCCCGCCTCCTTTACCAAAAAACATCTTCTCATCACTTAGCCATGACTGTTACACAAAGAATAAGTAATAAAGTCAAAGAGCAGGGAAGACACCCATGTTTCAAAGCCATTTGAGAGTACTTATGATTATTTACCGTGAAATGCCTACAGGGACAACAAACCAGTACTAAAATTGTTATCTAAAATGCAGCTACATCTTTAAAACTTTCAAGCTGTATATTTTGTGTGCAGCTGCAGGATTGACTGAAACAAATAGATTATGTACTTTTCATGGGGCTCAGATTTTTATCCAAAAAAGGAAATCATTTTTTTTTCTCTTTCTGGTTTGAGCCGGTCAGGGTAAAGCAATGACCCAGAGCGGGGTTTGTGTGAATTTGTGTTGTCGTGTGATCACAAAGTTGTGCCTTGGGGTGACCTGGTTAACGAAACCCAGCTGACTCTGGTTAGTCTCTGAGCCATTAGTGTTACTTAGAGGCACAGTTCGGTGGATTAGGGAGGGAAGGAGAGGCATGTTATGGCTTAGGGGAAGCTTTGCCATGTTGCCAATCTGTTTGAGTTTAATGTCACTTGGTTTCTTCCTGTTCTAGAAGCTTTCAGTTACATGTTGCTGTATTTCAGCTTGCTGTTCTTAAAGTGGTCTCATCCCATTTTTTGTATTGTGTTTTCGTAAAATAAAGCCCTTTGTTTGTTTATCCCCTGCTGTGCGGAGTCTTTGCCTGTTCCTGTGGCACTCTTCACAATACGCAAATTAGTTATTTTCCCTCTGTTTGTGCTTTACCCAAAAACACAAAGTAAAGAAAATATCTAAATTTAAAGTCTTCCAATGATAACATCGGCAGAAACTATGCTCCTCCAACAAATAGGAACATAAATCTCCCAGCATGCCTTGGATCTCCTTCTCTACTTGGAGTGAACGAGCTCCAATGGCCTGCTGCTATTGGAAGGGTAAGATGTAAATAAGGCAGCGTCGCTCTGACGATCTGTGACGCTGCAAAGTCTGCTCAGGCATTCCCAACAAAGGACATTCAAGGAGGCCTCACATTTAATGAGGGCTATAGACTTGGAACTCTTGCAAGAGGAGTATAAGGGACTATTAACAGATGTTCAGTACCGGCAAAGCCTGTTAGCGTTGGACACAGACCAAATGGACTCTGTGTAATACCTGTTGTATTTAAATTGGTACTTGCACACTAAACAGTGGGACTTGCAAAACAGCAACAGGTGAAACTCAGGCAGAGGCATAAGTAGGAATAGTCAGCATTCTGGCAAAATGTCATCTTGCCCCCCCTCCCCAAGGTAGATTTTAATGAGTATGGGATGGGTGGGGGGCCTCCTTCAATTTGTGGCTCCCAGAATCCTCCGACACCCCTAAGGTCCCCCACAGGACAAAAACAGATGAATTTGACGCATCTTTGTTTCATCCATTTACATTTAATTTCATTTGGCGGATGCTTTTGTCCAAAGCGGGTGAATAACACAAACATACGGTTGTCAAGGAGTTGACTAGGCATAGGTGTAGCTAGGCTGAGTGTCCAATGAATGCCCAGGTACAGTGTTAGCAGACCTGGATCATCTTCCAACTACCTAGAATGGTCAGCGCTGTGGGGGGAGCCTATATCCGAGCATGCACAGGGCATGAGGCTGGGGGTACACACCAAATGATCTTTAGATAAAACTACTCCGAGGTAATACAACAAGTGATATTGCTCTATAAATGCTTCGCCACATAAATTAAATATAAAATTAATATAAAATTTTAAAGAACGCGAGTCAGAATTACTTAGGTTATTTGAGGAAGGTCAGCTACAAATATGAATAAGAGCCGTACCATTTATCTATAGTAAACAAATCTATACATTTCTACACATTCCTTTAGAATCGGAATTCCATTAGCGATAAGGCATATAATACTTTCTAAATATGAGAGCATTTTCCTTATAATGATACTGACCAGTCGGTCTATAATCTGTATTTATAAAACTGCAGTTCCACGCCGGTACAGACTTTTTTTTTTTAAATAACAGATATATACATATATACGGTTCTGCATAAACACTCACACTGGATCCAAATTCCTTCTAAAACTGGCTTCTAAAAAGTGCCTTCTTCTAATAAATCCTCTAAGGTAAAACAAACTGCATACCATAAATATAAATATAAATACTATAAAATCAGTAAGCACCCACAAAACAAAATAATCCTCATTTATATCTTGTAGCTTGCTGGAGGGCGTTAGATTACACACTGAGTGGCTATTTCTGTATCCTTAAATCAACAGCTATTAGTCTCCGGGGCAACCGCGTCAGACTGCTGGGCACTGTGGTTTAATGGGGGCTTGTTTAGGGGGCTCGCGTGACACCTCCGCTCTCCGCCACAGTAATCAATAGGTAACATAGAACCAAGGACCCAATTCGGCTGCAGTTTGCAGATTTAATGGAGTGTTGACAGATGTGTAAGGGGCATATTCACATATAACACAGCATCTTTCAGCGTGTGCTGTTTATCGATTTATTTTTGGGATTTCAAGTCAGAAAATAGCACACGGCTTCCTTGCAGACGAAATAACTCCAAAACATCCAGTAATTTCTTTTTAAACATACTGCTATATACTATATTCTATATGTGTCCATTAATTTCAACCTACAGTATTCTGAAATTCAGGAAATTCAGAATGGTAATAGGCTAGTATGTTATCAAGTTTCATGCAAGAACAAGACCTAGTAGAAATGCTTCTAGTCTATACTACCCGAGAAAATTACATTAAAAGGTCATAAAATATCATTATCTATTACTAAATATTTCATATTTTGACTTTTTAAATTTACACTTGCATTATTAGTCTTGTAATTGTTTTTGTATCAGTACTATTGTGGTTTCATTTTACATAATAATAATAATAATAATAATAATAATAATAATAATAATAATAATAATCTTGCCGAAATTAACTCCTGTTCTAAATGTATGCGTGTCTTAAGGATCCAGAATAAAATTGCGTTGCGGAGCCCTGCCTTCCTGCATGATGTCAGTGAAATTGGGCAGGCGGTAGGACCCCGCGGACACCTTCCTGAGACTTCACCTGTTCGCATACACAGCGGCACTTTTCCACCTGGACTTGCCCCCTCCAGCCCATATCCATTAGTCCCTCTGCCACCAGCGAATATGCTCTCGTACATAGGCTGCAGCGTGCTGCTGGCATCCCTGGCGTTTCCGGCCACCTTGATCGGGGAGGTGGTTTTTCGCTGCCCGAGCTGCACCGCGGAGAGGCAGGCTGCATGCCCGAAGCTCACGGAAACTTGTGCGGAGATCGTGCGGGAGCCCGGCTGCGGCTGCTGTCCAGTCTGCGCCCGACAGGAGGGCGACTTGTGCGGCGTCTACACCCCAAGATGCTCCAGCGGGCTACGCTGTTACCCGAAGCCGGACTCGGAGCTGCCCCTGGAGCAGCTGGTGAAAGGTCTCGGACGATGCGGACGCAAAGTGGAGGCAGAGCCCCTGGGAAGTGTTGATCACCCCGAGCAGAGTGGTGAGTTACCCAAGCTATGTATCTCACATCTGGGCAGTCACTGAGCCTTATTATTTCCATCTTGATATTCATTCATATTTTGCGCATTAATTCTATGCATCTGCATCGTTACTTTCTTTCGATGTGTAATACGGAATTTGCCCCCATGACGCCTGTACTCTCTAACATATTATGAAAAATGGGAAAAGGAATGCACCTGACTTAAAAACCACTAAATAATATTCGTGCTAGCCTTTGATGTTCTTTCTAGATATGAGAGCATTTTCCTTATAATGATACTGACCAGTCGGTCTATAATCTGTATTTATAATCTGTTGCTTGCATCTATAACATTGTACTGTTGCTATCGCACAGTCCCAGTATTCAGCAATAACAAAAAATCAACAGCAGTAGTAGTAGTAGTAGTAGTAGTAGTAGTAGTAATAATAATAATAATAATAATAATAATAATAATAATAATAATAATAATTGAGACTAAATCTTGCATTCTCTGATTTGTCCATCTCTAGTGGATTTCCCTATTTTCCCTTTTCCTCCACGTGTTAGTAAATTACATGTCGGTAGTGAACTTATAATACAAGTAAGCGAGACTGCACTTGCGATTTGTCTGTATGCGGCCACCAGTTCGCTAACAGATCTATCTTTTGGCACCAGGAGGCAGAACTGCCGCCCCTTAAACGCTGTAACCTAAAGCGACCCCTCCCACAAGAAGAGCAAACACTCACTGGATTTTTTTTCTCTGTGTTGACTTCTAAAGTACCAGCATGCCAGCCAGGAGCCTCTGTGAAGGCAGATCACTTTGAGTAGAGCCGTTAACTTTGAGAGTTTTCCTTAACCATTTGAAATTCCCTGAAAAAAGCTCTTTTTATGATAGTTGCACCAGATCTTAGAGATCACTATAGTGAGCGCTGAGCCCAGGGTGAGATAAAAATGAGACCCAGTGAAACCGTGACCTTTCAGATGAATTCTGATAGAATTAATTGCTTTGAACCCCTAGCATTCTTAGAAGTTCAGTTGAAAATGGATTTGACTTTAATGTCATGACTTTTATGACTTTCCAAGGAAATAAAGTGAAACAAGGTAATAGGATTTAGCAATGACTGGAATGGCGAACCTTTGAAGTTTGACCTACTTTCATGTGAATTCGCTGGAAAGTTTACCACAGGCTGGCTAATTTCTTTTATCACAACGTGTTTTTGGGCATTAAGGGTAATGGAATGGACCAGAAAGTTGCCAGTTTAATTCATCTTGTTGTTGTTGCCTTGAGCAAAGTACTTAACACAATCCTAAAATGGATGCATCTGTCTTTAACAGTCTTTAAAGATTACAGCCTATTTTGGCTGCTCTGGATAAAAGTGCTTGCTAAGCAATTAAACAATCTCGTCTAAATAAGTGCACAAGCATGCTTTCACAGTCTTTATTGGATTACTTTAAGGAAATGTCAGTCGCACTGAATGATCATTGGAAGCGAGGTCTCGTTGGCTTACACAGTAAGGTACGTGTGTGGATGTTGTCCAGGTCTTAGTGGAAACAGGAGGAAGTAATCTGGCCCTTTTGTGGCCTGAAACAAATAGGTCACATCTCTGAATGGAAGTGTTCTCCCCGGAAAGGCAGGAAGAGTGACCCGACACGGAGACCTGCGAGCCCTCCGCGTGGTGCCCAGATAGAAACAGGCAGGGTGACGCTGGGCATTTTGTGGAGCCTGCAGGAGGTTCAGCAATAGCCCGCCTTAATCCCCATACCTCGTCGAAGAGGCTCAGGCAGCGAGGAATCCCGGGACATGGAGTTCCATAACCGGCCTCCCATACCGTCACCGTGAGGTGCTGTGGAGGGAGCGAAGTCTGTCCGGAAAATTCTGCCAGAAGGAGCTGGGACAAATTCGAGCAAGTGGCGTTGAAGGCGTGATGAACAACAAAGCATCAGCCAATGAGAATCCAAGCAGGGGCCCCCACAGCCTCCACCTGCCATTACGTCATCACAACGGCTGCTTATAATGACTCGCTTATATTTTCTCTCCGCTACTCCAATCGACCTGTTTATCAGTGGTTATCACTGGTGTCACCAGGAAAATATGCCCATCTCGTCCCCGTCCCTGACCCCCCCCCCCCACAGTGGTGGCCCTAGTCCAGTCTTCCAGAATTCTGTCTTGCAACGTTGGCCACATGACGTTCACCAAGGGGTAGTGATGTTGTGCTTCACTCTGTGCCATCATCCGGTCACATATGCATTCCCCCCAATCCCCCTGAATTGAAACTTCTACTCGATGCCCATTCCAGTGCCTACCTAAGGTTGCCTCCTTGCAGTCGCTCTTACCTTGACCTCCCCTCCCAGATCTAAAGCTGGAGCAGATCATTTCTTTTCTTTCTCTATTTATTTTTTTGAGCATTTTCCATGGGCTTGTCCTTTTCCAGTCAAAGGGACGCATTGTATTCCTGCTGCTTCGGGGCTGTCGGAGGTATCCAGGACTGAAACAACATGAATCTGAGCAAGCCCATTCAAGCCTCACCCAGTGTCTTTCCCTGGCTTCTGCTTGCCTTCCTATTCTCCCTTTCACACAAAGTGGCAGTAGATGTCTCTGAACAGGCAGTACAGTGTAGTTCGGTTTCTAAGCTGCTGCTGTTCTTGAGAAAAGGTTATAGCGCACATATGGCTTTTGACCTTGTACATGTGAACAGTCATTATGAGGATTCATTGATCTAATTTTAAGGAGAACTCATACTAGAGATATGTTTTCTGAATATGCTAGATTCTGATGGAAGAATTTGAAAAAGTGGAAGTAATTTGAATTGAGTTGGACTGAGTCGAAATGGATTCCTGGCTCCTTTTATCCTCCGTGGCATTTTTCAGTTACTCAAGTTCTGCTCAGACAGAGGAAAAGATCAAAGCTGCCAGTTCTGTGGAGCGATGGAGAAATGTTCCTGTGAAGTCCTGTGTTCTCTTCTACCTGAGTGCACATTTTTTGTCCCTTTAGTTCACAGGAATGTTCAGTCCTAGTGCATGAAATGGAAGAGGGTCCTGGACCCTGTTCTCTCCACAATTTTTTTCTCTCTTTCTTTTTTCCGTATCTCTCTCTCTCCCGCTCTCTCTCTGTCTCTCTCGCTCCCTTCCTCTTTGTCATGTGCTCTGTAATTACCTTTGGAGCCCTGTGGGGGCCTTACACCCCTCTCCCTCCTTCTGACTCCCCCACGAGGGACCTAATTAGTTGTATGGGAGGTGGGCAGGAGTTGAGGTGAACAAGTGTGATGCACGGCGTTTGCGTGTCAGGACTCGTACCCTCTCCTTAAATCTCCTTGCTTTCTGGCCAGCATAATTCACAATCCAAAAACCAATGAGGTGTCAAGCCGTCAGAGGAGGGGCAGGAATTCTCGCTGTGTCCCTGGGACATCAGTCAAGCACCCCCTGCTGGCTGGAAAAGTGATGGCAGAACGGAAGGCCAAACTTCAATGATGTTTCAGCAAACAGTCCCAGGCCTCAGACCTGACTGTGCCTTCAGCATCAATACAAGAGAGTGGTGTGGTTTTATTTATATATTTTTTATGCAACTACTTAACAACTTTACAGTTATACTCTTCAGGATGTGGGACAGTATGAGCTGTGTATATTCTGGGGTTTAGAAGAAGCATAACTGGCTTGTTGTGACTACTGGCTTTGATAGAAACACGCTCACATAGACACATATGCAGTTTATTGTACCAAGCTTGATGTATATATAGTGTTAGGGAGTGTATTGAATAAAATAAATATCCTGGGAATGTAGTGTGAATTCAGGTCAAATGCGACAAAGCGAATCCTAAGCCCTCACAGTGGATTTGAAAAGGGTTTGGTCTCTGTATGAAATGCTTATTTAATTTTTCACACCAGGCAGTTTTACAGGAGTCATTTGAAGTCATTTTGCATTAAGTAAGAGCTCCACCATGCGTACTCTTGTAATGGTTGACACGCAAGAAGAAATTGCAGTTACCCAAATGCGTCATGCTTCGAGTTTCAGTTTACCGATAATTACATGTTGTTTTAGTGATTTTAAGGAACACTGACAGAACAATAGAGGCCACCTGTCATTTTGGCACTGAAATAAAGTCCTGAGGTGCAACCTATGTATGCTAACTTCAGCATAACACTGACGTTTATTTCACTCCACAGCCAATCACTGACTATTCGTGCCGCATCGCGTTTGGGCTTGAATTTTAAATCCATTTTCCATAAGTAACTGCCAGCTTTAAATATATTATATTCTATAAAAGACAGGCACACCTTTTTGAGATATTCTTTTTGCTGAAAGCCTTTCTTTATTTATATAAAAGCCAAATATTTTTACTAGAAGAAGGAAGGCCGTAAAGGAGTGGAGGGGCGGCGCTAGGATGATTTCAAGGGCCCATGAGTGACATCGGGCTTAAATAATTTAGAACGTAATCGGATTGGTCTTGCTTGGAGGTCCGGTATGATATGCTTTCAAGGGGTCCCTGCCTAGAATTGGTAAAATAGCACTAATGTTAATAATCATTAAATATTACATGTAATTGGCAATGATAGAATATTTCAACCTCCACTTACTTTGCACACGGATGCGAGGTGCACGGGTAAATCAGATTCTAAGCTGTCAGTGTGTTTAAAACGTGACAATCTGGAATTGTCATCAAGTTTCTGAGCATCTGAATGGAAGCAATAATTACCATTATTATGCTGCTTTTGTCAATTAAAGAACCACCTGGTTGCAGGTATTTTTCAACATGAAGGGGGCACCGCGGCCTTGAACGAGGATCAGATCTATTTTCATGCACTAGACCTCTCATTTACCACCTTGAAGCAAAGCTAACGGAACTCCCATTTCCCTCCTGCCTTGTTCACTTAATCACTGTGTTAAAATATCAATAGCGTGTCAATCATTGACAGAGGTAGTGCTCTGTTAATTTTTTTGGAGTTTGCAAAGCAGCACAGATTTTAATGCAAACATACATGTGCAAGTTCTGTTCTGCTGTAGCCAGTGGCGTGGATTGAGATGCTCATATATCAAGATAACAGATGAGTTTTTCTGGGCTTGCATTTAAATTTAGTCAGATGGATTCTGCTGGATCATCAGTTTAAGTTCCAAGACTGGTGTGATTTATTATTGTACAGTGTAGGCCATCTCTATTTACAGTTTTTTGGCATGGGATAGGAAGAAAAACACTAGCGGCAGGTACAGGTTACTTTCCTCTAATTAAACACTAATGTGCTTTCTCCTCGTTAACAAGGAACAGAAGAGTGCTTCTGTTTAAAGTTGGGTACGCAAGTCAACAAACATTAGTGCCAGCCAAGGTGGGTGAACGATTGGCTCCCATCCTCTCCTGTTGATTGTGAAAATTTTCTCTGGAATACACTGGCATGTCTAGAGGTGATGGTTGGGGCACAATCAGAGAACTCAGTTTCACTAGCTAGCTTCAATGACATTTCAACAACTCAATTGGCCAAGACAGGGCCAACAGGGATCAACCATGTCCGACCGTGGCTCACACACCGGCCCGACAGGCAGTTACTGACAGCTTAAAATCGATGGCCTAAAATCAGATTGGAGTGTTCCAGGCTTCGAACTGCACTTGCTTCACTTGATTGGCTGAATCATCAGATCATAATGGATGGGACGCATGTGTCATTGATGGGAGCTTGGGGATGCTTCGGGACAGGCTTTGATGTTGGTCAGACACATGCTGATAGCACTGATTTCAGTGCAGGACACTCTGTGCTACCACCCTGATCCCAGCATGCAGAGGTCTGACCCTTTCTGTTGAGTCAGGTTTCCTCCATCAAGCAGTTATGTGTTACTCTTGGACACAGCGGAGATTATGTAATAGAAGGAAACAAAGAGCCTTCAGGCTCAGCGGAGCATGACTTACCTGATCCTTTCGACGTCTTTCCACAAAATCACTGGAAGGGATCCAAAGGAGATCGGCTTCAGCCATTGAAGCTGGCAGACTAAGGAAGGGACGACTTCTTCTACTCGTTTGTGATTTCCTTTTGTTTTGGTATGTCTGCATAGAATGACAGGATACTATTAAACTTTCATAAAGAGTACCAGTCAAAAGTTTTGACACACCTACCCAGAGAAAGCTCTATTTACTATTCTATACATTTTAGAATAATTATACAA
The DNA here is from genome assembly GCA_026781145.1 of Hippopotamyrus pictus. Classification (NCBI taxonomy): domain Eukaryota; kingdom Metazoa; phylum Chordata; class Actinopteri; order Osteoglossiformes; family Mormyridae; genus Hippopotamyrus; species Hippopotamyrus pictus. Next base: position 7,100,778 of record JAODLC010000038.1, on the reverse strand, counting down.
ACATCAAAACTCTGAAATAACATATATGGATCATGTAAGGACCATTAACAAAAAAAAAGTACAAAAAAAATGTTGGGGGGGGGGGGGGCTCTGTGGATTGGGACTCAGGAGGCTCTGGTTCAAATTCAGTGGTTGGCAGAGTAATCCCACCATTGGGCCCTTGAGCAAGACCCTTAACCCCATTTGCTCCAGGGACGGTCTGACCCTGCTTTCTCCTCTGTGTCAGTTTCATGAGGTGGCCTCCTGGGATGCTTTTCCAGCTGTCCTGAAGGAGTTCTCATATATGCTGAACACTCATTGGCTGCTTTCCCTTTGCTGTCTGGTCAAACTCGAAACTTGAAAACCATCTCTACTGTGTTTAGGTCAGGGGGCCAGGTCATGTGATGTGACACGATCACTCTCATTTGTATGCGGTTTGCCGTGTCTAGACTTTTGCCTAGTATTGTAGTGCATCAAAGGATACCACAGGCATGAGTTGGCCTTGTGTATCTATACCAATCCATAAGTTGATGAGTTTTGATGCTCTTAAAAATCCATTATACGAGCCTTTGCTATGGTTTGAAATACAGTCCTATTCTTTAGCTGTATGTTAAAATTTACATAGTTTTGTGGTTCATGCAGTGTAATTTATTATAGCATTTCTATGGGATTATCCACCTCTCTGCGCTCCAGTAGTTAACAGGGCCTTTCAGCCTCAAGAATTTTTGTAGGTGGCTTGCCTTTTTTATCATACTCCTGGGCTCTTTTTAAGTACTCATTCAGCTTGAAGTATACTTTTTTTGCCACAGGAACTCTTGTGATTTATGAATTTCTGTTGATATTGCCTTCAACCGTGCCTCCCGCCTATCCCCCTTCTGCCTTAGATGTTGTAAACATGGCCGTAAATGCGGATAAGGACACGGTGCTCTTGGGTCGAGCCACTTGACCCATCCAAAAGTCACCCTGAAGTGCCAGAGGCTCAGCCAAACCCTGTAATAGCTGGTACACCAAGCACCGATGAACTGGTACTAGGGCTTCTGGAAGTCTGCCAATCACAGCGGTATTCCAATTTAACGGTTAGTGAAAGAACTTGAGCAATACTGGACATTTAACTGGAGCACCAGCATAAGGAAACAGCTGTACGTTCAATTTTTATTTTTTATTTTTTGCATCATTTTGTTGGGTTGGGTCCTCAAAAGACCCGATATTACATAAGCAGGCATTTACGTAGTCCTAGTAAACTGCTCCAGGGTCAGTATTTTTCTGCCATAACATTTTCTCCCGGCAAACTTGACCTCTGCCCCATTTGTGGAAAAACAACCCTTCCGTCCACCCCAGCCCCTGTCCCTTCTTTTTGATGGTAGAGTTCATAGGGATGGTACAAAGCTGATTCCGTCGGTGTTTATACTTTCAAAGAATTGAAGTTCGTGTAAGTGTTCTCGTGTCTCAGCTGTGCCTCAGTGGGAAAAGCGGCCGGGGGCAGGGCTGCAGGGAATTTAGGGGGATGGGTTTGGGGTGGGATTGAAGGGGGGGTACCCTCTGGGGCCTCAGAGCAGGATAATGATAAAAACGCAGGCTTGAAACATACCTTGAGAGTTGAGCCTTTTTTGTATATGGATTGAAGTTGGTTTGTGATGATTTCCCCATAGGTGTGTATTTCATCACGTTTAGAAGAACATGGAGTTTCTACTAAACTCCAAGTTTCTTCCTTCTGCAGACTACATCTGTCATTGTGACGCCGCCAACTGGAATGGCCAAGCTTTCAGTTCCTCCTGTACCTGGACGACACTTGATTTTGGAGCAAGCCAGCTGGACCTGGAGGTGTCCAGGCAGGCATGGAGATGCAGAAGCACAGATTCTTAGGATGCAGTGTAATGCCGGGTGCTGGCTGCACCAAAGAAGGGGGTCCTGGAGAAAGTCGCTTAAGGAAGCAAGCGCTATTCTTAGTCCTTTCATGTTTAGTTGGGTGTCAAACAGCAGACCACAAGAATGGGGGTTGGGTGAACAATGCTTAAGGCTGTTTTAAAAGCCATACATGACATCGTGCAAGGCATCTCAATTACTGTTTGGGGTTCTTTGTTGGTGGACGTTTCATTGCCTCAGCTTCTCTTTATTCTCCTCTGAGGTCTGTCACTAAAGCGAGACAGTACTGATGGAGGATGTGGCTTTGGAGACACCTAACCAGCGAAGCAAGGCCTTCAGCTAAAACTTCTCCACTGAAAAGCACTTAGCTACAAATATCTTTATATGAAAAATATGATTGTAAGTGTGAGTTCACTATCGGCAAGCCTCATATTTGAAATATGTAGCGATTATCAGTTATGACGGCATCTGCTTTGGTTTGAAACAGTATGAAGTCTCGGTAACACTTTACTTAAGCCCATGTTTTTGTCATTTATAAATACATTCATAATGCATTATAATGCATTAATAAAGCATCATAAACATGGCTATAAATATTTATAAAGATGCACAACACATTATAGCCATGTTTCATCTATAATACACCTTTATAATGCAATACAAAAGCACCCTTAATTCTTAAACAAACCATTATAATGAATTATGAAGGTATCTATAGCATTCATAATGCATAATGCACATGGGTATAACGTGTTATGCCCATGAATAGTTATAGCCATGGTTATAATGATATATAAATACATCACTATTTGTTATGAATGTGTTTATAAATTACTAAAAACATGGGCTTAAGTAATGTGTTACTGAAATATCTCCTAAATAGTAATGTAATGCTTCACCTAGCTAAGAATTTCAAAAGACAGGTAACAGCTGGTGTTTATGATGGTATGTTATTCAAGTGCTGCAGATACAGTGATCCTTCGTAAGCTAACATACCGAGTGTTACATGTTGGGAAAATATTCATATTTCATATTCAGGTTAAGAAACGCATTGATTGGCATCAGTTATTAAAGCCTACGGTAACACTTAATTAAACCAGTCATCATAATGGATTATAGCTACCTACATCCCTGGTCAGTGTAAGCCATTATAATGCATTATGAAAGTGCATTATAGATGAGAGCTTCATAAAGCATTCGTAATGCATAATAATATATGGTATATAATATAATATGCAATATAATGCTATAATGGGTTATGTCTTTCTATGAATAGTCATAGCCATGTTTATAAATCTTTATTAATGCATCATACTGCATTTTGAAGGTATATATAATGCACTATACACGAGCATACATTTGTGAATTATTGATAACTGGGAAGTAAAGTAATATATACTATAATAAATAGTGTTTCTTTAGGCAACACTTGAAATAATCTTCTTCATTAAATATCTAAATTGTAGCATTTCATTTTTCCTTTACTTTTTTTCTTACGGTGACTGTGTGTATATGTTTCATATCTCAGTCCGAAAGCATGTAAAGGTGAACTGAGGTGATTTGTGTGATCAGTGTGTATGCGTCAATACACTGCCATCTCAAGCATTCCTGTCACCTTCTGAGGAACGTGCTCATTCAGGAAGGGTAGATAGAGCAAAGGAAATATTGGTGGGTCACATGAGTACCCCCCCCCCCCCCCCCCAAAATCCTAAAAACGATTTCTCCAGCATGGCTCTGCAAAAAATATAAATAAAAAACAGCCTTGATAGGGATGACAGGAAGGTTGTGTTTGTCAATGTTTAATTACAAGGCTAAACTCTTTGGATTTTATGGTTGTCCTTATCTGCTTTCCTGTACAGATGCTAGGGATGTTGTATTAACTTTAAGGGGCCTGTCAGAGTCTAGGGTCACATGGTGGATTTAAGACGTCCAAGACCCTGTACTGCATAAGGGGAGGGAAAAAGGCTGGATAGATGTAACATTTTTTTTGTATCATTCTTTCAGGTATTTCTGTTTTTGTATGTTAGCTTATCTGACAGATTACAGCACCTCAGTGCATATGTACTGTAGGATAGGTCATGTGACCTGGCTGCTGTATGACAGATCACGCCATTCCTGGTTCCTGAGTCCCATTGTTCTATCTGCCTAACAGAATGCTGATTATATGAGGCAAGCCAGTACTTGGTCTTCTACCCAGACATATGCAAGCCTCAATGCTTTCTTTTGATGCTTTAGTCTGACATTATGCTTGGATACCCAGCAGGGGAAGTGCTGGACCAATCCGTGATCAGCCTGACGGAGGGCTCGTCTGAGAGGAGGCCCACCAAAGACGACCCCAAGAAGAACGCTGTCCGGCATCACCGACAGGAGCTGAAGACCAAAATGAAATCCAATAGGGCAGAAGAAGTCAAAATTCCTCCCGTAAAGCTGGTGAGTCCACATTCTGTGAGGTTGCCTGAGGGGTTTTGTTTCAACCAACCAGTTGAGTACAATGTGATTGTGACTCTTTATGCTCAACTGGTTGGTTGAAACAAAATCCT
>JAODLC010000038.1:7082948-7096296 GCA_026781145.1 Hippopotamyrus pictus | reverse complement strand
TTATGCTCAACTGGTTGGTTGAAACAAAATCCTGGTTTGGATTTTTACTTTCTGGACCTGAAATGTCCGCCTCTGGGTCAGCTATAGGGGGCAATCCTTCAGCTGAAGATGACTTTTGAAGTAGAAGCTCCTTTGTAGCCAGCATTACTTGAAGAAGCCTTTATACGTGTATCAGATGCCAAGGTTACCCCTGACTAAGACCTGCAATAATTTAGCACACCAGTGCCCTCTTCTGGTGTTGTTTACATACACACATGAATGTTGGGTAACCACTGAACTCCCGAAGCAGCTCTATGCTTCAAAAAGAGCTATAGGCAAATATCCAGGCTTTGGGTATTGGAAAAACCTGTTGCAGCGAAACATTCATGCTAAATGCTTCCATTACCATTAAAATTTCCAGGATTGTGTTCTGTAGTTTTCCGGTTACGTATCCAAATTTTGTTGCCTTTAACACCTAACAAAATGAGGTTTTTAAGAGCTACATAACTGGCAGAACATAAAATCTTCCAATTAATTTATAACAAAATTGTTAACTTGTTCTTTTACAGCAGGGCAGTGGTTAACCTTGTCAAGTAATGATTTTCTTTGCTAATCATCACCTGCAAATATTGATTTTGAAGCTAGTTCAGACTAGTTAGAAATGCACTGTAATCCTTGTATGGAATCCGTAAATGCTTCGACCTGCTAAATAGTTTGTTGAAATTTTTTTTTGAAGATTTTCCCACACAAAAAAGTACATGAGTGACTATTAGCACTTACCAACATTAATAATGATGAGGATGGTGAAATGAGCAGATGCCAAGTAGGGTAACCCAAAAAGAATTTTTTCCCCCTTTTTCAGGGGAAGGGTTTCCATAAATTACAGACATCCATTAGACAGTATGTCATGAAATCTTAATAGGACTTTTTTGTGAGTTTTCATAGCATGTCAGATTACATCACGTCTGGAAGCGGCCGTACAACACGGCGACGCGATTGGGTGCTTTCCATCCGTGTGATATGGATAAGATCCTGGCAGCTACCCAGGGCTGGGCAATCTCTCATCCTGATCCAAGCGGAGAGTAGCCTCTGTCAGAGGCCCTCTTTGATGAAGGGGGTCTCGCCACATGGAGCAGGGGGCCAAATCCCCTAGGGCAGTGGTTCCCAACCTTTCCTGTTTCTTGTATGCATTCTGCAATGATGAGAAGTATTGCCAGTGTATTAGTATAAACACATTATAATTTGGTTTTACAGCCAAACTAATTTCCTTTGAATGTAACTCAAAAAAATTCACTCCACTATATCCACGACATTCTTTTTTTCTCAGTTTATGACATTACTCTCAAAACAGAAGATGAATGTTTAATAAAAGAAATATTTACATCTAAAAGGTATTTGGCAAATGGCTCTAAAATCAGAAGACTGAGAACCATTAAACGTGCTTAAGAACTAAAACGACCCTAATTTTAAGGTGTTAACCTACAACAAAATAGGAGATCTATTGCAACTTCCATTATTTTTTAACAATGAGTGACACAGTCACTAAAACAAAATGAACCAAGTGACAGTGATTCCTCGCCTTTCCCCTTCATCAGCTTCTCTGTGAGATGTTGCTAACTGAATGGTTTGAATTTAACTATGAATTCTGGGATTCAATGTAACGCCAAGAAGGAAGCTGTCATACAGTTTGCAACCAGGGAGGAATACTGTTGGTGTCAATTAAAGATCTTCAGTAAACCCCTACTTTCAACTCACAATTAAAGTATATGGATATCACATTTAGAAAAAATATTGATAAACTGTAAAAATTCAAAATTGACTACTGCCCCGCCATAGCTTGAGCAATGTATTTTTTTCTATGCTTTTCGAATAAATCGTATTTTATTAAAATTTTGTTTATTTAATAAATCGTATTTATATAAATCGTATTGGTCTTTGTTGAGGCCCCCTAGTAGGCTGTGCCCCACCCCCCCCCCCCCCTTTGAGAACCACCGCACACTAGGTGACTCCCTGGAGCCAGTCCTGACCACTTTATTTGGGTCCACAGAGCCAGTGTCAACAGGAGCTGGACCAGGTTTTGGAGCGGATCTCCAAAATGCCCTTCAGTGAGAACAGGGGCCCCTTGGAAGATCTGTATTCCCTGCACATTCCCAATTGTGACAAGAGGGGGCAGTACAACCTGAAGCAGGTAAGGTCCTGGGTCCTGCCTAAGCCTTTTGGGTCAGGGACACTAGTTAGGTGTTGTACCTACTGAGTAAATAAAAACAATTTCACACTAAATAATTGTAGCAGGATTCTAAAGATTCAAACTTTATACAGATAATGAAAACCATGCAATATGTGCTTCTGGAGTTAGAGTAATTATGAATGAAAATAAACATTGAAAATGACAAAGGAAATATCTTGCGTAACTTTTTCACTAGTTGAATTACTTTTAAAATCAGAAAGATGTAGTATGAGAAAGTAATTAAATTTAGCTTCTTTTATTTAAAGTGAAACAAGGACAACAGCCCAGTGAAATGAGTGAAGTGCTTTGTTATTTTGATGTGCACACTGTTTCCAAAGACACTCTCTAATTACTATAACTGTCACTTTTTGTTCTTTGTCGTTGAGGGAAAAAAACAATTTTTTGCACATTTGGCTCCCACTGGATTAAACTGTATCCCAATCTATTGTGACCTCATTTTCTCAGCACTCAGTGGGGGGCGACAGAGTATGCCATTACAAATGAACCAAATATCAGATGTTGTTAGTGTAACATGACACCCGAGCCCCGCCCCCCCAGGCCCCTCCCCCTGAATGATAATGATGATATTCCTCACTGACCTCCACATCCCGTGTTGTGTATTTTAGTGCAAGATGTCGGTGCACGGACAGAGAGGTGAATGCTGGTGTGTCAATCCCCACACCGGACGGCAGATCCCAGCGTCGCCCATGGTGAGAGGGGACCCCAATTGCAGCCAGTACCTTGGAGGGCCAGAAACAGAGCCCCCTGTCTCCCCACAGAAATAGTACGGACCCTGATCCCGTCACCCTAAGGGAGCCTTGAAAAAAAATCCAAAAAAAGGAGATGGAAGAGCCAGGGTTTCAAACAGCTAAGCGAGTTACAGATGTGTGTATGTGTTTGCGTGCTTGTGTTGTCTTCTTTGGTATAAAATGTATTCGAACAATCCTCAGTAATATTGCAAGTTAACAGAACAGAGTGTTCATGTCATGGCATATTAAAGCAAAAAAAAAAAAAATTAAAACAAAAAAAAAAAAACATGAAGGATTAAGCAGGCAAAGAACAACCGATTAGAGAGCATTGTCGAAAGCGTTGTCATTCACTCATTTCAAATGCAGATGTGATAAGACTCGACATACACCAGAGTACGGCTGGCTTTGCATTCTCTTGTTTGCAGACAGGGGGTATAAAAACACGCCTTTCAGGCATCTGTACTTTGTGCATTTGGCTGTGTTGTTATTTCAGCAACCCAGCTTTCCGTTTTTGTTGGTGTTGCTGTGCGGGCCAAGTCGCTCCTCTGCTTATTCAACTTTTAATCTCTCGGCTTCTCAATAAATGTGTGCTCTGTGCCAGACAGTCCCGTTTAGCCTGGTTTTCTATAGATTTTTCTGGAATTATGAAGACTTTTCTGCCTTCTCTGTGTTGGGACACTTGCCCACCCCCCACTCGCACACACACATACCTCCTTCAGGGTAGCTACTGTCCCCCCGCCCCATCCTCCCATACACACCTCCTTCGGCGCAGCTATACTGCCCCCCATGGCCTTGATGTGCACCCCCCCCCCAACTAGCATTGGTCCCACCCTCAGTGAGCGCTCTGTTGGGTGCCAGCTCCGTTGCCAGGGATTGTGGGGCGGCACGGAAAGCATGCCGCTTGGAAAGACCTCGTTCCCCCTTCGCCCAGTCGCTTCCCGCACCCAGCCATGTGACACCGTCCTGGGGAGGGATGGAGAGGGTGGCTTTACTAACGAAGTGCTGACAGAAGGCGAGATTAGGATGGGAGCCCAACATTGACAGATGCGATATTACATGGGTTTGACTTGATGTAAATATAGCCTTTGCAAATCCACAACCGGTAGCGGCAGGCCCAGGATGTGGCATGGTTCAGGACTCCCTGGGGTGACTCTGATGGGCTCTAACATACTTTTGGACCTTCCTGAAATGACAAATTTAAGAAAGAGTCCTTAATACCCCAGAAAATTCACAGGGCCCCATTTAAGCACTCTTCACAATGCCTGCATTCCAAAACAATCAAGATCCTTATTTATACGCCCATACGTCAGGAGTCTTATAATCATCGCAGTAATTTTTAAATGAAAATGATATAGTCCTGACTGTTCCACAGCTGAAATCTTCAAAAACCCTTAATAGTAATAAGAATAAGGCCTAATCAATTATAATTCTGAAACAAATGTCACAGACCTTGCAGTTTCCAGGTGTAGCTGGACTGTGAATGGTCCGCTGTTGACTTTTCACGTAGATTACTCATCAATTGAACCATAAACCCGGCATACAATATGTCCGCATTGTCCCCCTGTGTGTCTGGGACAGCGCATTTTTCCTGAAGAGATTTCCAGCTTAATGGGGTTTCTCACTGTGATACCCGATGTTGCAGTCATTCACACAAGCGCGGCTCTTGTGGGGACTGAGACCTGCTGAGAAGCCAGGTCCATTTCGGCCGCAACTCTTTGGGCGGGTGCCGGCGTGTTTCCCTCTCCGGTTGTACAGTGAATTTTCCGGTAGTTTGAGCTTGGCCTAGTTTGGAGACAAAGCGGGTTCTGCGGCTGTGGCCCGTGCCGGCTTCTGATTGGCCAGCACGGGCCGGCAGGGTGGGGCAAGGCGGGAGTATTCCCCATCTGCTGGTGTGTAAGACCGGCGTCAGCCATCAGAGCCAGCTTTCTGTTTGGACAGTGTCACACCAGTGACATGGGGAATTTCGACAGTGAAGCGAGAACGCCATGTGCTCTACGTGTTGCTTGCTTGCCTTGCGTTCTCTCCAGTGTTTGGAAAGGACGACACGAGACGATTCACAACAGCTCGGTTTATATATGGCCACCTCAGTGAAGTCACGTTCGTGTTACATCTGCATTTAAATGGAGAAGCATAGCTATTAAAGAAAGTTAGAAATGTATGAGAAGACATATTCATTTGGTGTAAGTCTTGTCCTGATATGCAATATATCATTAAACAGATATTACCTGTGTTCTTCTGGCCGAAGTCCTTGCTTTTTTCATATTTGTAAAATATCAAAGTTTTAAAAAAGAAAAATGTATTCCTTCTAACAAAGAAAAAGCTGAACAAAGGATGTTCCTCTATGCAGTGGCCTGGAGATTATTAAGCAGGAGAATTTGCTTGGGTTATTCCGGAAATTTCTGGAAATTTCCATAGCCATTTTGGTGGAGGCTTATATGCTGTTTCCACAAGAAATTGAACTGAAAGGATGCCATATATAACATATGTGTGTGTGTGTGTGTGTGTGTGTGTGGGGCACCCTTTCAGTTTAAATAAATTGAAATTACATAAGAAAAAAAAAAACAAATAAAACAAATGCTTTGCCATACCAAAAAAAACAAAGGTTACAAGAGTAAGTGTGTGTGTGTGTCTGTGTGTTTGTATATATGCTTACAGGGCACAAAATGGGTTTCGGTTAGCTGTTAGCTGGAAGTATCTGCATCACTGCCTTCCAAGATTTGGAGTTTCAAACTCCAAAGTTGCGTGTTTAGATTAAATCATCCATTGCCGCTGGGCTAATTGTGAGATAGAGGACAGAGATTCATGAACGCTTTGAAGTCTTAAATGCAGTTGTCAGCTTCTTTGAAAGGTATCGTAATTGTCACGTTTGCTAACTCACAAATCAAATCTACGCACACGTGTTTCTCCCCAGGTCTCAATTTGCGCCTCTATGTGTTCAGTCTCTCACAGCGAATGAGCACCTTTGAGGTTCCTTTCACACATCTGGATTCTATAAGACTGCAAGATGCACTCCCCCCATTTTTTGGTCTTCTCTGTACTCTCCCTGGCTGTAGGCTAAACAGGAGCTATCCCTAGCATGCCTCTCACTCGAGGAGGTGCACAATGCCGCTTGGTAGGTACTCCCTACTGTTTTTGACGCGCTGTTCACGCTCACGCTTGATTCCTTGTATTTATTACACAGCTGCCCCTGATTCCAGCCATTCTTTCTGCTTAGCCACTGGTGATACTGCCTAGTTTTCACTGCTGTTGTTTTGAAAACTGCGTGGCCTATGAACAAGAGATGTCCAGCTCTGTATACTGACATCGTAAGTACGTTAACTATGTTGATAAGTATTTCTGACTTTGAGGAACTCCGTCACAGATGTGTAATTTGATTTCCATAGTCATTTCAGTGTTAGGTTGGTCTGTCCCTTGCATCATCCTAAAATTCTTCCTTGTTCCTGGGGAACCTCCCGACAAGTTCTGATGACTTGCCTCTGTGCATGTGTCACAGTTAAGTTATACCTTTTAATGTGCAGTCCTTGTTGACTGTCACTGTATTAACCCACCATTGTATCTATCTACCGACCTGCAAAAAGTATCAATGCAGAAATAATGTACACAGAGACTGCAAAAAGGCAAGCACAAGTGTGTTCATCTGTGTTTACCAACTTTACATGAGTTCTGTATGGCATAGAGATCTGGAAACTGTTCTGTGGGATGCAGCAATTACTCCGCATTGTTGATATCTAAGGTCATTACATACACTGCATTGCATGCATTTACAATATAGATCAAGTGCGAATTGAATAACCCACGAGCATGGTACTTAAGCCTAATTGCTTCTTTAAATACAAAACCTCTAGTCTTCAGGCGGCAGATAATGCTGTGGTTGGGAAAACCAATCTTAAGACACTAGACCAAGATGTTCCTTGTTCAGAAACCAAAATGGAAAACTTCTTATGCCTGCCTAAATAGGTATTTAACCTGGATTACTTTCTGAAATATCCATTTTCACAAAAAAGTGTTTGTTGTAAGACACAGTTTTTCCCTTTATTGTAAGGCTGCTCATCCCAGGGTTTGTAGACGTGTCTGTATGTTTCTTGGACAAGAACGAGCACCCATAAGCACATGAAAACACACTGTCACCCCTTTTAAATGAATACATAACTTTATTTAAATAAATGCTTTGTCATACCAAAAAAGACAAAGGTTAAAAGAGTACATAAATTACAAGTTGAATGAATAAATATTACACAGTGATATTCACTTTCTTTATAATTTGAGATTTTAAAAATTTTTTCTTCTTTTTAAAAATTTAGAGAGTTCCAAATGCTGAACATTTTCACGGTCCTCCTGTCACAAATGGGTCTCATTTCACGGGCCGGTTCATGTCACATTTACATAACAAATCATTTGAGTTTCCATTTTTCCCAAAATAGTTATGCATTCAGAAACAAAACTGTAGTTACTACCATAATATGAGTTGTGATTATTGCATTAGTCTAACCAGGTAGGGGACTCAGAATCTGATGAAACATAGGGAAAGTTTACGAAAGCTTAAATTGCAGCTTAAAAATCAGCATTTGTCCACACCAGCGATTACACCGAATCAAATGTAGAATTTTAACTAGCTTTGGAGTTGTGGGCATTTCCAATCTCAGGTGAGTTCGATCTGCAAATATTGCAAAAATCTGCACCATTCCAGGCTCCAGACTATAAACATTGGTTTATTTTAGAGTTCAGAGCTCATTGCATATAACAGGTTTGATATAACTTCAAACCCGGTCCAGATTGTGCATTGGCGACTTGAATTGAATTGGATTGGAGTCTGATGGCGCATAATCAAGGGCGTGCGAGACACAATGCTGATATGTACCTCCCTGGCCCTCGGATTCTGAAGACCCCTTTGTCTGTGAAGCTAACTGTATCTATGTCCTGTTGTAGTGACTTCTGTCTTCCCGCTGTGAAGGCCCAGTAATGAAAGCATTGCTCACGCCGTCTCCTATACTGACGCTGAGGCGTGCACTTTTCGAAGGCCGTGCGTGCATAACAAAGTCCCGACGGAGGTTAGTAAATCGTGAACTAGCACTCTCCCTATCTGACGTCTGTTTTGGGTGCCAGGCATAGGCTGCACTGCCCCTGTCAAAGCTACTAAAGCAAGTCCTCGCACAGAGCGGAGGGCCGCTTCTCCTCCTTCAGTGTGAGATCCAGTTGCATGCTGTCAGTCAGCTCTAACGAATGAAAGCCGGTCAGTCTCCTGTTTTTAGTACAGTTCCATCGTTAAGTGAAGCTGCCTTCGAAATGACGAGGCACGGTTCCGACCAGGACTGTGTCAGCGATTCGGATAATACACGGCACTCTTGCGTCACTTCCCATTATTTATTTATTTTTTTTTTTACAAAAACCCCAGAGGTGGATTTGGAATTCATCCCCCGCTTACTTCAAGCAAACTCAGAAAGGTAGAAAGATATAAACGTCAGTGATCTCTGTTTTCTAAAATCATAGCTTATCGCTGAAGAATCCATTTGCCATTCAGGGCTGAGTGAACGAAACACCTCGTGGCTCGCCGTCCTTTAAAGAAACACACAAATTAGATGCCATTGCGACACTTTGCAGACAAGAGTTCCGAAATGCGCTACAACGACGTTTGTCTGCCTTTAAATAAATTATGACCGCTTAATCGATCATAACGTTAAACCCTAAAATTACTGAAACAGGATCTCTAATCACACGCAGAGAAACATGTCCTGTTCTTTTCTGAATACGCGGTAGCATGGAAAGCAAAACAGCCAGGCCGCTCTACATTTCTACTACGGGGGTGCAACCCTTGAATCGTTCTCTCAGTTTTATGCATCAGTTACATCCACCCATCCAAACACTGGAACATCTCTCCATACATCTCAATTTCAAAACTAGAACTCACTCAGACCCTCCCTGTCTTTGCCTTGGAGTACATTGGTGACAGCAGAATAACTACCACGTCGGCTGAAACCGGAATTTGCCTCCTCACTTACGTACAATATTAGCAGGTCCTTTTGGTGTCTATGTATATGTAAATCGCTACACAAATGTATTTGCGTATAGTAAAACATTTACATTCGCAACTGCGGCCTCATATTAAAGGGGCTTGCAGTGACTGTTGTACATTTGTTATACAGGTGATGCTTTAGAAATCGCCCTGGATTCCTAGTATTATAAGCGAGTCAGGTGCTGCTTTGAAGATTTACTGTGTAGAGTATCAAGACAATGATGAGTGTTGGCTGTGATGGACAAGCTGAGAAGGACAGGGGGGGATTGACCAAGGTCCTGAATTCAAATCAGAATCCCTCAGTCGTGACATGGTGGATGGGACCATGCAAATTATTTATATTTTGCATAGTTTTCAAACTAAAATATAAGTTCCTTTCTCAAGTACTGGTACTCTCATGTTTTTTTTTCCACTTCTTTTTATAAAAAGACAAAACATTCATGAATCCATTTTTTAAAGTCATTTATCAAGGTTGCACCCTTTTAGCATCCAGGTCTTAAGAAACGCGGCTCAAACGGGTGGATATTACTTCACTGAAGGAAAAGAAGACAGTCAAAAAATAAAAAATAAAGATCAGACCACACCCAGAACATAGGAAACAGAGAGAGCGACGCTGATGCCGAACGCAGTCTGAAAATTCTCAGGTCGCCATAGCGACCCTCACTCAAACCCGTAGTGACGTTTGTTTGACGTGGCCGCTTTTGTTTGATGTCGATTCCAGGATGTTCCTCTGCGTTTAAGAGACGGCTACCCCGCACTGTCCGTGGAAAATCCCAGAGTCTGCCGATTACCCTGCTTCACCAGCACCAGCGACTTTCTCTGCTGAAGCCCGAGTGTGTCTCTCATGGCAGCGTCAATATACATAGGCACAGTTGGCGTATTAGGCTAGCTACAGAGTCATAGAGTCACTTAAAACTGTTTGTCCACAACAAGTCGCTGTTTATGCTCAGCCTACGGGCCTTACTTCCAGAAATGCCTCGTTAATGGGCGAAAAAAGAGAGAGCCCCCTCTCTGTAGTCATGGCGGCTGGCTGGAGGGGCTGCTGACAGGAATAAAAATAAAACGACATTCTTCTGGGGAGTCAACCACGCACACGTTTACATGTGCACAAGCACGCACATACACTGACCCTAGCAAAAGATACACATTTCCAAGTAAATGAGATTCCCTACGATTAAGTGCTCTGACAGGACCAACACCTGGATAGTGAGAATCGTATCAGCAGATCCAAACCTCCTGTGTTTTTTTTTTGTTCTTTTTTTGAGGAACAAACAAACATAAAGCCAAATCATTCTGCCAACGTAAGAGTTCCTGCTATCTCTTCTGATACCACACTAGTTAGAGATGTGAAAGACCAAGACAGCCCCGTTAATCGTAGATGTGTCTTATTCTGTATTCTTGATGCATTAGCTTAACTTTAATGATGTACAGTTTGGTGCTCAATCCCCAGCCTCTATAAAAAATATATAAATATATGTATATATATATATTTTTTTACAAATCAAATGCACCTCTTTTCAGAGGGGCCATATTACAGGCCTAGCTGGAATCCGGCTACTTAGAGATGAGCGCACAGTCAGAATGGTTCGACGTTTTTCAGCTTTACTCGTTTTTTGTTTGTTTTGCATTTCAAATCTCAAAGTGACTGGTGGGTGGATGGGTGAGAAGGAAGGAGGCGGGCCCTGGGTCAGGCGGAGGCTCCTCACTCGTTGATGTTGCTGCCACTCTCCAGGTCTTTGCACTGGATGTCACCACCGCTGTAGTCCGTGCCAGGGAGCTGAACTCCATACTTGTCCACGCACCAGCAGATGCCACGCTTGCGACCGCGGGAGGGTTTGCACTGTGGGAAGAGAAATATGATGAAGGGGGGAGGTTTAAGAAAACAACTGGTAACCACATTAGGGTCTACATATATGCAAATTCTTAGACTGATTGCATCTGCAAATTAATGACGTTAAGCGTCCACAAGTGCCTAAATCCAGGTTTGACTTATTCGTGTTTAGGTTTAGGTCCAGACCTGCTTGCGTTTGAAGAATCCCTTCCTGTCACAGTTAGGGAGGTACAAGGACAGAGCCATGACGCGAGAGGTGTCCTTCATTCTCTGAATGATCCCGTCCAGTTTTCTTCTGCATGGACCCTGTAAAATTCAGATGTAGAAGCTGCCAGTTATAACCATGACCTGGGGAACCTGCCGTCTCACTTATATGGGTGATTCCTGAAACGGCAAGCGGCGTGCTTACAAACTCTGGCTCATGCTTGTCGATGGGGAGTGGGGCGTAGTCGGTGTGACCCATGGACCTCAGCTTCTCCTGCTGCCGCTTCTTATCCTTGCGCATGGCCTGCGCCTTCTTGCTCGTGATTGGGTCTTTGGCGTACAGTGGCACTTTGGGCATGACAGGCTTGTCCACTGTCATCTCAGTTGTCACTGTGTCTTCATGCTCCCGGGACTCCCGGTCTGTACGACAAAACGTCATACATGGGCTAATTAATCAGAAGTCACCAGGAGGTCATTGGTTCAAATCTCATGGCCTGCAAAGTGATTTCTCCTTTGAGCCATTGGGTAAGACCCTTAACTCCAACTGCTCCAGGGACTAGTTGACCCTGCATTCTCAAATGTACATTGCTTTGGATTAAAGTGTCTACTAAATAAAGGCAAATAAATAAATAAGACAACCAATAGATTTCACCGCATCGAAAAACAAACGTCTTGCCAGAGTATCTGTTATTGAACAAAATATGAAAATGACAATTTTATAAAATCAATAAATGGCTGAAATTTTATCAATATTTATAATAAGAAAACGGACCCACAAACGATTGTATTTCTCAGTATTTCTTGCCAAGGCCCGCCTTTTTAAATCATTCTGGAGAAAGAGCCTCTTTAGCCACCAGGGGGCGCCTTTGCATTTGTTAAGTGTATCTCTGCTGCTGATCAACCCCTCCTCAGTCGACACACACTCGCTCTTGGACCTACGGCATGTTGTAATGCGACTCAAAGGCGAACGAGGTCACCAATATTTTATTGCCCTAAAACAATAGGTTGTCCTTCCACTCGAACTGAAGCACACAGTTGTAGCAACGTAGATTTGACAGCTGTGGCGATGTTGGATGTTTCGTGGTTGCTTCTCTGACTGTGTGACGGGTGGATTTTGTACAGGATTTCAAGCGGGATTCATTATGCATTCAGCATATACATCACTGGAATAGCTCTGGAATATCAGAATATCTGGACTGGCCAACAGCTCCCCTGCTTTGGTTTAAAAAACTGGTCTGACAAGCATTTTCAGTAGAAAATGGAAACTGGCTTTTCAAAGAATCTTTTACAGCTTTAAACCATACTAAGGCTCTTTGAAGCTTTGACAAACAAGGTACCATGGCAACCGCGAACCCAGGCGGACGGTAGACAAATCCAAGGCTAGATGGTAATTGTATCCGTGGTTCAGGAGGAACCGCGGATACAGTTAAAATGATTAGCCAGTGAGGGTGAGGGGCTACAAAGTTTCCTTACTTTCATTTTTACATTACTTTTTATAATCCCTTTTTAAAATCTGCCTCATCATACAACCTTACACTAAACGGAGCACGTCTGTGCGAACGCCTCACGCTATTTTAATGCTAAGATTATGTGAAATATGCTAATTGCTAGGCTAATGTATTTACTCTCCTACCAACATGTCAGTGCTCCCTGATCCTGAAGCTATCTGAGGAAACTCCTACCTGATCTCCACCTGTCTCTCCGTAAGGTCACTGCGAGTGGCAAAGGAACAGCAGTCCCTACTGCTACTCCTCCTCTTCTTCCTCCAAGTCAACGAGCGAAGGCTTTGACGTGGTCCCGCAGTCCCCCAGCGAAGACTACACCCCCCAACCTGAGGTTGCCTGAGGCCACAGCAACAAGCAGTGCAGAACCCACTCTTTTATTGTATAGCATGCACTGAAATAACTGGGGACTTTGCCAGTGCAAGACCAGCGCCAGTGGATGACTGTGGTTATATTTATCCAGTAAGGAAATCCGACAGTATAGCGGCGTGCGGGCGGAGTCTGGCTGGAACGCCCGCCGCCATCGCGCCAAGTATTGTTGCTTAGACGGATGCGAGATATCAACGGACAGCTGAGGGGTCGATAAAAATAATCAGAACAAACCCGCTCCCATAGAGCACGGCGAAGGAAGGTCCTGATACCCCGCTTTTGAATGAGAAACAAACAGCTTTTACTCTGGGGTTTTACCAGGGTATTTCTATTTTGGGGGGCATGACGGACCAGAAGCATCTAACTGGACACCAAGGAGACCTCAGGGAATATGACCACGGCGGTTTCACTGCAATCGAACAGGATTCCCAGGATTTTGGAATGCTGGCTTCAGTGCTGGGGGGGGGGGGGGGGGGG
>JAODLC010000038.1:7067139-7078565 GCA_026781145.1 Hippopotamyrus pictus | reverse complement strand
GGGGGGGGGGGGGGGGGGGAGGGGGGGGGGGTGGAGTGCTCCTGACTCAGACAGAAGTAACCCTTTCAAAACTACCGAAATTCAGCCTTGAGAGAACGATGCCAGGAACACAGAAATACATATATGCAAAAATACTGTTCAACACATGAGTTTTCTAGGTGTGCAGATCTAAGAAAGGTACACATGTAATACTGTTTTGACGGTCTGAGACAGAAACACGTAACATTTATGTAATAAACCCCTTTCAGGATCACCCACATTTTGTGGTTAGTATAAATCCTGCAGCCTCCATGAGATCAGTCAGTATTCTTGTCGCTAAATCAGATTTTTATCTACTCCTAATTATTTAGCGCTTCAATTTGGCTCCCTGCCGCCTACCGCTATCCTCCTACATGCACACACTGACACACACCCCATCATCACCCTCCTCCTTACAGATATAATCTCTGAACAGTTATCTGACTTGCAACACCACCAGAAGATATAAATCCAAATTCAGGCCAGCCAAGATTCACCGCCCCGGGGAAACAGCGTCTTCATTCACTTTAATAATATCTTCATACCTGCCCTTTCACATGCTCTCTACAATAATAAAGTACCGATCGATCGATACCGATCTCAGAAATTCTCAGGTCGGTGACTAGGGTAGTAAACATAACATCACAATATCTTTAGTCGTAAAACTGTAACGTACATTAAACTCTACAAGCAAATTTCAATCAAATAAAAAGTAATTATTTTGAATCGCCCCGATTCTCCATTTGCCTCAATCAGTTTTAACGACAGGGAATGCAGCTAGCTTGTCAGGTATCTAGACAGACATACGTAGTACAGACTGATCTAATGGCATGGGGCCAAATTAAAAACGGGTTTCAAGTTAATCTCGATATATTTACTAATTCCCTGGATTTAGATACCCGTATATGCTACCCGTACATACACTGAACCGCTGAACCGAAACTACGAACGGTATGCTGCGCTCTTACATAAGGCTATACATTGCATAAGAATATACAGACAAGTTCTGTTCACACAACTAATTTATAACCTTAATAACATTTTTATTACATGCGAATGCCCCACCTCTCGCACGTGCTTCTAACTATTGCAAGTTTCTGTTGCAAAGCAATTGCAACATTTCTACTGATACGTCTACAATGCGCTAAATATACGTGGACATCTCTCTATATATACACGCACATTTTTCAAGAGGACATTCAGCTGTACTGTTATTACTGTATACACATGTAACCTACATAAACTTTGGTGTGACGGAATAAAACGCAGCGACAGAAGGAGAGGAAACTTCAAAGGGGTTGTAGTAGGGGGAAGAACAACTGTAGAAATAACTATAAAACTCGCTACTGTATTGTGAGTGAAAACAAGCGCTGTTTGCAGATACACATGAAACGTCAAGCGTTTTGCACCGCTTTAGGTAGGACTGCACTGGTGAACCTGTTCCGCACACTTAAAGAACGGAGGGATTTTAAAAAGCAAGAAATCAGAATCCAGCGTGTTTTCCGATGGAGCGTATGTTATGAAAACAAAGCGCATTTGCATTACAAATGTTGTCAATGAAAATGGTTACAATAGTGTGCGAACGGCTGAGGATGGCGCAGATTATGTGCGCTATATCAGGTCTGCTTACCTACGGCTGGATGCGCCGGTTTGTGTCCTTTCTCATTCGTGCACACTCCTCTCCCGTGGAGAAGGGCGTGAAGCGGCTTCTCTTCCCCGCTCCGCGGCAGGCAGCGCAGCCCGTGTGTGCAAGTTCCGGTGTAAACGCCGCACGCCTGACCCTCCGATAAAGCGCAGGTCAGGCAGCAGCCGCAGCCCGGCTCCTTCACCAGCTGGCAGCCGACCGGCACCGGAGGGCACATGGACAGTGCTTTCTGATCACAGGGCTCGCAGGGGACATAGGAGCCCAGGCACCGGGACAGTCCCAAGAAAAATGTCACCAGCAGGAAAAAAACGAATAGCATATTCTTCTCAGAAAAAAGACCAAACCAAAAGAGTGTGGTAAGACAAATCAATGGATGTGCTTGGCACCTCCGGTCATCAGATTTCAAAAAAGCAGATATAGGCAGACCCTCACGAAACGAGGGAGGATCCACGCGCACCTGTGTATTTTCTCTTCTGATGCAGTTTGCTTATAATGCAGCTTAGATGTCTATGAGGGTTCAAAATGATCTGAACGTGGAGAAGATTTCTCCCTTTTTACAACAGAAAAAAAAATCCAATTTTTTGTTAATATTGGGGAATACCCTAAACAGGTCCTTTATATTGAAATGATGTCCTGTGTGCAAGCAAAGGAAAATCTTTACTAAAAAAAATCCTAAATTTGGATTTTTTTCTCTCCCTTCTGAAACAGATTCCAATACTTTCCCCTCTGGAGAACTTTTCAAAAGCAGACTGATCAACTTCAGAGTAGGCTTGCCTTTTTAAAAACAGCCAAACCCAAACCCCTGACTATGAATAAACCAAACAGCGATGAAGGAGGCGCACTTGTCTTCTCGGTAAGGTGCTAGTTCCAGGGCGGGTCCTGGCACGTTTCCATCTTTTTTTCCTACAAGGGGATCAGTCTTTCACGCTCGATTACAGCCATGCCAAGAGGGAAGAGCTAAAGAAGAAATTAACGCAACCTTAATAAAAACAGTCGGTTATAAAGCATTAAATGTACGTTTTAGGAGGCGTCATCGAAGCCGCTGATTAAAATGCATACATGCTCCAGGATTAACATTTGGACTGATAGCTGGGCAAGCAGTAATACTTGGTCTTTTACAGTAGGAAACTGCTGGTTGTGTCTACATCTTGTCACGGAGGTTATAAGTAATATTACCGTCACATTTTAATGGAACGACCCGTTGCTTCCATGACAATGCTGTTGCATGTTTGAAGGTAGAATTTGCATAAGTATGTATTGGTTTGCTCAGTGAATGAGGGAAAAACATTTATTGATATTGTCAACAGAGAGACCAATATACCAGCAAACTGCATTGCGACAGAATCTCACTGTACTGTACATCAGTAAAAACAATGTTTAGCGGTTGATGCTATTCAGCAACCATAAGCAATTCAGATAGTTAAAACGGTAATAGCAGTTATAGGGATTACATTATATTACACTGAAATCCGGAGTGATGTTATCCCCGATAACTTGTTATGCAAAGTAAGTCATGCATTTGTAATTAAAAAATACTGAAAAAAACAATACACACGAATTTCTGAATTCAGTCATCCGCATTTTGATTGGTTGTCAATGCCTTAATTTTCACAGTAGCTAAATGAACAAATGGAGTAACTAAGTAATATTGTATTCTTCTTAGTAATATGTTTTGCATGTTTCCATGTTACAGGAATACGTATAGGCTAGAGGACATGTTTTAATCATTGTTCCTTTCACTTTTGAGGTATATCAAAGATATCTAAATGAAAACATCTGCAAGTACTGACACGCGGAGTCTTTTCTTTACATGTTCTCTGGGGCAGACTTTTACTCCTTCGCTGTATGTTACAGTATCAGAGGAGCTGGAACGTAACCTGGCATACGAAGGTATGGGTGGGCACTTCCTCTTCGCAATAGCGGCTGGACCATGGCTATGGCCGCGCTCTACCGGGACTTTTTAGACCTCAGTTTACATGCTTTTCATACTAAGATCCCTGCTTCTAGATAACGGACTGCTTCTGCCTGTTCCGCTCTAAAAATAGTTCACTTTTAAAGCTTGCACCTGTTCCATTTATTGAAGGCATTTTCTGATACAAAGGAAGCCAGCTGACTTTTCAAAGCCAGTTTTAAGGAAAAGAAATGAGTTCAATGACATGTAATGAATTATATATGTAGAAATGGGTAAACTGAATAATGTGTTAAGCAACGATCCTGGTCTTATTTTTGTTGTTTTTTGTTTACAATGTTTACATTTTGCAAGCTTTTGCTGCTGTATGAAGAGCAGTTATTTGCTATAAATACGTCCAGCTCAGTAACTTTCAAACTAAACTTTCAAAGTGGACACTGTCCTGGAATTACATACTCAAAATAAAAACACCACCAGAGTGTATTTATCATTACAGGAGTACATTTCCAGATTTTAAAAATAATTGTATTTTAATGTCCACTGATTATTCAGGTTGTTGTCTTTATCACAGACATTATTTTTTCCTCGCATACGTATTTTTCAGGAATGTTTGATATTTTTGCGTGCTCTCGATGTCCGCAATTAAGTAACATTTGCAGTGTTGTAGCAACGACGCGATGTTACCCACTAGACGGCGCTGTAACCAACGGCAAGAGCATGGAGAGATAAGTACGCAAAATCTGTGGTCTTTCACTGTCTCGCTGCTCTTATACAGAACCAGGAGTAATGCTTTAATATCAGATTCTGTTTTAAAATTAGGATTTCAAATTAGGAACACTGTTTAAAAGCCAAATACCACGTTTTTCCTTGGGCTCAGGTTAGCATTACTGTATATTAATGTAGGCCTATCTGATTTTGAAGAACTGCACTCAGTTGAAATTACATTTTCAGAAAACAACACTTATCTGTAATTAACATGTGCATCGATCCCTGTTTGCTTTTGGTAATACTGCATCTCTGATAGCCATTACCCGCGCTGTGTTTGAACGAGGAACTTATTTACAATTGTATAAGAGTTCGTTGGTTTTTAGTGCTGTTTACCTTGGACGACACAAGCTTGCTAAAAAAAAAAAAAACCCACATAGAAGTTTCGAGAAATGTAATCTGTCTGCTAATGAGGAGATAAACAGTCAGCACCAGGCAGGCCGTCACACAGTTAAAATACTGCTGCCTTGTGCTTTGTTGTACTTGCATGTCAGCCAAGCGCAGGTATAAGGCAGAGGAGCTCATTTCTCGCTCTGTCAAAGAAAAACTTTATTTTCTCATAATAGCCCAAATTTCTTGGACATAGACCGCGTTTTTTTTTTTTTTTTTAATTTATTTCAGTGAAGTTTGTATCGGGATCTCGTCCAGGCAGCTGACGGTTCTGCTGCGGCTTACGCTTCGCGTGTCCGCGTGCGCGCGCTCAGAGTGGCTCCCCTCTTTTCTTAAGGGGTGGTGGGGAGTTACTGTCTCAGCCCTGGAACGATCTTCTGCGATGATGAGGATGGTGATCATTATTCTAAATCTGTCTTCCTATCGTATATCCTTGCGGGGAGTCCTGGAGCCTCTCCCAGGAAGCCTAGGGCACGAGGAAAGGTTGCGCCGCGGACGGTCCGCCGGTCCATGATGGGCACGTACACAAACACAGTCACAGTCACATTACATGCGCTTCAGGCATGTCATTTACCCTGTGTGAATGTCTTTGAACCTCAGGTGGAATCCAGAGTACCCACAGGTAGCTAAGGCAACAAGGATGGAACATCCGCACCGCAAAATCACCCTGCCAGGTCGGGATTCAAACCCATAACCTTAGGAGCTGAATCAGCGACTTCATGCCAGCTGCCCCCTCACTGACAGGCGGAGTGCCGGACAGGGGTTGATTACAGGTGATCTTGTCACTGAAAACAGGAGCCCCTTCGTGTCAAACAGTATTCCAGCAGCTCGGTTTAGTGTGAATGAGCCAGTGATTATAAATATTACTGAGAAATTCAATCATGATAGTGTCTAATCTTGATATCTGTAATTTGATGGTCCTCACCTCAGTATTGAGAATTACGTAGATAATTGTAGATCTCCTCCAGGAGTGGGTGTGTTTGGCATCCTTCAATCCACCTATAAATAGTCATTTGCCTTATGTTATTAAGTGTCCCATTCCCATATCAAACACTCTCCGACACCATTGATCTAATCTCAGTTGCACCTCTGGTTACAGTGTTAGCTTAACTCTTCATAGCAATAATGAAAGAATGAAAGAACCAGCCCTCTGTTGTAATTGTGAATGTAGATATCGCAGTCTCCTTTAACGATACAAATAAAGAGGGGATACTTGTGTATTTTTCAGTCTCAGGCATTGACCCAGATATCAACAATATGTGGAGCACTGAACGCTGAGTGATGTGGCCTTGTGCTGAATTACACCTGCCTGGATCTGCCCCTCATTCCTCTTTTAATGCTCTTCATATCAATAATTGATACATTAATGGATGACTCCTGTTCTTTCCTCCATAAAAAACACCCTTCATTTCTCATAGGTGCTCTGCCTAACTTGCTAGTAATCTTAGATCGAGGCAATGCATTCGTTCACATTTGCGCCCATAAGAAATACAGATTTCCGTTTCTCATAGTTCGATTTCACGCATGTGGCACTTGTTAGCGAAATGTAGGTTTTTGTTCACCGTAATTTAACATCTGCATCTAATTGCAGTGACATTAAAATTTAGTTTTGGCATTCATTCATGATATTATGATGTGAATAAAGTGTCTGTATCTTTATAAAGGTAAATGGAAATAATTTGTGAGAGGGGTGTGTCATCAAGAAAGAATTTAAGATTATTTCTTTATTAAAACACCCCCTTGCTGAAGCAGAATGAAGTGAGCTGTAGGATTAAGCTCTTAAAGTTTCTCCTTCTCATTTAGAGAAACTCATGTTTCAGGCAAGGTCAGGCATGAAATGAAAGCACATCAGCACTGATAAACTGGGGGCTTCTCGAGAGAATGCCGAGTGTGAGATGTAAATTAATTTTCTTAGGATTTATACCCAAGCCTGTTACGGCGGCATGGATTCTTGTAATCTGAGTGAAACCATCTGATGTTCCTGCGCTAATTCATCGGAGCGAGGCGGAAAAAAAAAAAAAAATGGGCTTTTCTGAAAGTGAGCCTTTTCCGCAGTGAGCATTGGGATTTTGGTCTGCAGCCAGATCCTCCCAAACCTCAACTTTAAAATGGCCTGGAGTTTGGCTGTGGTTTAATCTGCTGAAAGAGATGCAGGGAGAGATACAATTTTATTTATTCATGCTTTCTGCCCACTGCTCTGTGCTGCACCACAATATATAACAGTATTTATATATAAATCTTCTTGGAAATACAAGTACAAAGTTTAATTTCTCATTTAATGTTGTGAATTATGCTCCTTAAGAAACTTTATGTGCTGTGTATTTGATTTCTTTGTATCTGCATGCATCAGTTTAGTTACAAAGCTTTAACTGCTATTAGTCATTGACTAGTTTAGTATAAATCTGCTACATGGAAATTAATTGATAGATACGGATAACATGAGTTTCAGTCCCTACTGTTAATCTTTTCCCTGAGTGCTACTGTCATCTGGGGAGTGTAATTTGAATGTAATTTGAATTTAATTTGGTTACACATTTCAATTAGCAGTAATTAAAAACGTGTTTGGTCCCAGATTAAGAATCTCTGCAGCGATAACATGGAAATGAACACACAGATGTGCATAACACAAGTTTTAGTTCCCATTGTCATCCTGAACAGTACTATCATCTGGGGGGAAAAAAAGACTCCATTTGGATTTAATTAGGTTACAGATTCTAAATCGCAGTACTAAAAACCTGTTTGGTTCTGGATTAAGAATTGCCGCACCGATATGATTTGTGAGCCTGGCAGCAGTCATTAATTAGCACGTCTTTAATCAACAGGCTTTTAAAAATCTAAAACAGATTCTAAACATGGCCCCCCCCCACCCCCCACACACACTCTCTCTCTCAGTCCATGATGAAGTGACTACAGGCAGCTCCAGGAATCCCACTTTTTTCGCAACTCATCCAAGACTCGCCTCTTGGGATTAGACAGCTGGCTTGATGAAAGAAATCAGGCGTTAGAGACACAATGAGGCAGCATGGCCTGCGGGACTCATAGATATTTTACCAGCTCCTTTCTCTCGCTCTCTGCCTCGTTCTCGTTCATTCAGACGCAGCGATGCAATCTGCACGGCCTGCTTTAACGCTAAAACGAGTCCCTGTGCCTTACTTTGGAGCCCTGATAATGAGCCGCGGCACGGGAGACGCCTTGGCTGGCTCCTGTACCCGATTTCCAGCAGCGTTAGCTCTCCTACCGACCACAAAATGCAAATATAGAAAACTCCTCCTAGCATCACCCCAGTTCACTTAAGTTGTTCCTTGTTTGTTTGTTCGTTCATTCATTCATTCATTCATTCATTCATTTGTTCATTCATTCATACATTCATTCATTTCACCCACCATTACTTCCTACAGTGCTTCTGATTGTCGGTGCACTTCGTAACAGTTTAGTGTAAAATTTTCATTTGTGCATACTGAATTGTCTGGAAATTGTCATGTCTTATGCTAGAACACACCAACCAAGACTGATTCCTTGTACATTAAGGTCCTTGGCCAATCAAAATCTTTGTGATATGGAAAAGTTACGGTCACTTATAACGAAGTAGCCAAGGAGGCATATATATGCCTAGAATCTAAGATTGTAGAATAATAACCCGATTGACTAAGCTACCACCTCTACAGGAGGAAAACAAGAATTTGAAACCCCTGTCCCACCCAGGCTCATGGTTGTGTTACCGATTGGCTTGTCTAAATATTTTCTTTTTGAACTGTGTGCTTTGTGTTACAGAGCTTTTTAAATGAAATCGGTAAATTTGCCATTACATTTTCCCTTTTGGAAATGTGTTTCGACCGCAAAGAGGATTTTCCACAATGAAAAGAAAATGTTTATTTTTCTCATAGCAAATCCAGCTGTAACATTATTGTTATGTATGTGGTATTTATTATGCTCCTGCAGAAACAATAGATTCCCTTTGTACTGTATCCTGGACCAAATCACTTCATTGTGCATTCTGTTTTAAATTTTTCTAAGACAATTAGTAACGGGATTCTGCTATTGGTGACGGGCTGCTAGTTTTTGATTAGCAGGTGGGTCAGTGTTGTAATTTGTTCAGCACAGGCCATGGACTGCTATGTAATTAAGCATTAAATGATGGCCCCCAAACTGAGAAGCAATACCCTTCATTCACTTTATCCATCTTGTGGGACAGTTTTGGTCCAACTCCAGTTAAATCCTGGTTTTAAACTGAAAAGTGGTGGCTTTCATTTTGCAAATGGGGCTTTGATCATGGAGCCGTGTGTAGATTTGTCCCCCAAAGAAAGTAGTCTTTCCCCACGGCCATTCTGAGTACTGAGTAGTGCGTGCTGTCAGGATGTCGTTACAGAACCGTCTGGGCGTAAAAAAGCTGTTTGTTGGAGGTTGCGTAACATGGGCGATATTTTAACGTGCTAGTCACCTCCCAAAATGACAAGTAATTTATTGCTCTCTGTATCTTTTTTTAATCAAATGAGAGGAGTTTTCTTTAAAAACACACTCACACACACACAAACGCAAAGGCAGCCAATGAAAGTCTGGTTGTGGTGTAAGAGCCAGCAGTTCTCTTTTGTCAGAGCACGAAACACAGAGCTGGCAACAGGGCCAAAACTGATTCTGCTTCGTATGTTAAGGCCTGAACTGCTGAACTAACACACAATGACCACGGCGTTAACTCTAACACTCCTTTTTGTGTGTTTAGTGGAGTCATTTCATGAGCTTAAGCCACTTTACAGCTACCATTCTGTGAAATCTGCTGTAAAAGCATCTTCCAGGGAGCTTAAAATAGCGGGAGGGACTGATATGCAGCAGCGCTGGATAGAATGTATTGTCTTTGTTATGTTAGTGCAACAATGGTAGGACCAAATTTACAGGTTCACTGCCCTGAAAAGGTATACTTTAATCACCTGTGCCAAACCGCAAGGAAAATTTGGGAATTAGATTACAGTTATGGAAATAGTCTACCTGTTGCCTTATTAAAATAGAATAGCATTTCTTGGTTTTAAATTACGAAAATAGACGAGCAATGAAGACGATTTTTTTCCGATTCTTTTTTCTGACTGCCCGAAAAATACAAAAAAGAGACTAATATGGATACTTTTCCAAAACTTACTGGATTAGTTTTCATGACCTGGCAGTTTAAAGAAAAAGAAAAAATAAATAAAAACACTACTGTGATTTCAGTTAGCAGTAAGATTTTGGGGTGCCCCAAACCAGTGGCCTATGGTGTATATTTTGCATTCTTGTGGAGAAAATTATGAAAAATAGCGCTGTGGACCTATAAACTTCAGTGGAAAATCTCCTGCTCTGAGCTGAATTGTAAATGCCTCACTGCAACTTCCAAAATGTACCCCAGACTTCTGCTCCAGACCTTGAACAGTTAAAGACTCGGTCCATGACTCCATTCAGCGGTGGGCCACCCCACCTGGCCCCAAATGGGCAGATGGAGAGATGCAGAAGCCATCAACCTCGTCAACCTCGTCTGGCTGCCCTGAAAATGTCTTTTTTTGTTTGATTTTGCTTTCTGCCCAGTGGGGGTACTTGTAAGCTTTGGGAAACAAGCTGCTTTCAGCCTACATTTTAAGGGGCGTGACCTGCTCCCTGGTGTCCCCGAGTAGAGTTGGGGGGCGGGTGGGGGGGGGGATTTTTACCCTCATCCAATGTAGCTATGGCCACTGGTGTTGGACCACTTTCTTTTGTAGCGGCAAATTTTGGCACGTGTTCACATCTTTGGTGGTGAGTTTCCGTTGCCATAGCAACGGGGAGGCGGATTTTAAACGTTTCTGACATATCGAGCTTTCGGGTCCCCCGGAGTAGCATAAATGTTTTGTGCGAGGGCAGCATTGTTCCTTCCCCACCGGTTCTGCCCCTTAATGCGGAGTGCCAGGTCGCCCCGCTCGGATGCCCGACATCATCGCCAGCGTTGGCTGATTAGTGCCCCACCCCCCCCCGCCACCGGGCACAGGAGAGCCGATTTCTGTGTAATGGCTGGTCGCGTTGCTATTCACGGCTGCCAGGGGTGAAGTTTATCTTTTGCCGGGTGCCCACTTCCTGCACGTCACGGCCGGTGCCATTGTTGCCCCTCTTGCCCCTCTTGCCGATCTCCTGTGCGCCGCTTCGCTGGTGCTGCTCCCCGGCCGGAGGTGAGGTCGGTCTGCTATGAGACACTCTCCTCCTTCCGTGGATGCAGTTCAGCTCCGCTCCTTTTGAGATCAGGCCCTGGCTCTCGTGCACTGGAAACAGGTTTGTGAAACCCGGGTATCTCTGCGTTTAGATTACCTCAGACCACCATCTACCTTGGGAGAATGTACTGAGGGGGCCCAGAATTTTATCAGGGAGCCCAATTTCTAGCTACACACCTGGTCACTGATGTCCCCGCCCCCCGTGTCTAGATTTTATTAATGCCTCCGCCTTTATTTTTGTTGTCCTGGAAATCTTTGCCTGGGAAAGTACATTAAGATCAATATTTGTTGTGAAAAACCATGATGCTGAAAGGGGAAATCACAGCATCAGTTTTTCTGACATAAATAGTTTCAGCTGATAAGAACACAAGAACATAAGAAATTTACAAACGAGAGGAGGCCATTCGGCCCATCAAGCTCGTTTGGGGGAGAACTTAACTAATAGCTCAGAGTCGTTAAAATCTTATCTAGCTCTGATTTAAAGGAACACAGGGTTTTAGCT
>JAODLC010000038.1:7050653-7067039 GCA_026781145.1 Hippopotamyrus pictus | reverse complement strand
AGATATAACCCAACATTCTATTGGCCTTTTTTATTGCTTCCCCACACTGGCGAGAGTGGGACATGGAAGCATCAACAATGATGTTTATTAAATAGTCTTTGGCGTACTAAATATTGTTAATGTTATTTGCACAGGCTTTTAACTCAGTATTTGAACTAAGTCCCAGTCAAGTCGCAGCCTGGCTTTAACATAGAAGGTCGTACTTTAGCAAAAGTGCTGGTTTAGATTTGTTGCCTTTGCGGTCAAGTCACATGGCAGATTCTGTAGTCTAATTAAAAAACACACTCACATAATCTGTTATTCCAGTATTATATAATAATACTTAAATACTGAAGTAAGCCTGTGTGTACTCTATTGGGAGGACCCTGTTGTTAAGAGTGCTATGGACTGATTTGCTACACACAGAACTGCATAATGAATAAAAACTCTCCGACTGGTTCCAGTTTCTCAGTACTGACATCTTTATACCAGGACCAGCTCAATCTGGTTTGATTGGTCTGGGCAGTATACAGCATGTCTGTTCTGCTTGGTGGTGATTCGTGTCGCAGATATGAAATTACTGACGTTTGCGATGAATCACCGTGGAGTTTCCCATTAACGGATATCCTTAATCTTACCATGGTCATACCGCGGTAATGGATCATGTCCCCTGAATGAGTGGGATTCATTTTCCACCCAAGCATTACAACTTTTTTTTTTCTTTTAATAAAAGTAAAATTAATTTCTTAAATGGAAAGTGAGAAGACACAGACATAACGTGCACTGAGTAATTCTCAGGATTTTATTACCTTTCTGCCAGAAGGCGCATTAAGCAATTTTATTGGGCGTTTTAGTGAATTGAATTTTTTAGCATCTTACCCCATTTTAGTGAAAGTGCAGGAAGTGACTCAGTGAAGTGTGGATAATTTAATTGAATGGTCATCAAAACAATATAAATGACCACTTAATCAATTAGACAGTTAAGTTTTAATATAAAACAGAATCTAAAAGAAATCTTTATATCTATATATGCACATTACCTGGACTAATACTATTTTTATATTGTTTGATTATTATTATTATTATTATTATTATTATTATTATTATTATTATTATTATTATTATTCAATTTTATTATAATACAGCAGATGTGTTCAGATTCATCATTCCCCAGGCACACATACTATTTGTGATGTGTTATGTTGTTTATTTACAGACACCCTTACACAGTTTGGTCCTCATGGAAACAGCTGAGTTTTGACACCCGGCCAAAAGAGTTCCTGCAGGCATTCCACACTTATAGAGCATCCTAGTACCAGAGGAACAATTATGGCACTGTTAATAACAATCTAGGACAATCAACGACATTACCGGGGGTCTTGGCTCTAATAAGTGGCATCAGTTATTCCCATTAAGGATCCACGTTGCTGGAAAGGTTCAGGCTTTGTTTGCGGATTGTCCTACCATCACCAACTGAGTGCCTGGGGGCCCTGTGTGCTTGCAGGTGTCACCAGGCCGGGGGCGTCAGCGCCATGGAGACCGATGGGGGGAGGGGGGCCGTCAACACTCGTGCCTGGTTTCAACATGTGACCCCTGACCCCTGTGTCAAATCCCTTCATAGTTTTTTCTCCCCAAAGGTCATGCGGCTGGTCAGCTAATGCCTTTTTTGCCTCGGCTGAACTTTGACCCCGCTAGACACTTGTTCAGTCTCAGAAGGAACAAAGGGCCTCATTCAGGTGTTGATGACATCTGTTGCTGGAGAGGGGCCCGATTCGATAATAAGTGGCACCCGGCAACTGTTGGGAAGATGGCAAATAAATTCCCCTCTCGGTTTAATCTTTTCGGCTCTGTGGTTGCGTCAGAATTTCCGCATAAATTTATGCAGAATTGAGTGCGGTCTTTTTTTCCCCTGTTGATGGTTTTCTCCTTTGTGTTAATCAGTTTGACAGTTTGGCCATAAAGGGCTTCCCTTAAAATGATTTCTGCTAATTAAACACGTTACGCAAACCTCCACCGGAGCCCAGCTTCCGCCCTGAAGTGGACATCAAGAGGTGCTTTAAGCCAAGGATTCCAACGCATTTTCAACTTGCATGTCCTCATTAGTGAAGAGTCAATTTTAATAAAATGACGAAAATGCTATTTTTTTGCAAAGCTAGTTGCATTTTAGCATGTTGAAAAAAAATTTAAAATCTTATGGTAGACCACTTAAAAAAATTGTGTTTGTTTATTGTTTGGAATTGTATGTTGATAAATTAATGTTTTTTTAGATCAAAATAAGCAAAGTATTAAAGATCATGCTATGCCTACAACATACTGTCCTTTATATTTAAATCATAAAGATATCAAGAGGTAGTTTTTCTTTAAAAAAAAAAAAAAAAAAATGTCCGAAATGCCAATTACTGTTTTTTTTTTTAAATTGCTTTTTATAACCACAACCCCATAAAATGTATTAAAATGGTGAAAGCAACTGAAAGTGAGGACCATTACAGGTGGAGAGACAGTTCTTTTTCACTGAGTCTTTTTTGCATTATGAAGAATTCGTTTTTAGGTGTTCCTGGACACTTTACTGTTCTTGTTCTTTTCTCCCTTTGTTTATTTCTTACGCTAACTTGTAACTTGTAGTTACAAATCTTCGTACTCATGCAACCCCGTCAACAGTGTTATCTCTTGCGTGATTAATGAGTCTTATTACCAGCTGTGATTCATTCATTATGAACTCTGCGTGCTTATGGCTGAGCTGCGTTTGTAAGTCCCTCTCTCCCCTTTCCTGTCTTCCCCCTTATGAATTCAGCGCACACAGCACACGGGCACACTTCCTCTGGATGGTTTTTCTCGATTACCTTCGTCTCCAACCCCCCGTCCCCTCGCAGGCATTCACACGTGGCGCTTTTGTCGTCTACTCCTGCCGATTGAGAGCCCATGCAATTTCTCGGTTGGTGCTAAAAGGGGAAAGAAAAGTCTGGATAGATTTACGTCGTACGATGTGCGGTGGGGGAACCCACACAGCGACTTCAAACCAAAGCAACAGGTTTCCAAAATTGCGGGGCTGCAGTGACTTTAAAGAGCTTCGGAAGAACAGGGAATGGAGATCGATTCTCTCCGCCGATTCAGAAGCCAGTAACGCAGTCGGGGAGACACGTATATTTGTCAATTGCAAGCCCTCGACAGATGACTTTGGTGTGCTCTTCTGCAGAGATTTACCACTCACATAAGAGGCAGTGCCCAAGAGCGAGTCACCTCTGCCAAGCACCTCATGTTGGGAAACAGGCTTGGAAGCAGACCAAAGTCACACTTTGAGTTTAACAGAAATGTCCTCCATGTTCTGATCTTTTACTGCTACTAATAGAGACTCTGTGCTGTTCTCAGCATCCCAGTGGCTGATGGGTAACAGGAGTGGCGTGTAGCTTAGTGGGTTAACAGATGGGCGCCGGTTTGATTCCCGTTGTCAGCAGAGTGATTTCATCATTGGGCCCTTGAGCAAGGCCCTTAACCCCCAATTGCTACAGGGACTGTCTGAACCCACACTATCAATAGTACATTGCACTGGATAAATGTGTGTACTAAATATATAAAACGTAAGTGTAATATGGAGGATGGGTGGTCCTCCATAGCATGCTGATGCCCCCTGAAAGATGGTCCCCGAGTCACACTGTCTATAAAATGACTCAGCAACTATTAAACTTTGGCCCAAAGTTTTCATATAATTTTATCAACACTTTTTATTGTTCTTGATGCATTCATTATTAGTGGCTTTGGACTCGTTTTAAGAGCAGTTGGTTAGGAGTTAGGAAAGGTTTGTACGGGTTATAGGGGGTTAACAGTATTATCTCTCTGAAGCTCAAGAGAATGCTGGAGGAAATCTTGGAGATTTCAGAAGCCTCTGCTAGCCAAATATATCCATCATGCTGGAATCCCAATAAATTACCACTGACTAAGTCCCCAGTTAATTTACTTAGTTTTCTTTTGTCATATACAAACATAGATTTTCATCGATTTCAAAATGTATGTTTTAGGAGCATCTGCATAATATTTTGATTATTACAAACTTTATCCATCCATCTTATAGCCGCATGTGTAGTACAATGTCACGGGAGGGGGGGGATTGGAGCCTATTCCACACAGGGGACAGGGGACATGCTGGATCACAATCTAATATCAAGCTGATGAGAAATATTTTAAAAGTTTATGTAACAGGGTGCATTTTCCTCTTTTCATAAAAGGTGTCCGGAGATCCGGAGCCCTGGAGCTAAGTACTCGATGTCTGATCCTGCTGTAGTACTTATTGTGAAAGCTTGAATAAATGCCCAGCTGTATAAAAAAAGTCAAATTTAAGAGGGGCAAGATCTACAGCAAAACATCTAAATGTATTTAGAGTGTTATTGGGAAGTGTTTGTGCTTCAGAGAGTTAATAATGACATACTCCATGTTTGTGTGACTGGATCTGGTAGGGAGAACAAAACAATGAAAATAATGCTTTTTAGGCCAGATACTGGAACCAAAACGTGTAAAATGTCAATATAAAGTTTAACAGAAAGTCTAAGGATACAACAGTGGCCAACAGAGGTTCTCAAACAGAATAAAGGCAGCTGTAGCGTGTGTCATGAGTAAGCGTGCTTTCCTGGAAGCCAAATGTCTCTGACTTCCTGAAATGGTGGGGGTCAACAATCTAACAATGCAGTTGGCATTGGGGGGTTTACTTGTAAATGGGGTCAGCTTACATAGTATTCCTACGCAGAGCATTTCTTTACGGCCAATAAATTAGAAACGAAGACCTTTAACTTTCTCACGACTGTTTCACCAAATTATTCTCCAAATAATACAACTAAGTCACCAACCCCGGCCAGCAACAGCTTCAAACCCTGACGGAGCCCTACATTAGATATGAAGTCGTTTATTTTACGCCCAAGTCTCTCTTCGGCTCTTTAACATCTGTGTAAGGTCGGCAATGTATTTCTGTGCTGCCCAGTCAGTCCACAGTCTGGGGGTCCCTGAGGACTGGTTTGAGAAACACTGAATTAAGTAAATATGAAAGTCTATTTTACTTTATACAAGGGTTTGTAATCATGGTTGACCAAATGTCCCCCACAATGTAATAAAAGCCGTTTTTTGACATTATGGGGACCATTTTTCCAGTCCCCACAACAATCTGTGAATGCAATCAAAAAAGTAAAACGTATTTTATTTAGTTACTTATGGTTAAGGTTAGGGCTGGATAGGGGTGATGGTCGTCATGCTATGATTAGAGTTTTCCCCAAGGAAATGAATGGAGAGTCCCCACAAAGACATGATTACAAACCTGCGTGTGTGTGTGTGTGTGTGTCTCTGGAAGGTTCTGTGTTCAAATCCCATGGTTGGCAGAATAATAGTCTCACTATTAGACCCTTGAGCAAAGCCCTTAAACCCAACTGCTGAAGCAGGGGCATCAGAAGCATTTTGAATGTGGGGGGACACACTGGCGTAATACTAATATTTTATGTTAAATGTGGAAGGTCCAAACGAATAATTATGGAATGTGAGGGGGAGACATGAAGGGATGCTGGCTGTCTGATCCTGATTTGTCGCTCCTGCTGACAAACATGTGCTATAAAGTAAAATGTAAAACCTCCTTGTTATCAGCATGTTTGTAGGCTATAATGTTCAAAAACAGACAGACTGTCACCATGAAATAATTCAGAGAAAACTGAGAAGGTCCAGAGCCCCAAAAAGTACTGGAGGTGTCATATAAGTATAAGCCTTATCAAGGGGACCTTAAGATTGTAAATAAATACGACCTGTTTGCTTTTTGGAGTGAAATTTATTCTGACACATATGACCCCGTTCAGGGTGCTACTTCTAAAACTGCAGCATATAAATGAGACTTTTTTTCCTCATGAAATATCTGATATGTGGTGTTTTTATTTCTCTTTAATCAGGGTTATGAATGCATTTGGAGTGAACTATATATTTTCCTTTTGATTTAATGCAAGTGATTTAGCTGGTTCCAGTTAAATGGAGCATGTAAGATGTTAAGGTGAGGGAACGCTGTCCCTCTGCCACAGACTACAGTCCCTGCATCCAACCTGATGCTGCAGCTCACTGATACGTGAATGTGGTGGATTATACGTCTGGTGCGCAGAAGCAGGCCGCAACACGCCAGGATAATGATCTCCATGGCATCTCCAGGACCGAAAATCAAGCCGTAAAGATAAGCGGCCGCATTGTTAAAGCAGTGGTGTGTGTGCGTGTTTTTTGCCACCGTGTCTCCCTGCACACAAATGGGCTGTTGGTTGCATCAGGGAAAGGCAGCCCAGAAATCGATACCATCTGGATGTTAATCTCCTGCAGATAAGCCCATCGCAGTTTAGACTTGTTGTCAACAAATGCAATCGCAGCAAAAAAAAAAAAATAAAAAAAAAAAAAAGACCAAAGTGCACTGTTTGCACAGCAAACCCCCTCGCTCTGCTTTCTCGAACGCTAATTGCTGGGCTGTTCCGTCGAATGAAATGCATCACTTTGTATGATGCTGTTTCATGCGGCCGTGACCCTTCACTTGTTCTTGGCTGTAACTAAACCAGTAAGTTCTCCTGCCATTTGTTTGACAAGTCCAGCAATCAGTGTACTCTGCTGATTCAAAGAAAATACTTTAGCTTTTAGGGGTTGACTACCTTCAGGCAGCTGCGACTAATTAATGACGGATTATTCATTAGATCTCCGCTGCCACATGTGCTTTACAACTGAGTTCTTGACAAATTGCCTTTTTTTTTTAAACTAAATTGCAATTCCTGGGTCAATGGCAAAAGTGAGCCTTGGTAACTCCTTTTGCTTAAGTCCTTTTTGGGACGGTTATTCCCCATCGTATGTTGAAGTTCAAGATTATGAACAACCTGTTGTGCTTG
The DNA here is from genome assembly GCA_026781145.1 of Hippopotamyrus pictus. Classification (NCBI taxonomy): domain Eukaryota; kingdom Metazoa; phylum Chordata; class Actinopteri; order Osteoglossiformes; family Mormyridae; genus Hippopotamyrus; species Hippopotamyrus pictus. Next base: position 7,060,185 of record JAODLC010000038.1, on the reverse strand, counting down.
TGGAAGAGTAGGTGAAACTTCATGTAGTCCCTATCTGTCCTTAATTACAAACAGCAGAGCTGTGTCACCAGCTGAGCGCATCGACACATATCAAACAAAATGTCAGCTATGGGTCTTTATCTATCATCCAGGAGAGACAACATGGAAACCTCTATTATAAGAGAGGGAAGGTTCAGAACTGATGGGGGCTCTCTGTCATTTGGAGCCCTGACCGCCATCTTGTATCTTTAACTCTGAGCTATTAGTTAAGTTCTCCCCAAGCGAGCTTGATGGGCCGAATGGCCTCCTCTCGTTTGTATAGTTCTTATGTTCTTATGTTCTTGAATATTGAGAGTGAGTCTGAATCCTGCACATCCAGTGGAAGACCATTCCACAGCTGAGGAGCTCTACAGGAGAAAGCTCTGCAGCCTGCCGTAGGTCTTTCTACCGTAGGTACTAACAGATATCCCGTGCCTTGAGAACGAAGCAAGCGCGGGGGGTTGTATGAAGTCAGCAGATCACTAAGGTATTCTGGTGCAAGTGTTTTATAAGTCAATAGCAGTATTTTATAGTCAATCTGAGACTTAATTGGAAGCCAGTGAAGGGAGATTAAGACTGGGCTAATGTGATCAAATTTTTTAGTGTTTGTGAGAACTCTGGCTGCTGTATTCTGTACCAGCTGAAGTTTATGTAAGGATCCAGACAGGCAACCAGAAAGGAGGGCATTACAGTAGTCCAGTCTGGAAGTTATAAAAGCAAATATGAACTTTTCTGCATCATGAAATGAGAGCATCTTCCGTAGCTTGGTTATGTTCCGTAGATGATAAAACACAGTTCTAGTAATGCTTCTTATGTGAGCATCGAAATATAATTCTGAATCAACTAGAAGACCAAGATTTCTGACCACTGTGTTAGGTTGTGTAGGAAGGCCACCAATGCTGAGGTGGTGAAACTTATTTCTTGCAGCCTTGGGACCAATTACCAGTACTTCTGTTTTTTCTGTGTTTAACATAAGGAATTTTTGCAATCCAGCACTGGATGTCTAATGGACAGTCTTCTAACCAAGACAGCAGTGATGCATCATCAGGCTTAAGAGATATCTATAACTGTGTATCATCCGCACAACAATGAAACCCAACACCATGATTTCTAATAATGTTACCAAGAGGTAGCATATATAAAGTGAACAGTAGTGGGCCCAGTACTGATCCCTGTGGGACACCATATTTGACTTTGGTGGCCTTGGATGATTCATTGTTCACATGGGCAAACTGATAGTGATCAGTAAAATAGGAGCGGAACCAAGAGAGAGCTGTCCCATTAATGCCAACCACATATTCTAGTCGGTCCAAGAGGATATTATGGTCCACAGTATCGAATGCTGCAGTTAAATCTAGTAATACCAACAAGGATATACAGCCACGGTCAGAAGCCATGGGGATGGCCCCTTCCTGTTCCAACATGACTACACACCAGTGCACAAAGCAAGGCCCGTAAGGACATGGATGAGCGAGTCTGGTGTGGAGGAACTTGACTGGCCTGCACAGAGTCCTGACCTCAACCCTATAGAACACCTTTAGGATAAGTTACAGTGGAGACTGTGAGCCAGGGTGTCATGCTGGAAGGCGCCTGGAGCACAGAGGGAAGCTCAGGATGCCAGGAGTCGGGGAAAATGTGGGGTTTAATCAAAGTAGAAACAAACGAACAGGCAGCAATGCAGGTTGACAATACAATGACCGGACTGGGGAAACAAACTGAAACGCAGACTAAATACATTGAACTAATGAAAGCACCAAGAAACAGCTGATCACACGGGGATTCCACATGAGGTTAATGAGGGGGGCGTGGCACATGGAAGGAGAGGACGATCGGAGCAGGACACAGGGGTTCTCATCCAACATCAGTGCCTGACCTCGCAAATGTTCTCCTGGAAGAATGGTCAATAATTCCCATAAACACACTCCTAAAGTTAGTGGACAGCCTTTGCCAGAAGAGTTGAAGCTATTGTAATAAACCTAGAATAGCATCAGAGTCTATAAGGAAAAAGTAGACCACTACAGAACCTCAGTTAATTACAAATTTAAGTTTTATTAAATACAATTCATGCAGCGACCCATCGAGTCAGGTCTGGGTTCACATAAAGAGTTCTACACAACTCCGCAAATATCTCCCCCTAGCGTATTCATGCACATCACCACACAGTGAATTACACAAAATGCAACATCCCGGTTAAGGTACTACACACAAATAGCACTACGATGCATGTTAAATCCCACACTTCAGGCACAGGCAAAAAAATACATGAGCGTGTGCAGTCCCTTCAACTAATCCTACCTCGACAACTAGCCGGCTACGCTGTCTCCATAAAATACACGGAAAACGAACAAAACAAGGACAAGATAAAAACTTAGCTTTCCCTGAGGTTTGAGACCCTCCCCGGGGGTCTAAGCTTTAGTGCTGGTCATCCTTTTTTAAAACAGAGAAGGAAGAAAAATAGAATGCCGATCAAGCACTTTGAGGTCTCTGCTTTCCGCATCTGCGGAGAACGCCTGGCTGAGAAGAGGCCGTCGCACTCCTAGCCCCCCGGTCCTAAGTGTTGTCGCCCTAACCCACACCGGAACCTGACTCTGAATACTCTCCTGGAATACCCCTTAGAACAACAAGGGTAACTAAACATTACTACCAACTGTGAAATAAACAAAACCAAGAACCGTACAGAAATACACCAACAAAGGAATAAACCAGAAACCATAAATTTAAAATACTGAAGATGGTTAAAAAAATGGGAGTCTGGATGACACAGCTGCTCGCTTAGCCCATTAATGGCCAGTGACACCTGCTGGTCAAACAGGGAACTGAGATACTTTAGGGGCAGGACAGGGACCAGTTTTAATGGTCATTTGTTAGCAATAACGAAGAAAAAGAGAAAAATAATAGAGGGTTAATACAAGGAGAATGCCTTCTGTTTAAGACTTTTCTCTAGTTTGATGTTTTCATCTTTTCCTCCTTCCCTTTTCTTTGTGTGAAAGTTTGGATTTGATTTTCGTATAATGAATACATCAAGAAGTAATCTGGCATAATATAACAAACTCTAAACACAAATTACAGGTTTCTCCTTCATCTAATGTCACTGCTTTCTTTTCTGATCTTTGATTTTATCATTGACTCTTTCTATGTAGAATGTGTGGTTTGGTATTATGTACAGTCTACCGTAGTGTTATTAACAACTGAGTAGACAAAATGTGAATGTAAAACTGTTGGACGTAGTTTTTTCCAAACTGCTTTTTTTGGCTCTGTTTTATGATGTTAAAAACAGTGTAGCATTACAGTTTGTCCAGGATCAATGTCTGCAGTACTATCTAATGCAGGGTTATTCAACTCACGGTCCTCAAGGTCCGAGCACTGCTGGTTTTCCAGCCTTCCTTTCCCTATCAGTCAGGTGTCAAGCCTCTGACCAATCAGAATCAGTAATTATTAAACAACTACCTGGGAGGACTGAAAACACGGCCTGGATTTGGAATTGAGGTCCAGAGTTGAAGAACCCTGATCTAATGCAATGAATAGTTGAAGCTCAACTTCCATTCATGCTATGGCTTCAAGATTTTAAAGTGTCCAGACAGTCGGTAATGGGGCTGACTTTGAAGATTACAGGGTTGTGGTCTAACAAAATTTAAAATGAAGCCTGGTAGAAGATTAAGGACCATGTCAGTCATTTCTTACAGTTGATGAATCAGCTTGGCAGCTCTTATCACATGTAAGGTAGAAGGAGCAGTCAGCAAGACCAATGGAGGAGACAATAATGATTTTTCTTATACCAACATGTAGCGGACATCCTTATCCCGAAATGCCTCAGAAGCAAATAAGATAACATAAATCTGTTTCACGTGACAGAAACTGTAAACTAGAAACATGGGTCCGTTCTGCAACATTCAATTCTAGCACAACAGACCATATTTTTTTGTTACATGACCTTGTTAGAGTCAAGATATTATGTTTAGTGATTAAAATGTCATAATAAATTGCACTGAACTTCACTGTCATGGCTAGGTGTCATAGACTGTTCTGTCCCAGACTGAGTTGAAGGATCACATATTACTAGAGCCTGGTTATAACAGTATTTCAAAACAGGCATGACAGTAATTTACAGAAAACCATCCATCTATTTTCTATACCTGCTTGTCATATGTTGGAACCTATCCAGGGAATTATATCCCCATTTTGCATTAATAATAAAAAAAGAAAAGTTTTGTTTTTACAGATCACTTATCTTGGCTTTGATGGTTTACTTTCATTGTTTATAGTGTACACTCTAATAGTCTAAATAAATAAACAAACTTTTATTTGCTGATATTGGTTGTAAATCGACTCCATTCAGAGTGAATTTATAGACGTGCTCATCGCCAGCTTCGTGCACGTCGTGCAGCAGCCTCCTAACGTGCAAAATGGACTGTATGTTGCGGTTCGGTCATGATAGCTTCCAAAATACCGTCGATGGACAGGAACCTGTCGCTCAAAACCTTATTGGTAGTATTGCCGTAATCTTGTTAATATAATGTCCAGAATGGCAGATTGTGTTCAGCTTTGTTCAACAAATGAATAGACATAACAGGAAATAAATGCCCTAGTCAGAGAAAGTGTATCCCTACCTGTAGCCCCCGGAGGATTAAACTTGTGTGAAAACTGCAATATTAACAACAAACTTTTGTTGCGATAAGCCTCATGATATAGCATTTTTTGTGGAATGGATACATTTCTGAGCTGCAGTTCAAACTATACTTACTGAATTTATAAGTCATACAGTTTTATGTCAGGTTGCGTGATTTTAATATAAATGCAAGTGCTTCTGCCTTCCCGACCCCGTTTCTGCATCGTCATTAAACATTTTGTCTTTGCCAAACGCGTAACATGTCAAACCCAAAATGATTTGTCCTTCCGCAGGATCCGTGGTGTTTTCTCTCCCTTTATCGGGACGCGCATTTCGATTTTCCAATCTTGGGAGTTTTCTTGAACGGCTGCTTTTCTGTCAGCATTATATATAAAAGCGTGAAAGCGGCCGGGATATCTGGCAGGCGTCCAGGATTGCGGTAGAAAAGCGCTTCTTCACGTGAATAGTCTGATGCTCACGGACGTGTTCTTCCATAGTTATTAATTGAGAAGGGTAGATCGGACTTTTTGGCTGCCTGTGGTGAAAGTTTCCCAGGTACCGATTGCAGGTGAGGGTAGATACACGATGGCATCTGTGCGTGTGGCTGTGCGGGTCAGACCGATGGACAGGCGGTAAGTAAAGCCAAAGCACTAAATATTCTTGATTGACACCAAGTAAAGTTTTGTTTTAACCCCACGTTATTTTGTTTTCTATCTATATTTTTCTAAACCAGTAGCTTAGTACAACATTAATCATTTTTTCATTTAACTTTTAATTGTTATAAGTGGGTTAATTGTAGCATTTTTGGGTCTGGGATCTCAGTATTGTAAACTTTAGTGTTTCTAGATTGAATATATTTCCACGCATCGCGTTTATCATTTTCTGTAGTTGTATTTATGTTTAAAGCTTGTGTAAAGTTGATTTAAAAATTGTAGTAATAGCAGCAGGGACAGTTTCTGCTTTTATAACTGGGGCAAGACACGCAATACGTCATTGCCAAGGATTTTGTTATTTTTATGACCAGTAAACAGATTTATATGTATGTTTGTATGTATATGTAATGTGTAATTGATGTGTGTCCATGTGCTGTGACATACATTTTTTTGTATTGTCTATGAATGGTTTCATGATGGAAAACATCAACGTGTAGGATTGCTGAAAAATGGTAACACTTGTAGGGTTGGGCGATGTCTAAAAAATGCGATAGACCTATTTTAATTAAAAAAATTACGGGACGAAGGAAATTAGACGCCCTCCATCAATCGGCTGGCCGGATTTAATCATGGTTTAAAAACATAACTAGCGGTTCTTAAACTTTTTACACTGCAAAGTGCCTACCACCTCAGAAAATATTTAGTAAGGCTCTCCGTATGCTAGTAGCAAAGGACGTTGTCGGGTGGGGGTGTACCATAGTTTGAGAGACTGATCTAAAGTAAAGACACAGTGTACAAAGAGTTAATAAATGGCCATTGTGTAGCCTAAGCCTGCTCTCTTGACCAGCTGTGCGATAGTGGCCTGTTAGTTTCAGACACTGGCACCTGGTTACTTGTTCTTTATTGTCGATTACCGATAATGTCGTGAAATTGCACAATCCTAATTTACGCTACAGGTATTAAATTAATTTAGGGCTGGTATTTTGTACACGGGAGCCGTTTTTATATATGCAGCAATTGTGAAGGGGGGGCGGGGATAGGTATTCTCACTATACCGTACTGTTATTATAACAACTGAGTAAATAAAATGTGAATGTAAAACATATTTATTGTAAAACTTAGTTATTCCCAAACTGCTGTTTTAGGCCCTTTTTTTAAGCCTAAGCGACGGGAGTGGGGCTGTTTTAAAAACCTTTTTCTCGCATTGTGTATTAAGGGGTCATTTAAAAAAACGCAATATATAGAAAAATACTTAGCTAAGTCCTTCAAGTTTAAGGTAAATATCTGGTATTATGACTTTTACAAATTAAAGCTGGCAGAGGATAACTCTTTGGGTCTGTTTATTCAATGAATGAAGAAAAGGAAACTCGTATGCTCTGTATATTGGGAAAAGTGCGTGTTCTGACAAATGGTTGTTCTGGAACCTTCCTATTATTTACACATCAAACATTCACATGAAAAACTTGGGTGCTGTAACTTGTAACAAATGTGCAAGATGAATCTTGCGTGATCTCATTGCAAAGTGAATTGGTGCATGATGGCCGTACTGTAAAATAAAGTAAGCCATAGGTTGTTGGTTTTTATTTTAATCTTGTATATTAGTCTTGTTGGTTGGTTGTTATTTAATAATGTTATGATTATGGAGTTATTGTTTTCAGTTGCACCATTTAATTTTATTTCTTGAGGAGTTTTTTGGTGATATTTGAATTATGGTATGGCTCTTGTTTGTTGTGTAATTAATGTGTTACTGTCATGGCAGTCAGAGTTAGGGATTAATACATGTCAATTAATCAAATTTAAGAAGCTTTGCAGCTGATCACCTCAGATTTACCTTTTAAAAATTCCATGGGAAGATATACTCAATAGGAAAAGTACCAAATTTCAGGTCTCTGTCTTTAGTTTTCCCCAAAAATAAGCGACGGGAGCTGTTTTAAAAACCTTTTTCTCGCATTGTGTATTAAGGGGTCATTTAAAAAAACGCAATATATAGAAAAATACTTAGCTAAGTCCTTCAAGTTTAAGGTAAATATCTGGTATTATGACTAAATATTGATTCTCAGGAAAATAGCTCAAGTGTGACATAGAAAGCTGGGCGCTTGATAGGCATGTAATGATATATTGTGCAACGATAGTCACACACTTGTACTGCGATTTATCAGAATCATGGAAATAAAAAAAAAAAAAAAACATAGCTTATATTATTAGGCTGTGTAATCGTAGTTTTCCTGGCTGTAATTCCGTTGTTTAGACAGCAGCAGGTGATAAATTGACCTACTGACGGTCTACATTTTTGCTCCCTGCCGGCTCCCTGCTAGACGTTCCAGATTTTTCCTCCTTCCCAGCTCCCTGCCAGACGGTCCACATTCGCTACTGGGAGCTGAGTGGGAGCAAAAACAGACTGTCGGGGATTCAATTTGAACTGGGTAGAGAAACACCTGACTTGTTTTGAATGATTTAAGTAGAACATATCTACATGCTGAAATCTGACTTTTTATAGCCATATAATTACCATAGAGAGAACTTACATTGCAATTTTTTTCGTGTAATTCAACTTTATGCCTTTATTCCACCTAAGTACAGTGCTATTAGTGCGAGGATCCAAAGATGCCCTCTTGGTGAGATTCTGTCGTCTGAATTTTTCTTGCTCGACCTCTATATATAGTCCAGCAACTGATCCTGTTCAGACTTGCAAAGATTACAAAATTAATTATTCTTGCATCCCAAGATTATTCACTAAAGGCATCTGACCTCAGCAATACATGACATGTCCAGACAAGTTCAAGTTATTGCATGTTCGACAACATCTGCTACATTTGACAGTTGAATTTAAAAAAAAAAAAAAAAAAAAACATGGTAAAGTGTTTTTTTTTTATATATATATATATATATATATATATATATATATATGTGTGTGTATATATATATATGTGTGTATATAAAATAATTTTTTTTTTTTTACTTTTGTTATTAAAACAAATCCATTTAGTCATCATTAAACTGAAAAATATCAAAATAAGAAAACATGAAATAAAGTTTTGGAGTGACTGATGGTACCATTACAAAATCTTGCCGAGAATATTATATCTACTTGCCGAATATGAGAAAAGAAATATGGAATCCCTGTCAGATGTCACGTCATGAAAAATATACAGATGCTCCTTTACTTACGAATGAGATACAGTCGTTCGTAACTTGTTCACAAGTCGTTATTCAACATTATTTTAAGGGTATATGCAAGTACAAAGAACTAGAATGCTGGGAATATGCACGTTACTTTGCTGTGTGGCGGGAGTTGCGGCCAGAAGTCGTACTAGGTGGAATTGGCGGGCAGAAAGAAAAAAATGATGTTGTGGGCAGGAAACGGGAGCCCAGTGAACACAATTTGGACTTGCAGTTAGGGCTGCACGATATTGGGGGGAAAAAAAATCACATTGCAATATTTATTCTTTCTGCGATATATATCGCGAAATTGGGATTTTAAAAAATCGAATTAGTTCAATAGCTGTATTGCAGGGGTATTCAACTAAAATTTAAAGAGGTCCAGTTACAGAAAATTTCTTGAGGCAAAGGTCCGGAAGATCATAATGTCTAACTATTTTGTGTGATGTATATTTAAGTAGCTATCAGTTGTATCAACATTGCATGTAATCAGTACCTCACTGCCAAATCAAGTTAATTCAGTACAATTCAATTCAAGATGTCTGCATACATATGTAACAGTTCTTACTTGTAAATAGTCTGCTTTTGTATTTAATTGTGTAAATACACTTTTGATGTAGCTTATTTTAGATTTATAATGGAATAATGTAGATTTGCCATAAGATTTCCTGGTGAGAACGTACAATTTTTGTTTCACCTGAGTTGATTTATATAACAGATAACATTACTTTATACAGTTGTTAAAAAGCGGAAACTTCCATGAACATGAAATCACCAATAAACTATGTCTATTTATCCAACATGTTATATAATACACTGCCCGGCCAAAAAAAAAGTTGCCATTTGAATTTTTCTTTGGACCACCTTTAGCTTTGATTATGGTGTACATTTGTCATGGAATTGTTTCCACAAGCTTATGCAATATCTCACTCTTTATTTTCATCCAGATTTGCATTCATTTCTCACCAAGATCCTGTACTGACAAGTGAGTTGAACCACTCCATACTTTGCTCCTTCACCACATCCCAAAGACCTTCAATGGGGTTAAGGTCACAACTCTGTGGTGACCAAGTCATGCGTGAAAATGATTCCTTAT
>JAODLC010000038.1:7035864-7050553 GCA_026781145.1 Hippopotamyrus pictus | reverse complement strand
GGGTGGAATTTGGGGGGGCGAGGGGGGGGGGGTGGTGGCAGAAAAGTCCCTTTTGGAAGTATTTGCCACCCTCATCCCGCTTCATGTGTAGTGGGTGCTGTTGATGTGTCTGACCTGACATCCCGAAATTACCATGACAATAGCTGATATTTCAGACGTCTCGGGGAAGAATGCATGTGTGGCTCCTTTAACTGCACTTAGAGTAGATACAGTGGAGAGTGTCCCCAAGCATGTGGTCTGACTCAGTCCTCCATTCAGACACAGACTCCCATAATGTGTCCCTCCTCTCCTGGGCCACCCAGCTTTGCTCAGAAAGCTGTGGCTCGTCGAAACCAGGCCTCCCGAGTCGCACGGTGAAAGGGCCTCTCTGCTGGCAGGCGAATCCGCGGCTCATTGCCGCTTGGCACAGTGTGACAAGGGAAACCCCATTCCCCTTTTGTGGGGGGGGGGGGATTCACAGAGGTGACAGGCGATCGTAAGATAAGCGATGGAAATCAAGCATTCCGAGCCGCCACATAGCACTGGGTGTCACACGAAACATGGTGAGATAATAAGAAGCCGGAAGAGGCAGATAGAGGAGGCAGATACAATGTAGCACAAGACATCAGTACGTTTCCTTTTGGTGCCTGACTATCCTTTATGTTTTTTTTCCTTTCCCCGTGTCTAGTCCATTACCAAAAATGTCACTGCATTGTTCTGCCTGTCAAAAGCCCACAGCAGTCTATATTTTTTTAATAAGACTTGAATGTAAGGTCAAATACGTTTTTTTCCCCCTATAAATATATCTTTTCTCTGCTTCTGCGTGAGAAAGATTCAGCTGTCAACTTTAACATATGCAGGATTCTTCCATAGGTTAAAATGATTGACGGCATGTTTTTCAAATCCATGCCTATATTTCTTTTTGTTATCTTTGAATCATTCGGGCAAATCCCTGAATCTGAGGAGATGGGCGTTCGTGTTTGCAGCGTATTAAAATGGTCTCTAGAATTTCATTGCAGATGTAGAGTCTTAAAATCAAATAATTTTGTCGCATATATAAATGTGTATTTTTTTTTATGTGGTGAGATTACAGTGTCAGCATTACAGAGACTTATGAAACGGAAAAAGTGACACTCATTTGTAAGAAAGAGAAATTAAAATAAGGTAGTATAACATGAGATATGTGAAATTAAAGCTGATTCCAAAAGGTAAGAAAAAGTTCCACTGGATCAAGTGTCCTTGAAGAATAAAAAATACACCCTGATAATGTCTTCTGTTGGAAATGATTTGATTCCTTCTGTTTTAAATGGTGTTGCAATGGCTTCCCTAAGCTGTTCAAATTAGAACACAGGCCAGGCTGAAGCATTTGGCATCAGTGGTCTCATTTCTGTCAGGGTTTTCTCTGTATGATGATTTCAAAGAAATTGTCATAGGAAATAACACAATAGAGACTTATTGTAGACTATGGGGATAGACCAGGGTTAGTCTCTGGGTTAGTCGTCAGTCTGTGTACTCTCCTTGATGTGATGTATACTTAGCATTGCTTTATTGTGAAATAAACCTAGAAACCATTTGATCAAACTACATCATCTTTGCAGTTGCATCACAGTCTGGGTTTTTTTAATTCTATGTGAGCACCCTCCCAACATCAGATATATAGAAGCTGTTTTTGCCATTGAAAGTTATCCCCATCCACTGTGAGTTAGTGTTGGTGTCTCTGAGGGTCAAAGTAAAGTTTATTTAGAGTGACGAATGTTTGACAGCAGAATTTATGTGGAGACAAACCAGAGACAAAACCCATCAAATTTGCTGATGTATGCCCAGATCTGTGCACCATTACTAGAAGTGAAACCTTTCTCTGAGCTCCCAGGTTTTTGAATGATCTAGCACACTCCTTAAATGATAATCGGAAACATTTGGTGTTCTAGTTTCCTGCTGTAAATATCTTTCCATCTGACAAAAATCACTAAATCCCAGATTTATCTTAGTAAGCATATATATATTGCCATATATATATATATATATATATATTTGTATGCCTCCGTGTGTGGGGGATGGGGACATTATTTTTTGTAATATAAACATCTGTATGTCTTCAGATGTCCAAAAAATGCTGGTGTGTCGAACATGCGCTATTCCTGCTGCCCCCTGATCATCTCTAAATCTCTGTCTGTGGTTTGCTTGCCATTTTGATAATCCGTCCCTATTATTTTAGATGTGTCACCGATAGTCCCAAAACAAGGGTGAGAAAAGACGTTCATCTGGAGAGCACATCTCTGAGGACATTCTGGTGGCTTGCTGAGCCAGTGTGATAAGCTGAGGCTGGAAACCGAAAGGGGGGCCATCAGCGTTCATCCCACAGTGGGTGTCAGAAAGGGGTCGATTACGCACAGATTACGAGAGGGCCAACTTTCTCCAGTGGCAGGAAGTGAGCTGCCACCCTGCGTCCATGTGCCCCTGCTGCATTCTGCCCCTTTCCGTGGCAAAGTCTGCCAGTCCGTGATGCCAGGTCTGAGATAAAAATATTGTGGCGGGTATTCGCAGGGTTAGGGTTACAGGCAGAGTCCTCTTCCAGGAACCGCTTGCTTTAGGGACCAGAGTGTCAGCAGACCTGTGGGAAGCGGCTAGGAGGCTCCGGGTGTTGGGGGGGGGTTGCTACTGGGACAACCAGAACTAACAGCTGGGGCCCCCATGGGGCCCGACAAAACAGCAGTTTAAACAAGATAAAGCCGGGCTCACTCGACTGCCACGCGTTCCAGGCATGTTGTGAATGGAGGTCGTCAGAGTGTGGCTGAAGGACATGCAGATCGTCCACCATCATGCTTTACGTCTAAATATATACACAAAAAACACGGAAAAGCCTGAAGTTGGTCTGAAGACCAGAAGACAGCTGCAGAACTGATCTCGTAAAATGAAATGCCTTTACAGGAATGAAATCACACATTTTTTTTCTGTATTGTTTAAATTTGTATTAATTTATTTTTGTATCTGGTGTACCACATTTAAAAAGTCTGCAGTATTACTTCATTTAGTGTGATTAGTCTCTGACTAAGCTATCGTATTCTCAGACAGGAAACATTTATAAAATAAAGACACCTATTTTTATTATTTTTTTTAAAAACTACAATCACCCGTAGCTACTTCTGGAACAACATCGTGTGTAGCTTGAAAGACTCCAGGAAGTCCTGTAAGACATTCTCCAGTGTGCATATCATTAAAGCCTGTCTGAGTATGGGGGCGGATCCCAGGCAGCACCCTGCTTTCTTATTGGTCCATGGCTTCCTATGTGCGATCACATAGGCCACAGACATCTTTCTGATCAGTCAGCAGTTAAAAAACTGATATACGTATGAATCTAGGAATACTTTCAATATTCCAGTTACCACAGTGGCCTGTAGTTTTGCTGGCTGTTTTGGGGTATGTGAATCTTAATGTGATTTTTAAAGAATACCTTAGAAAACTGAAGCAGATTTGTTTGTTTACATTAACTCACTTAATCCTGAAGGCACACAATCACAGTCCAATCTCTCACTGACAGTGTTAAAATATTTACACTTGTGCAATACGGCTATGTGCATTTTCCCCAAGGGGCCCAGAAAACGATTAAACAACGTTTAGAAGTTTACAAACACATCACTCAGGCACTCTGTTTGTCACAGTGAATTTGACTTTTGTTGCAAAGATGTACTGTATGTCCCCTGAAAGGTTAAAACATTAACAAAAGTGCCATTGAAACTGAGGTGTGATTGTGCTATTGCTGTATATCTCTTCAGAAAGGTCTATTTGGGGCGTTTTTGCTGTTTACAGAGCTTCATGAATTCCTGCCGTCTTGCCTTGCATGTTTCTCATGTAATGTATAGTGTGAGAACTCATTCATGATTTACTTGGGAACTGGGCAAATCCTTTGTATCTATTCAGAGAGAAGTACCTTCTTATCTCTTTTATGTCACATATAAAAAGACAAACAGTAGTCATATTAATTTATGATATGCCTGTTAGGCATGTTTTTTCATGAACTCATGACTAAGCCCCAGGTAGAAGACATAAATGTGTAATTTTCAGGAAGACAGCCTTTCATATGTTTGTTTAAGAGGGTGGCTCTCTCTGATTAGCCCTGCAGATTCACCCCTACAGGCCTGTGGGTATCAGTCCCACACCTGGCTCAATTCGCCTGCTTTTCCTCCATTGTTCCTTCACTCTGAAGATGAGATGACTGTGAGTCACTAAAATGCTCACACTGACTAGGCATCCAGTCCAAGGTGTTCCCTGCCTTGTACTATATACTAGATAAGCAGTTATGGGAAATATTTGGATGTTTATTCATTTTTAAGACAGTTTGATGAGTCCTTGTGCACTTGAGATGAGCTTAAACCTCTTTAAGATGGCTTGTTGAAGCTTCGCAGCTAGAATGCAAGAATATAAATCATAATTCATAATTAGTGCCACATGGCACCACGGCTAAGTACATCATGAAGTAGCTATTTTATTTTTTTTCTACAACTTTTGTTTCAATGATTTTCACTCAATTATGACTATGTTTGGGAAGTTACGACAGTACCAGTTGGATTATCCAGTTGCCACGAACATTGCTTTTGCTTGAAAGATCTTGTAAAATAAAATTACAGTTGAACACCTCACAGAATCTGTGTTTAAGTCAGCGTTTAAGTGGCCCTAAATCAGTGGAGTAACAAGCAAAGCCTGAGCAGATTAAATGTGTGGCAGCTATAAGGTGTAATTAAAGTAACCTTCCCTACCTCCTGTGCACCTCTAACCCCCAATGAATCATGGAAACTTTTTCCAGATAAAAATCCTAATGATTGTGCAGAGTAGCATGGCCCACTTGTTTCAAACAACCATGAAATGCTGTGGAGCCAGATAAGACCTGATTAGACCTGCCCCGTTCTGCTCTACCCTCTCTGCTCCTCTGTGTTCCACTCTCAGTCACAGCTGCACCTCTCCCTGTCTGCGCTTTGGAAGTGGTCTCACCAGAGCAAGATGCTGACTTATCATCCCCCCCCCCCCCCCACCTCCCAGCATTTTAGAGTTAAAGACATCTGAGGTATTACAATCCTACTCAGTTGTTTATTATTTACAATTAATGCTGGTTATACTTACGTCAAAGCAATATAGAGTTTAGTGTGAGCGATGTACTGTAGCTCACAGTGGATGTTAACATTACCAGGGACATGAACAATGAGTAAGACAGGCTTTCAGTGAGGGATTTAGAGGAATGACTCATGCAATCATCCTGATATATGAATTAGCCATTTATGTTTATTGAGTGGTCGATCAATGTGTTGGAGTCAACAATATTAACATTAAAATATTTTATCCTGGTGCTTTATCTCAGTATGCTAGCATAGCACACGTAATATGAGTTTCCCTTAATCTGAGAAATAAAGCTTAATTAAAAACTCTCCTTTCTTTTGATTTTAGAATATTAATGTCACATGGTTTGCAGTCTGCATTTCATTTAGAAATTTATTGATCAGTTAAGTATTACATGCCACAGATCTTGTTAGACATTTATGTGCTTTTTAAGACGTTTGCCATTTTCAAGTTTGTCTTGGACTGGAGCATCTCAAAGTTATTTTCTCTTTCTGTTTTCCAGAACCCCTTATCTACTGAAAGGTTGCAGCAAGTCTGGAAACTATCTCAGGAAACACAGGGCACATGGTGAGATACAGCCTGCAAAGGATTCCAAGCTTCTCTTCTCTATTAAATAATATAAAAACGATTCAGCAGCTAATACACATTTAAACAAAACAAAGTAGTTTGAACACTAAAAACTAAAGATTGCTCGAGCAGCGTTTTATGATTAATTTGTGTACTTTTCGCTATTGCAACTTTAAAAGATACATCCTCACAGTGCTGGTGGTTAAACTTTTTGAGCACAGTTACTCATTCCAGTGCAGTCTAATTTTTTTTGAGGTAATTTTTTTTTCCTGTTCTTGTTTATTCTTTATTATTTCTATGTAGGTGGTTTTTGTTAGTTGCTGTAGAAGTCTCTAGGTTTGTACCCGACAATTTAAGCAATAAACATGTCAACAAGGAATCTTCTTACTTATTTAAGCTGCCGGTAGTTTATGTAATAGGACAAATTGAGCTAAGCACATATTTGAGATTTTTACTGCTTTCGTTACGTGTCATTAGACAGTGTGCTCAAAAGCATCCTCAGCATAATTTTGAGGTGAGATGGTGAGGTTACATACTATCTAACCTGTAATAATCTTTTTTGCTCTAGCTAGCATTATACGTGTTGTTTTTTCATTGGTTTCTGCTGACTTATTTCTCCTTCACACTCAACCATCCACACACACACACACACACACACACACACACACACCCGCACACACAACTCCATTGTGAAGAGGAGGTGTCTTTAGAGTGGCCTCTGCTGGAGGGAAGTGGAAGAACATATTATGTAAGGTTCTAGGTCTAACTTCCCCTTCTAATAACATGGCTTTTTGTTGAAAGACTTGCTGTAATTCAAGCCATCTGTATATGCATATCCATCTGATCTGTCAATTTGTGGATCACATATTCCTGAGACCTAATGTCACTAGAGACTGAACTTTGCAAAATATGGGTCAGAAAGTGACTGAATTCTGAATGGAAATATCCAGAACCATCCTTCACCCAACAAATTATAACGTCCTTATTGGTCTAATGTAATGAGATCATCTTCAGTCAATGTGGGCTTAACCATTAAAATTATCCATCTTCTCCAGCCCTTTTCCACTTTACTTCATCACAACGATGTTGTTTCTCACCTATAGGATCTGTGGTGACCTCTAGTGTATTTTTGGTTATTCCCTATGGCTCCTGCATAATTTCCCTCTCTTCATCTTCTGGGCATCAGACACATCGTTAAAAAACCACGTGGATCATGTGACAGCCTGTGCAACTAGTTGCCCAAGACAGTGAGGTGTGTTGGCTCTCTCCTGACCTTTTTCCAAAATCTACTTTAAAGAGTTTGAAGGGTGCTATTCACACCTCACCAAATGCTTCTTTCCATACTACAGCTAAGAAATGGGGATCTTGCAAACACCAAGGTACCATAGCTGATTTAGCAGGCTTGTTTTGTGTGTTATAAATTACTCTACAGGGGTGCGAAGGGCTGAAGGAATGAATAATATTTATAGATAAATCTTATACAAGGTGGAAACTTTGCCTTGGAGATGTAAGTCACCAAAAATGACTTATGGTTTCACAGTTTCTCCACTGTTCTGAAGCTTATCCACATATATTTGGGTCCGACCAGCTATTTCTTTACCTACATTGTCATAGCTGCCAGTTTGCTGTGGTATATAAATGTTAATCTTCTTTACATTTTGTGCAAACCTATACCATATAAATGCTGGGGTGGGGAGGCACAGTAGCTCAATGGGTAGTCTCATCCCTCCGGGGCTGGGGGTTCGATTTCCCCCTCCAGCTGTTTGTGTGGAGGTAGCATGTTCTCCTTGTGTTTCTGTGAGTACTCTGGTGTCCTGGGACCTGTTTCATAAAGCAGGATTTCTTGCTTATCTGGATGACATGTTAGATTTAAGGTAGTCTAGGCTAAATGTATGTGAACGAGGATAAAGTCCATTTAATCTAGACTACCTTAAATCTGATAAATTATCTGGCTAAGCAAGAAATCCTGCTTTGTGAAACGGCCCCTGCTGTGGTCGAAAAACACAATTAGGTCATAGTGTGTGCCCTGTGATAGAGTGCCCTGGGATGGACCCCAGGCTTGACGGGTATGGATCGACGTAAACATTTTTGTTATTAAAACAGTCTTTGGTTTAATCAACAAAATCACTACAGAGTGACCTATTATACTTTATTAGGTACCCCTCCATAGTGCCAGGTATGACCCCGTTTTCTTTCCAGAACCTCTTCAAGGGCTGACAGCTTGTTCATTTGGAGATGACATTTCGCATACAGCATTTATGCTGAGCTGTTACTTTTAGTATTTGCGGCCGTCCTGTTAGCTTCAATGAGCCTGGCCATTCTCCTCCAGTCTCTTTTATTAACAAGGTGTTTTCGGCAACAGATCTGCCACTGACTGGATGTTTTTCGTTCATCACACCAATCCCTGTAAACTCTAGACGCCTTAGCACATATGAGAACCCCAGTAGGGTGGCTGTTTCTGAGATGTTGAACCACCACATCTGGAACCAACGGTCATACCACATTTAAAGTCACTTAGATCATGTGCCTTTGCTGCTCCAGTGCTTAGCTGCACTGTAACTGAACCCCTTGACCCTGGTGTGCATGTTGTATATATTCAGTTGCAGCCCCATGATTTGCTGTGTGGAGGAGCAGACTTTGGGTTAAGGAGCAGATGTACCTAATAAAGTGGCTGTTGAGTATTGTTCCTTACTGTCACAGCATGCCAGTGAAAGAGTATTGTGTCGAGTTCTGTTTTGCAAAAGAAAAACCGATTGGACAGTCAGGCAAAAATGGTTTTTCTCCTAGTGATTTTAAATTGTAAGTGCTGTGGGACTTAATTACATATAATGCAGTGAAAATTAAAGTGAGACCAGCTTCAAAACAGACTTAAAAACTCTACAAGGGATATTCAGATCTGAATGTCAATTAAGATGGCTCATGTTGACCTTCTTGTTGTCGATATTAGTGATTCCTAAACTGCCCTCCCTTTACAATTCATTGTGCTTGTTAATTTTAGTTAACGCTGCATTCCCTTCAGGAAAAAAACAGAATTCTCTCCAGCTAGCTGACCTAGGGTGCGTTTGCCACACAATGATGCAAGTTAGCATTCTACGTTAGTTCAAACTAGCTAACATCCGAAGTACGACTAGGGTTGCCAACCGTTCCGAATTGTCCAGGACATCCCTTCGGTGAACGGACGAATCCAAAATCACCCATATTTCGGGATGTCCCGGACAATTCGTAACGGTTGCTAACCCCTTAGTACGACTGTTTCCCAAAAAAGTACCGCGTTAGTTTGAACCTCGTTAGTTTGAA
The DNA here is from genome assembly GCA_026781145.1 of Hippopotamyrus pictus. NCBI lineage: Eukaryota > Metazoa > Chordata > Actinopteri > Osteoglossiformes > Mormyridae > Hippopotamyrus > Hippopotamyrus pictus. Next base: position 7,041,601 of record JAODLC010000038.1, on the reverse strand, counting down.
CCTCGTTAGTTTGAACCTCGTTAGTTTGAACTATAATGGTTCCAGAGCTGACTGGTCTGACTCTCACAGCAGGCTGTGAGCAAAAACTCACAAACCTCGTAATATGATTAGAAATATGGCAGTTATACCGAAATTACATTATTAATTTATTGTGTCAGTCATATAACACCAATAATTGTATGAAAAACTCAAGCAATAGGGTCATAGTAATGATACTTATATGATGCTTCTTGAAGAGGCTATTAGGCTACAATGCATTTACAGTAGTGATATCGGCTCTATCTGTAATTATGTTTATTTTACTTTTTATTATTTTAATCACAATATAAACACTCATAAGTTCCTGATCCACCCCTATTTTTGCATCCTTAGTGGCTCAGTGAGATTGATGGGCGCACAAAACACCCACCATGGTATACCAAATTTCTCACCTTCGCAGCTATTGGTTCGTATCCAAGCCCTGCTGTTTTTGTTTTTTAATCTATGTTCATAGTGATTCAGTTTTTTTGCCATTAATTTGCCCATGTTTTATTTGCTTTCCACATGTTTTTTCCTATTTAATACTGCGTGGACATACTCACGATAACACCAGCTTACTAGACACACGTTACTGTTAGATAAGTTCTTTTGGCAATAGTTTATTTGGGGTAATGTCATCTCCTTTTTGGTTTTATAAATATTACAATATTACACAATGTGATATTGCGATGTCATAATTGTGCAATCCAAAATTTATATTTATCTATGTAATTAATTCTACAATATAGCACAAACATGGTGGGTAAACATCATCTTCTCCAATCATATCATACTCATGAACAGAGAAATACATAAAAAGTACTCTTACAACTACACTTTCAAAGCACTTGACATTATAGATATTTGTACAGCAAGATTTTTAATATTGTTGCCTCACTTACATGGTGTCTACCCTCCATTGACTGCATTTTCCACCATCAATGACATAGTCACCCAGAACTAAGCTTCAACTACAGCCTGAGCACTGTGGTTCGAACTTCACAACTTAACGACAGTGTTTCTGAACCTTCGTCGAACTGTGGTTTTGGGAAACACCTGTGTCGCTTAAAGATGGATCGTACTATGCAAGTTCACAACATCGTTACCTCCATAGTTCGGGCTATGGTTTCGGGAAACACCTGCATCGTACTTGCATAGTTCAGACTCCACAAGCTGCTAAAGTACTTAGCAACTATGCTTTTGGGAAACGCACCCCTGGCCAGTTGACCTAGACAGCTATATGCTATGTCCTAAAACTCAAAATTTTGCACTGTACATTCAACTATAAAAAAAAATTCCCACTGAACTACAGACCATACATACTACTGTACAAAAGTCTTAGGCAGTCAAAGAAAATGTTTCAAGCTCTTCATCTGGGTACTAAGTGTATATTAGCTCAGAAAACATCACACTTTATCATCAGATTAGATGCAAATGAGCAATAACGCAATAAAAAAATAATGAGATTTTCTCCTGTTCTCCAGAAAGTTACTGATATTTTTGTTGGATGACTTTCATTCCCAAACCTCTCCTCAGGGCCACCCCAGCCATTCTACGTCCTTGTTAAATATCATCACCAACTTACTCAAATGATTCATGTAATTGGTTAAAATAACTTGACAGGGTATTGATTACCCAAGGATGGTGTGCTAGTGCTACAGTCAACAAATACATACATATACTTGTATAATTATTACAGATATTTTCGAAATTTATTTTATGCCAGTAAATTTAGCTTGTTAACATGTTACGTTAATGCTGTCATAACACATTATTGTTTCCTTGATTGAATTAATGCATGCCTTATTTTGTTGCCCAAAAAGGAGAATAGTATGAGCATAGATTTTAAGAGACCTATACTGGCACTCCTCACTTAACGACCGAATTCTATTCCTACGACTAGGTCATTAAGCGACAGATATTTCAAGCATAAAAATAGAGGAAATCACCTATAATATACATAGGTTTGCATACTGTAAATACAGGTAATCATTATTTACTCTGAATAAATGAAAGCTCTAAAGGATCACTTTGTTTTCATTTGCAAAACATATATATAGCAGATCATAAAAACACAAGCAGCAAGGATTAAAATAAAATAAAAATGATGTACTAAAAAAATTGCGGGAATTGTGGGAATGTGACTGTGACTGAGAAAAGGTGATACGAGATGAGATGCTTGACACTGATATCGCGCTGCCACTTCCACGACCAAAGGTCTCCTATAGCGTACAATACCGACTGGTCGGAGAACTGGTTGTAAGTCTGGCTGGTCGTTAAACAGGTAGGTCATTAACTGAGGAGTGCCTGTAATAGTTGTTGTTGATTGTAAGCAATGTCAGAGTTTAGGTCGTGACACCGCGCAAAATCCCTGAATTCAGAGCTAAAATCAAAAGTTAGCAACGCACAGCTGATGTTACCTGGTATATTTCATTATGAAGAAATGCCAGATGGAGGCAAACATAGCATAAAAACATCGTAATTTGCAACATAAAATCTTAAAGATCTTTCATGTAGGCCTGCATTTGCATTGGTTGTCAGGTATCTGTTTTTAGAGCTTTTAAATGTTAAATTATGGGTCATTCTTACAAACTTGAGAATTTTTTGGAAAAAAAATATGGCAAAATACAATGGTCGTTTTTTGTGTAGAGCAATTGACATTATTTTAACTTTTGAGGGATATTAACATTTATGTAATTTGTTGCTCTTATCTGAATTTTTTAACCATTTCCCCCAAATAGGTACCCAAAAATCAGTAATACAGAACTACATAAACTATTTGTAAATCTTTCACCTTTATTCCATATTCTTTATTCTTTATTTCACCTTCAATCCACAAAAGAAGTTGCATGACAAGATATATATTTTTGCTGAATTTGCTATAATTTTGTTAATTTTGACATCTTTTCTCATCTCAGTAACCCCTCCCCTGGATTTGATGAAATATCTTTGTTTATTGCAGAAATAAATGGTAGCAATAAAGCTGATTATTGACACAGTAGTGAGTTCATGACAATGACCCATATACTCACCTTTGTGTTTCTACATTGTTTTTCCCAAGTTCCAGCCCTAATTTATTTGTATCATGCTGTAAATATATGTAGTTACTGTGCTTTGTCCTCAATCATCTGAAAGAGCTAGTTGAAATGCTGGTGAAAGGGTTACCAGTTAATGACTGCTGTTTCTAGTAATGGAACAGCAGGGATGCCAAAAGCTGGGCAGATTGAAGGAGCAGTTAAGGTACATTTGATAATACAGCTACTTGTGCCCATTGCGTTAAAATTTCCACACCTGCCAGTGGCCAACACTTACCGCCGATCCCTAGAAAAATGTTGGCTGGAATGTCACTGTAAAGCTGAGCTTTACTAGATCCCAAAGAGTACTGCTTGTAGCTGAGTGTTGAACTCAAACATCTTTTTCCGGCCTTTTAGCTGGTTGAATCAGGTAGTGGGTGAGATAACAGTGATGCAGCGCATGACAGAACACGTCTGAAAATAATGGCCTGTGTTTGTAGTTAAATGTTATGAGGTGGGTTATGTACACTACACACATAACAGTTACTTGGAATTGCTTCTTCTTTACAGAACAAAAAATAGGGGCTGTTCAAAACCAGTAAAAATGTTAGAATTTGCATAATAAGCACCAATAAACATGACTGTCAAGTTTTAAACCCTCACTATACACTCTCAGGCTTTTGCTGTAACATAATTTAGAATTCTTCGTGATACTGCTCATGTGATATATATTTTTTTTCAGGGAGGTATATATGCATATTAATAATCAGAAATGGAAATATATTAATGTTATTTAATTTTGGGTCATTAAAGAGGAAATAAATATGGATGATAAATCATAATTGTTTGGAAATTGTTCCCTTCAGTTTTTATGCATTCAGATGGGATTTTAATGACTTTTCAATTCAACAATGAAAAGAATGAAATACTGGGAAATTAAAAATATCTCTACATATTTAAAGCCTATGGTTGTTGCAGCATCTTTGAGACGTTCAGCATTTCCTTTAAGGGTACCCATGTAGTGATGTCATTGGTGCAGGAATGCATCCCAGATTGGGGGTATGGTCTTGAAGGCTTCTTCTCAGTAGCATAAGGAAAAAATATCAAATGTAACAATCCTGTAGTATGCCTGAAGTGAGAAGACCAGCTGCCTTCCAGCGGGTGCAGATCATGGTTGCTTCTGCTTTTGTTGAAGCAGCACTTGGTCCCATTTACAATACTTTGCATTTTCCCATCAGACCTTTCTGTACCTTGATATGTTACTATAAGAGGTAATTGTCCATACCTCTTTCTTTGCTTATAAGACAAGGTGTGATGAGCCTGGCAGTTGGGGGATCATAATGTCTGCAAATAAAGTTAATCTCTTTGTTTGTCTGTCAGCTTAGAAGATGACATCCAATATACATAGCTATGCAGAGTAAGAACCGGATGAAGCAGTGAAAATTTACCCTGCACTGCACTTTGGGGGGAAAACTGATGCATTTCAGTGGAATTGCTGAAAAGATAACAGAATATCACTTGCACCGGTTTAAGACACAAGATGACATGCTTTCTGTCAAGCTAAAGTTTCCTGCAGCGTTGGTGGGCCGACGGGCTGATAAGTCACCCCTTTAAAAGATAAATCTCTTCCTAAACAACTGCAAAATCTCTCCAGACTAAATGAGCCCTTATAGAGCCCCTGAGATTTTTCCTTCTATGAGATTTGGAACTTCTGGTAATGGTAGGTCATAATGCAAAGGTTGGTACCTTTCAGTGGAAATTAATAATATGATCCCCAGACTCAATAATATTAACTCAAGATCTCAGTACTATAGTTAGCTGTATCTGTATGGTAGGTGCCTTAGTCACTCACCCAAGAGCTGTCACTCAAACAAAATGTATTAATAACCAAAATACTCACGTGGGCTACAGATATGGTTCACAAAGCCAGCTTCAGCTGGGTTATGTAGACCATCAAGGGGAGATTGAGCATGCTAGCCCCAGCTAGTATTCTAATCACTCTTTCCTCACCACCCCACTTCCTATACTTCCTGTTACCTAATACTGAGATGTAGGGCATTATGACACTGATGGTGTCGAGCATTTAGTGTTCTGTCAAAGGTTTCGCTTCCAAATGTAAGAGGTACTTCGGCAACCAATCCAGAAAACCACATGGAGTCTCGTCTGAGGGGGGTAACGCTTATTCTTTGGCTTATGAATCCCCTCATTCCTCTCAGCAATGAGCAATGCGCAGCATGACAAAGCCGTCAGTGCCAAATATGGCTGAAGGAACTCAGAGAGTGCTGCTCAGTCAATCTGGGGTCATTTAGACTGTGCAAGCCATAGGTACTGTCTCTCCCGCCAATAGGAATCTGATGTCCGACCAAATGTTGGGCCGTTTTCTTTTGCCATATGCAAATCAGCTATAGACTCCAATTTCATATCATGGAAAAGCTCTGGCATCAATTGCGGCGTCAGCTGTTACATCAGATGGTTGATGAATACACAGCAAGAACGGCACCTACCTACGCCAACCTTGTGAGCAGAAACGTATCGGCATTTCCATTAACGCAGCGAAGCGTCCCGCAGGGAAGATCGCCGACTTTCAGCACCGGGCCTTCCCCGGGCCACGAACTCGTGACCTTAACGGTACATTTGCATACACTCATCTAATATGTGTAAAATGAGCTCACCTGGGGGAGGGGGGGGGGGGGGGGGGGTGCTAC
>JAODLC010000038.1:7015586-7035764 GCA_026781145.1 Hippopotamyrus pictus | reverse complement strand
TCACCTGGGGGAGGGGGGGGGGGGGGGGTGCTGCTACACTGGGTACGACACAGTTGATTATCTGGATAGGTCTTCGCAGCTCTTAGGAGGTCTTGGGTAAGTGTGTAGCAGCAGGTGAATCATAGGTCATCGGGCACCTCTGACATAGTTGAGAATGAACCAGCATATTCTGCCAACGTGTTATGGTAAGACTGTAAGGCATGCGGGAGTATAAAGATGCCATTAGAGACACCCTTCAGGATTAGGCCCCAGGATATTGGCATCAACTCTCTGTCATACACGTTTAATGACAGCCCTTTGAGCTGAACGTCTTTCTGCATATGGGACTGCCCTTAATCTCACTGTGTGCTTTGACTGAAAAGAACAAATCTTGTTTGCTTGCATAATAATACCAATTATTGAAATATTCTTGCCATAAATGTAACTGTCTCCAATATATCAATCCTTCTGAAATTGTAATATGTTGAAATGTTACCAAACTCTGCACAAAAAGTCTGTACAACGAAAGATGGAAGGTGGTTGACTCCTAGTTACAGTATGTATTTATGTCACTGTAAGTCGCTGTTCAAACGTGCACTGGTGAAACTGGCATCCTGTTCCTGGTTTAAAGTATTGTTTAAACTTATTTTACCAGTGTGTACCTCTGGACTTGTCTTAAATTCCATTTGAAATGGTGTGGCAATACATCCTTTCCAGAGTCTTGTAACATTTGATCAGCTCTTTTCCACTTTTTCGTAATACCCACCTTTCCATTCAAATATTGTGCAAAGGATCTAAAGCTAAGATGACAGGACAATAAGCAATGCCAGTGGAATTATTGGAAAATTAACTCTGCCTTTGTCTTGAAATTGTCAAAAATAGTTCTGTGGAATAGCAAATTTATTGTTTTTTACAGATTTTTTTATGAAAAAATGTTACTTTGGGATGTTGGAATACCTGCAAGTCGTGGGAAGGGGAAATGAAGAAATAAACAGATAAATTGTGGCATAACTCTGAAAGTTAAGTAGTGCCGAAAAGTGCCAGTGGCCCGTTGCTCTTGAAATGATTTTCGAACAGTTGACTCCCATTAGCCACAATGCAAAACAGATGGACTGGACGTAGTCTGCCACAGGTATCAAAATACTTGTCAGGGGCGTGTAAAATACATGATATCCTGCTTCTGGCTGGGCCGCCTTGCCAGAAACGTGAAAGCCCTTAGCTGGGCAGAGGCTCCTGGAGTTACAGACGTGTGGCAGGTGACGCCCTTTGCGTTTTGCTTTGTTTTTATTGCCTGTTCTTCAGAAATTCTGTTCCTGTGTCAGCTGTCCTGCCTTGACTATCCCTCTGACCTCTGTAAAAGTCACTGCACCTGTGCCCAAAGACCTGTAGGCCACACACTCAGGGGGCTGTTGTTTCGCATATACTTGTTGCTTGACGGAGCTGTTTGTCATACTAAAACTTTGGATTCACAACATCTCAGCTGAGGAAAAGTATAGCTCAAGCTTTCTGCGGTGATTCGCTGTTGATTCTGCCTCTTTCAGCGCCTAGCCTAGCCTTCAGTGGCAGGCGAACTCTTCCCTTCCCATTCCCCTGGTCTTTTCCTGTGTAGTCCGCAGCGTCCTAAGAAATTCCTTGGCATGGCCACACCGTAAACATATTTACTTTTAGTTCTGCTGTGCTTGGTCCTTTTTCAGGAGGTTTAGGTACAACAAATTAAAGATCCCAAATGAGGTTTGTCGGGTTAACCTCTGATTAATTGCTGAGTTTCAGCTCATTCAGTTGTGGTGAGCGCACGCTACTGTAATTCTCCAGCTGCTGTCTTTAGCATGACCAGTACGATACACACAACCCAATGGGCCTTCTAACCACATACCAGAGCACTTTAAATAGTTTTCTCTCCCAGCCTTCACTCCATCAACAATGTGGACCAGGAATTTGTAATGTTGTGTCTCTTCCGACGCAAAACCAATCTAAATATTACGCTATTTTGGAGTATATCATAACAGAGCCTGAGGTGCTCTGCACACAGACGGGCTGAGAAAGCCCTACTGCAAGTGGCCTTCGAACAGGATGAACTGCGTCAAGAGGGGGGAGGGGATGCATATGATGAGTTCAGCCCCGGAGATGTCACACGAGTTTAATGGAAAACCCTCTGGAATTCCTTCATCCCTATGTTATTTTTAACGTTCTCCAGGCATCATTCCTAATTCTATTTGGGAAAAATATGGTTCTCATCTCCCAGTATTTACTTCAGGGCAGCTGTACAATGATCCAAGGTAAATGAAAATGATCATCCCTCCCCTCGCCTAGCTGTGGGACATCGCATTGCAAATCTAGTTCAGCTATTCTTTTTCATTTTATTTTGTTTATTTATTTATTTGTTTTTTCTGTGTGTATTCGGAAGGCAGCTGGTCAGGAGCCATACCCCAAACCACAAACCATCGCACACGGTCCCACAGTGTGGCAACAAACTTTCGTAGATGCAGTGGGCTTGGGAAACATTCTCAGATGTTTAGAATGTCGCTTTTCAGTTTCAAATAAAGAATGAGCCTGTATTGGCAAAGCACATTCAAATGCCAGTAGAGAACGTATTGGTTTTGTGATAATAAACAAATGCAGGTCTACCTGTGTAACTTTTTCAGAGCCAGACGTTATGTATTACTGCCTCTCTTGCATCTGCTAATTAAATACATGTAAATATCATGCCCAGAAAAGGGTTTAAGAACAGACTAAGGTGGGAAAGAAATGAAAAAGAAGGCTTAAACCATCATTTTAATCTTCAAGATGCTATTTAGACCATTTCAGAGGAGCTGAGCAATACAAGAACAGATATTTTTCAATAAAGTGACACTTAAATAGTTCCCAAGATGAATGGCTGACAAGTGAGAGAATTGATTTCACACTATCTGATGTGATGTTAATAACCATTGTTTAAGGTTCTAAATCCTGAATGTGCCACAATGCAAATGGTGCCCGTTTAGTCGTTTCAATGTACTCCAGATCTTCACAGAATACTGCATGGAAGCGACGGATCTTTTGAGGTGCCTCATTGGGTATGCACTGCAGATTATTCCACAATCAAGTTGATTAAAAGAAGCAAATGAGTCCCCCTGATTCTTGCACATTGGTAGGGAGGGACGAAATTAAGACGCCATTCCGAAGGAGAAACGGTAAACTTTTGAACCTATTACCTCTGTTTGCTTCCTTGTTGTGTATGGATTCTGGCTGCCTTTGCTTTTGTTGAGGGTACAGTCTGGGAGTTTGGACTTTTGCTGAACTTTTCCCATTAGCACATTTCCCAACCTGTACCTTTTCCACGGATAAAGGGTATATAATGCCAGCAACGGAACAAAGCACTAAACTCTAAACAAGCATATTTTAACTGTGGTACAAATCAACCGTTTCACATTGTCACGCACAAATGCCAAGAAAGAAATGAACATGAACTCAACTACACATTTTATTTGAGCACATATATATATATAATCTCAGTTTATATTAGCTAAAATATTTAAAAAAAAAAAAAAAAAAAAAAACATGGGTTGTGCAGGTTTGTTTTGAACCCTCTGGTTTCCTCTCAAAGCCCAAGGATTTGCAGTTAAGCTAATTAGCATCCCTAAATTGCCTGTAGTGTTGATGCCCCATAATGGCCTGGCATCCCATCCAGGGTGAACCACAGCATGGTGCCTTATGTTGCCTTCAATGAGCTCCAGAGGCCCAAGCGCCTTGACCATGATAAGTGGTTAGAGGATGGATAGATGGCTGTCCATTAGAGAACTCTACTGTAACGCTATGTTGAGTTTATGGCGATAAGGCTTTCGACCAGCTTATGTGGCACTATCTTTAGTCCAACAAAGCAAGCATGGGTTTTTTAATCTTGCTGCACACCTGGACCTAGTTATTACTCCGATAAACTGAGCTTTCTCAAGCATCTTTGCTGGGAGAACAGCCCATTCTCTAAATGGAGGGAGGCAAGTAGTTTTTGTGCTGTTTGGCTGAAGATCCACTATAGGCTGCCATTATCTCAAATTGCAACCCTGGGATGAAACTGAGATGGTACACTCTTAACCTCAGCAAATAGTCTCAGATATCTTGGCACGCATGGCGATAGCTCTTTTAAAAATTTATGCAGTGTAAACACTTATTCTGTTGTCACTCAACATGAATATATTGTAATGGCAGACGAGAAGCATTAATTGTTACCAATCCCTATACCGAATTATACCCTGAGCAGTAGAGCCCATTGTTGCACATATAAGGGTGTAAAGGTTTAAAGTGAAGAACCAAGAGGTCCTTTTTTTGCTAACCTTCAGCAGGCGTCCTACAGTACTCTTATCTCTGGTCTGCTATGTTAATCATCCTGACTGAACATCCCAAGAAGTTTTTGCAGAAAGCTCTGTCTCTCTGCTGTGGCTCTTCTCTTTACACTCGGCCCCATGAAGCATCTCATTTTGCTGGCTCCGGAGGATTTTAACCGTCCCTCAGCTCCCTCCTGTATTTGCTGATTGCCTCGTCACTCATGTCGTCACGCGTTGAAACGTTTGTCTTCAGGCTCATTGGCCGAACACCATAGAGCCTTTTGTGCAATGTGAGACAGACTCCCCAGCAGCTATGAAATCTTGATGGATCGTACACCCTGGATGGGTCAAAGGAGAAAATATTATATTAAGTTAAATTTTGCATGATTAGTTATGATCAATATGTATTTTAAAAGTGAAATATTAGTATTTGTAATAAAATACAAAGTTTTTAAATAAATAGTTCTTGGTATTAAAATGTTTTACAGATTCATTCGTATTATACTATTACAAGTTAAATATTTTACTTAGCCACAAAATAAATTATTGATTAACTAAAAATTTCCTCATCAATCTTTAAATACTGTATATTGTAGCAGCAGGTCGACCGAGACATCATTAGAGCAGCAAAGGATGGGAAGACTTGCTTGCTGCGAAAAATGTGCCCTTTAAACTCTTTGCAGTCCTTAACAGGAACCCAAGAAGCACCGACATATAACAGGGAAACACAAGAAGGTCAGACGCCAAACTGTAAGGTACACACGCGGTGGGAGATTTATACACACTAAGAACAAGCGAAGATCAGACAGGGTCCACACAAGACACGGGCAAACATGTGCGCGACAGTAGGGAAATACAACTATAATCATAACTACTACAACAACAAAAATACAAGGGCTAGTTACAATGACATACAGGGTTTATTTACACGCGCTCGCAGGGCAGGCTGGGATGAACAGATCTCACCGACGCTACAATATGTTTGGTGATACTTTATTTGAGAGGGCACAAACAATATATGGTAACACCTGACAATTTAGTACCTTAGTAGTTAGTTACTTTTCAAGTACATTTGTGGTTAATTAATGCATTAAGAGTGTGCTCATGAATAATTAAAAGTATAATAGCATATTGCTTGTGCCCCCTCAAGTAAAGTGTTACCATATGTGTTTTTTCCTGGGACCCCCTCCAGAAAAGGAAAATGTAAGCCAAGGTGTTGTTTACCTTTACAATGCATTTCCCTACTAGCCATATTCATCTTAATCCATCTCTACTACATTACGTCCTGCTTTTCATTCTGGTTTTATGTAATTGGTGACCTTAATTAGCCTGTGCATGTTAAATTTGCAATAAGTGAGCAGGAGAGGAAAAATTCCTCACTTGGGAATGACTGGGATGGGAATGACTGGGATGGGAATGATGACTGGGATGGGAATGACTGGGATGGGAATGACTTATGTCGTATGACTTATGACTTATGACTTATGTCTTATGACATGACGTATGTACTAATGTGCTGTTATTGTTTATATACTTTACATACAAGTCTTTGGTTTTTCTGATGTTCTTTGTCTTCTAATGTTATGAATAATTATCATGCCAATGCACGGCTGCCGTAAAAAAGCATTAAGGGTATTTTATCTTTTAGACTCAGCTTTAGGGATATGTACTGATATGATTTGCCTGGCAAAGCCCCTTTTGCACAAACAGGTCGTATTCAGAAATGCAAGCTATCCCCCCTGCAGAAAATCAAGTGTAAGTTGTGGGTTCACCTTTGTTCACTTAAATTTCTCCAAATTCAGACAGGTAAACTTAACTCATAAAAATTAAACAGATTCTAAACGATATTTAAATAAACAGATAAATATAATAGCAGTAACCTGAGCCATTTCTACTAAAATAATCTTACATTGAATTTTTCAATTAATACTCCCTGAAGTGTCCCATTTACCACGGCCCCTTGCACAGGATACAACTTCTGTCCTCTTGAGGTCATCTTGTCTCAGGGCATCAGATTTGCCATGTGTCTTCTGAAAATACCATTTATATTACATTCATTTAGCAGATGCTTTTGTCCAAAGCAACATACAAGTGAGAAAGCAGGGTCTGCCTGTCCCTGGAGCAACTGGGGTTAAGGGCCTTCGTTCAAGGGCCCGACTGTGACATCACCCTGCCATCCACGGGAAGTGAACCGGTGACCTTCCGATGGTGGGTACAGAGCCGCACACCTCGTTTAATGTGCCCCTGCAAAGTGTTCCGATTGATGTGTCCCAGTTCACGTGTCCCCTAAGGGCATCTCACATCGTCACCCAAGGCCACAGATCAACGTGCCCAGAAAACAGCGATTTAGCCGCTTAGGAAAGGACATAAGGTTCCTACACCCTGTGCAGTGCTAGTCTGGCCCTGTGAGACACTGCATAATTCCCATTCCCACCAGTGGAGCTGGAACATTTGCGGAAGCGGGACTCAATGTGTCTGCTTGGCCATCTGGAAAGAACGAGCTTCCAAGGGCTGATGGTGAGGTGAGGAAAAGTGCTTTTCCTTCTGTGCTCCTGTACAGTGATTTTTAAAACGGTGTTTGTGAAGGGGAGCTGGCGTCTCCACGGCGATTCTGACATAACCCTCCTCACTTCCTGCCTCCTGTCTCTGGCATTTACTAGCACCAATACTGGGATTTCATTTGACCCATAAACTATCCAAATATAGGAAAATGGTCCCCTCTGGAGTATATTACTAATGTATTCACCTGCATTTTAGACTCAAAGCCAGATTTGTGGCTCTTTTGGTCAGACAGATATATATGGGAATATATGCCCTCAGTCTACTTGGGGTTCAAATGTTCAGGTTGAGATAAGCAGCCTGACCTGTGAGACAGGAATCCAGTCAGGCCCCCAGCTCCTTGCACTCCTCCGCGGTTCTCCTTTGGGGAGCTACTGGTTCCTACAAAAATAAAAATAAAAGGTTGTGCGGGAGTCAGGGGTACATGCATTAACATCCTCCCAGCATGGCCTCCTCCCTTAATCCACAGTATTCTGCACCTAAATCATCAGTGAGCATGCTGACATCCCCAGAAGTAATTCAACTGCTGCACTATATCTGCCAGCACAACAACACCCTCCTCGGTGCATACAGTAGCATGCAGAATACAGATTATACCTTCCTTTATCCATCTTTATTTAATTCTACCGTGTGCATATTTTGACACGAATGCTCTGATGGTATTCCAATATATAACCTGTCCTTGAAGAAGCATTAAATGTCCCTACTGAACAACGCCCTCTCTGGTGCATGTGACGCAAAATACAGATTATACCTTCCTTTATATATCTTTATTTAATTCTACTTAGTGCATATTTTGACATATATAAGCTGCTCCTCAACAAGACTTATATCTGTCAATAGAATATTACTCTTTAGCTATCTTTCCACTGCGTACATCTTTTGACATATGGATGCTTGGACGGTATTCCAATATATAAACTCGTCTTGATATTTCTACTTCAGCAATTCGCTAATCCGCCCCTTTCTTATATTTGTTGCTTCATTACCACCACCTCTGCTGGCGTCTAGGTAGCAGCGCTCTGTGTCGTCAAGTATAATTCTCTGGTGGGAGATGACTTTAGAATTATGGGCTGAGCGATGGCATCATTGTAAGGAGGTGATGTGACTAGGCTTCCGTTTAGTCGCTAGTATTTCCTTGTGTTCTGTGTACAGGGTTCCTGCCGTGCTCGTACCATGGAGTGAAGCCTGTTGATGACTTATTTTGGAAACCAGGGGCAAAAGGCTCTCAGCACTCAGGAGGAGATGGCGAGTGATAGGGGCCAGGCAGAATGGAGCCTAATTGTGTGAAAATGGGGCCTTGATAACAGGTTTTGGGATCACTTCCATGGCTGCCTGTTTGTTTTAAAATTTGTTGCCGAGCAACACTACGTCTGACCCCAAACAGTGGAGGAATCTCAAAGTACTGAACGAATGTGGTCAGTGTTGGTTTTTAAGTAGTCTATGTGTATTACATCATATATAAGTATAGCATTGTTTTGTCCAAATATTTGATCTGTTGACTGATACTAACTGATAAGAAATCATATCTATATTGCTCTTTGAAAAAAGTATTTAGTATAAGATTTGTTGTTTTTCTCATAGAAACAGGCAACAGTTACATAACTATGTTTGGCATTACAATTTGTCTCGAACATTTTTTGATAAAGTTTTTTAAATAACTGTGCGCCCCAGCATAAGCCTGACTCTTCCTATTGGATTTCCTGACGATGTGACTTATTGCTTTCAGTGGCTTTTAGACTTGCGTAAAACACTTGTCTGCTGAAAAGCATTCAGTTCCAGGAGGCACTGGAGTTGGCATCCGCGATTTAATCTTCCAGGTCAAGCGTTAAAGCCCTTTCTTTACCTACATAGTTCATTACTAACTCTAACGTATTGAACTGGTGCCATAATTATACAGCTGCTTCTCTGACTTACCTGTTCTCTACAGAGACAACATTTTCCCCAATGGCTTTGTGCCAGGTAGTTGCTATGACCTATTTTAAGTGCATTATCACCATGATGGATAGGCATGACACTGGTTTCACTTCCACGTTGTATGTCCTTGTCGCCTCAGCCAGTCGGAAAGGGAACATTTATCATAATGTGCAGTAAACATGGGGATGATTGTCACTATGTGTCATCGCAACACATTTCCTACCATCTTTGTCTCTCCTACACCCTGAAACACCAGCCACCCCCATAAATAGTGCTTGGATCCCTTTTCTATCTCCTTATTTGTAACATGGCTCTGTCTGGGAGAACATTCGAACCTAACAAATCTTAGCATGAAACAGAGGAAGTGGTAAGTTATATGATCAAACTTTCTTCACTTTCAAAAGAGTGTTATCCATTTCATTTATATTCAAGTCTGTCACCCAGTATGAGCTGTAGCTCTGAGAAATGTCATGATTTTTAAATTAATCATACTCAACCTGTTTTTAATAAGTGGAAATTTATTATTAAAAATGAAAGTATGCACCATTTATATCCTACTGCTCACTCCATTATTCATGTCCAATTTAAGCAATTTATTTTGTTATAATTCTCCATTTGGATGACTGCTATTTAGCAATAATTCTCCCAGCTGTATAGTCGTATAGTTGTATTACACCAAGTTCTGAAACATCTGAAACATTTCAACAATATATATGTCATAATTCCACAAGTAAAACACACTAGAGCACTAATACTGCGAATTTAAGGAGTACTTACATTTTTATCTGAGATATTCTTCACCAACTAACTAATAATGGACAAAATATGCTTGCTCTCATGCATATACAGATAGATTTAAAAACTTTCTGACGTACTTGTCTGTTCTTTCCTATTCATATAAAGCATGGGTCTTGGCAGTTATCTTAATCTGAAAGAACAACTTTGTTGAATCAGTACGAAAAATCCAGAAAGAAAATGCGGTGTAGTGTAACTGTCAATACTGCGTTTTTTAGGAAGCATCAATTTGAACAGCACGTTCATTTCTTATATTTAAGAAAGAAGACGTGAATTTATCAAATATCTAAAGTGTGAAATGACTGATGAAGTGGATCTTAATTATATAAACAGCTTTGGTTTTCTTGTTCTGAATGAATTCTTTACAGTGTTTGGAAGTAGTTTTCATCTAAATAAGCAAGTACTGTAATGTAATTTTTTCCTTTTTCCAGACTTAGGACTATTGGACTTAGGAAAAGGATTTAAACTCTCGGTAAGAACGTGCTTCCATAAAAGTGCCCTTAAGCAATTCATATAGTATTTCCTGTGTACTTTAATCCTCAGGCCTGAATATTCACCACAGAAAAGATTTTTTTTAGTCTTCTTTCTCAATATGGCTGTGCTCTGTACACGTTTTATCCCCATACAGCCTTTCGGAGTAGCTCATACAGACTCAGAGCCTCCCTGGTGTCACACCTCGAAAATTCAGGGCTGAATCATATTATCTGCCTTTTAACAATGCTGCCTGGACCAGAGCCGGGCCCTTGCTGGGGTTTATGGACCACGTGAACTGTGACTCACCATTTAGTGTGGCAAGGCAGCTATAACGTAAGGCAATACTTTCGAAATTGTTACGAACGCTCTCGTCCGATACCAAAGTAACCGCAGCGCGTATGCCGTTGAAAAATGTTTACAGTAGATTTCAATTATGCATAATTAATTTTAAAGACGTAAATTGCACCCATGATTTTATCCTCAGCTAAAATTTCCATTACTCTGTTCTATATGCATGCGGATCAGGCTGAGACATTATTTCAGCACATGCCAATCTGATTTCTTCATAATTGTCATAACTGTCGATTTATGTGCTTGTACTGAAGTCTGAAAACATTGAAAAGATTTGAAACTGCATAAACAGTTTGGGATGTGCATTTCTGTATGAATGTATATGCATGTATCACTTTGGCAAGATTAAAAAGTCATAGATTAATTTCCTTCTCCCCTGTCATGAAATTGTCTGTGTTTTGTAGCCAATGTGATTGTTTTAAAAAAATACAATATACAGTTCCCTTGACCCTGACCAGAATAAGTTTTTACTTTTATTGCATTGTGCGATATTGTTATTGTTGTGTGATATTGTTATCAATATGTTGTCCCAGACGAATACACCAACAAGCAAACTAATTAGTGCATACTGTAGATGTTAGATACATGGATGGATGGATGGACATTCACAACCATAATGGTCTTGTTTCAATGTAAGAAAAGCATCAGGTAACATTTTACATTAACTGCACCTCCATAATGCATTCATAGAACATTCCTAAGCAGCATTTAAGTATACCTTAACATCCTAACATACCATAACAGCTTTACTATACATTAATAGCAGACATTATATGATTACACAATTATAATGTTTGTAATTAACATATATCGCAGCTATCATGTTTTATTCATTGAAAGTGTTATGAGTGCAATGCTGTAAGACATGCTAAAGTGTACAGTACTAATATACTGCTTATGAATATCCTGTGAGTGGAATATAAATTCATTATTGAGGTAAACCGAATGTTCTCTGAATGCACAATGAGTGCATGATGAAGGTGCAGGTAATATAAATCACTACCAAACATCATAAGTGAACATATATTTAAACAGAAAAATAATGAGAGTCACGTGCATTTTAGTTATATGTTAATGGAACCAGCCAAAGAACTATTATATATCATATTTGTTTGCGACATTAATAATGACAGTGTTTGAAATACCATACATCCACCCATCTGTCTTCCATAACTGCTTACCCAATATAGGCCACTATGAGGCTTGGAGCCTCTCCTAGGTAGCACAGGGAGAGTCCAGGGGACGCCCTGGATGTGATGCCAATGGATTACAGAGCTTGCTTTTTCGTCATTTCCTATTAGCTATCTGTGTGAATATAATGCAGCGAGTGCAGATCACAGGGACATAAAGGAGCAGGCAGGCGTAGATGAGAGGCGGCCAGAGGCCTGGTCCAGCCGGCATTCTAGCAGCGAAGTGACTCAGCGTTTCCAGACCGGAGTGCTGCCGGTCCCAGGACCTCTGCTGCATCAGCGCTTTGAAGTCACATGGGGTTCATTTTCTTTTTCCTTTCTGGATAAAATGGAAAAAAGGAAGAAAGCTGTATCAGATTACATAATGCAGTATGGCAGTGAAAAGTTGTATTTTTACATTTCGAAAAGAAGAGTAGAAAACAGCACAATATTAATAATCATAATTTAGTCTGGACTGCATGTACAGGCCGCTGCTACAAATCCCCTTATGCTTCACGTCTCTGTACGTTTTTTGGGGCTTGGTGCAAATACGACGTCGACAGATTCATATGTTGATTATAGGGTCTGCTGGAAACTGCAAGGCAAACGTTTACAAATGGTTTAAAATAACAATAAAACAAACAAAGGGTTAGCCTGGGACGTGACAAAAGAATCGGATGCACAGCGAAGTTCTCGCCTAAATTCTCTGCTTCAGACTTAAGGGCCACACCTGGGACTGGATGCCCGCGTGTTGCTGGATGTGCCTAATGAAGACCATGTGTGACTAAACACACCAGGTTCAAGTGCCCTATTTCATCACGGGAAAGAGATTAACTGTTAAGTGTACTTTGATATGGGGTCCTCTGGCATATATTAATAACCTTGACTGCCAGCTGACATTGCCTAAGCCAGTGCTGATCGAGTCCCCTGTAACAGTCATTGCCCGGTTGTAAACCAATAGTTTTATTTACCCTTGGACCAGTTCTCTCTATTGTCGATACGGAGATTCATTTGGTTTTGCTTGTAAGAAACTGTTTCCTTCCCCATGCCTTGCACAATGGAGCCCGGTATATTTTTCGTAGCAGGCTTGTGCCAAAGCAGAGAGGAAAAATTATGACAAAAAGCAGAATCGCGGAATCGCTGGTGTACTTTTCTTCAGCCGGAAACAGTGAGAGCTCCTAGAGGATTTTATTTTGGAGCCCATACACTGTAGTGGTACCATGGGACCTGGAACATCCTGAAAAGATGGGCGATATCTATCAGAACTCTGTACATACTGCAGTTGCTATTATTTTTAGGACTGAGTTCTGGCATTTTGCAAGGGGATGGATGATGGTGGTGTCTGTGTGGTCCTCAAAAGACCATACAACAGCAAGCTATAGGTGTGAAGCATTGTTATCATATAACACAATATTCTGGACCTCTCTAACTAATGCGTAAAATCCCTTTTTACCCCCAGAAAGTCCATTTTGCTGTGCAGACATGCATATAAAGGCATTCCTTGACATTCGGTTGTCAAGGAATAAGTTATTTAAGTGCTTGTGGGAGTTTTACTGTCCCATGGTCCTGTACTTAGACTGGCTAGAAAAAAGACGACTGGGCAACTTTTTTGTTCTTCAACTTGTATAATGTATCTTAGGACCAAGCTACTAGAGGAGGCAGGACCAAGACATCTGATTGGTCGGCCCCACCTCCTCTGGTTTCTTGGACCTATCTCCTCTACAGTCTTATTGGTTATCTCTCCGAACCAATCATTTTTCCTTCTGCCCTCAGGACATTTTTGACTAAGTAAAACTCCCATAAGGCATTGAAGCATAGCTCATCCTTAAATGTACATAAAAATATCTAGTAGCGTCTCTTCTTACAATGGAAGAAACAACTGCAACTTTTATTAGTAATTAAAAAAACATTATATAAATTCAAGGATGAAAAAGTAGCCAGTCTAAGTACAGGACTATAGAGGATGGGGCATATCACAGGGACCCAGGAGGAGATATTGGTCCATGGTGGTGCAAGTAGGCACGTGATCACACACTGTGGCAGCCTCAAAGCAACAATTCACCTAATTCCAAATCTTCGGACTGCTATTGAGGGAAAGATTAGGTGGAT
Organism: Hippopotamyrus pictus; assembly: GCA_026781145.1. NCBI lineage: Eukaryota > Metazoa > Chordata > Actinopteri > Osteoglossiformes > Mormyridae > Hippopotamyrus > Hippopotamyrus pictus. Next base: position 7,022,113 of record JAODLC010000038.1, on the reverse strand, counting down.
GGCACACAAACAGACCTGGAGTGGGATTCAAACTCACAACCTTGAGGGAGCGTCACCATTCCCTGTGCCACCCATGTTAAAAATGATGTGAACATCTAAGTACTTAGAATTATTAAAAGGGACTATCCCCTTTGGACCAACAGAGATTGCATTGGTTAACATTATATAGATTAGCGAGCCAAGAAAATAATGTCCTGTTACTAGGGGATGCTGATGTACATGTTTAGGCGTCCTGGTGAATCATTCTTTAGCGCAGAATTGCGTGCTTAATAGCAACTATAGCCCATTTTATAAGTCCTACAAGGCATGACAGAGCCCTCATGCTTTTATTTAGCTTTTCAATCCGCACCAATGATGTCAGATAGGCCTCTTCTTGGTGGTCCTGGGCTGCGGACATTAACAAACTACGGCTCCCCACTTCGGGCCATTGTGCATCAGCTGAGCCTTTGAGGGGTAAAAAAGGAAAAAAAAATGGGGGGTGGTAGAAAGAGGGAGTCTTTTGCAATTTTTGGATCTGTTCGATTCTTTTAAATTCACAACAGCTGTAATGATGTCAGAAGGCAGTGAGCAGAATATTCCGGCACCAGCGTAAAGGCTATGTGTAAATCTGTGTACTCAGGTGCGCTCTGTGAAGTCAGACTGCCGTTACGGCCAAGCTGGGGTCCGAAGGGAGCCTTATCCGGGGGCCAATCCCATTTTGGCACCAGCTGCTTCCCATGATCCCAAGCCCCAGTAACAAAGTGAAGGAATAAATTATCTTTCCCTGACTTAGCGGGTCGCTTTCTTCAGCCTTTGTTTTCTCACAAACAAATCCAGTTAGCGGAGTACATTGACACGGCATGGGGGGGTGGCTGCTTTGAACCTAGTTAGCTTCATCTCCTTGTCTCTCTGTGTAGTGGAAATACTGGGAGAGGTTCCCCCGCTGTGTGATGAATTGAAAAGGGCCAGGTCACCACCGAAGCTTCGGCCTGTTATGAAAGCTAACAAGAAAATATACGTGCTCTTTGCCACAGTTGGCTACCGTCAATATTATTATCTGTTTCTCAGGGGGTTTTTTTTTGCCCAGAACATATGTGTCAGTAACATTTGGTCTGAATATTACGGAAAAGGTAAATCTGAGCAGGTCAATGGAAATGGTCAGGTTTTATGGTGTCCATCTGGGCATCAGCTTATAGAAGAATCGCCAAGAAAGCTAGAGGACAGGATGCCTATCAGCCCTACACCTCGACAGATTTGCCAATGTAATGTTTATGAGCTGAAGTCCCGTTGCGAGATAGTTGCAAAGATACAACATCGCTACCTGGTCGTGAAAACTCTGCCTTGGTTTTGTGCAAGTGCCACGTTAATTCACCTGGGAATACCAGCTCTGATGTAATTCTTTCATGCATCTTTTTAGCAGCTACTTAAGTTAATTTTTCCATACTGAGGTAGCTGAACTCCTGTTAGAGGAAGGTACAAGAGTTCAAAAGTGCAAAAGTTCTCTACCTTTGTTGCCGTCAGGAGAGTACACTACAGTGAGGTCATTGAATTGTGTTTAAGCGGAATCTCCGATGGTAGCCAGGTCATACTTAGGAGCATACACTTTAAAATTTCAATGTGAAAGGTGCTTTAAATGCTGTCTAAATGAAAAATTTTAACGTGACGTCCAAGAATTGCAGTCGCAGCAGTAAAAAATCACCCGAAACGTCTGACAGTGGAGAAATTTTAAATGGCTGCTTCTCTGATCGTGGTCAGACATCATGAACATTTTGTATATTGTAAAGTAGCATATTACATTTTAGCATGGTCTGTGCATCGCATGACAATGTGTAGACCTGGAAATAAAGCTGTGCTTTAAAAGAAATATATTGTGTCTGCTTGAATGTATTTGATATTCAAAAGCAGCAGGAAAACCCAAACAAGAACCAATGGTTTCTTTAAAGTTCGATTTAAAGGCTTCTCTTTCTTTTATTTAATTACATTGAGGGTTTATAGAGTATGACTTCAGGGTAAACAAGACTAATGGATTGCTTTTTTAATGTATCACCCATTTTTTTTACGATATACCACTGAACATATTTTGGTTATATACCTTAAGCACACAAAATTCCTTTGTTTCCCTTTTTCAGGTCTCTGCTAGCTGGTTGTTAGAATGTATAACTTCGGGGTAACTAAAGGGTAACTTTCCCCGAAGACACGGTGACCTTTGCCCTCATTTATTCTATTACGGGCATTGAAAGGCAAATATCTGGGCGAAGCAAATCAGTCTATTTTGTGGTGCATGCAGGTAAGTGCTAAGCTAAGCTAGCATCTGTAGGCCGGCTGTACCCTGACATTAACACTGACGACGGCACGGATCTCCCCTTTTCATTTTGTTCTCCGCGGCAGTGACTCAGCTCAAAAAAAGTCCCGAATGCCACTTGAGATCCATGGCTGTGCCCAGTACCCTGTCCGTGCCAGTCTCGCACTGAGAGTGGACTGCTGCCAGCTTCTGATCAGAGCAAGGAAAATCGCCTTCAAAGCAGGACTCCTGATGCCTGGCATTGATACGGCCCAGAGAAGGCTGGATTGCAGGGATTATCTCCTCTTCACTGGCACTACAAAGAATAGACTGTTACTCCAGATGGGCTCGATCCCATTAAAAATCAGACTCGCAATCATTATGCTTGAAGAGTTGTTCCTTTTCGCTAAATAAGAAAGAGGGCCGGTCAGCACTATGGCAAAGAAATGCCTGCGGTTCAGTCACATGGATGCTAATGAACAAGCATATAAGAGTCAGTCAGGCTACATTATTGCATCATAAGCAAGGGACACAATCAACGCAGGCCTCCAGCAGGAGGAGAGTCTCACGTGTGTGAGGCATGTCCACTGACATGTGTTTATGATGCTTGCGGTCTGCCTGCGACCCTGACATGTAAACAGTAGAACAGGAGACATTGTAACAGATACAACTGATAATTCTGCAGTGGGCGGAGCTTGTTTGAAGGTCATACATACTTTCCAGAGTTTTAAATAACCTTTCCAATTCAGAGACAATGGCTTTTTAAATTTAGTAACAAAAAATACCAGGGAGCTTTGCACATATTACATTTGTGATCTGAAAAGTAATTACAAATTAAGCCCAAGTTTGCGGCTCCGATCTGCAAGGATGTTGTTTTTGCTAAAGATAATCTTACTGGTTGTTCCTTGCTGTTAATAGAATCTATTCCTTTTCAGGTCGTAAATTTTCCATCTATTTAATGTCTGGATCTTGTGCCAGTATATTAAAATTGATTGCCGAATCAGGAAAATTGTGAAATATATGATCCAAGGCCATGGAAGAGGATATGAGGGCAGATGAGCAGTTAGAAGTTCTCTATACATCACCTCCTACACTCGGAGGTCCTGGATTTGCTCCCTGCTTGCTGTTGGAAGCATTATCCTCAGTCTGCAATCAATGGGACCCTGGCTTGCGGTAATCGTGTCCAGAATTGGGGATTCAACCTGCTCCCTGTGCTGGAATGCCGAGCTCACTGGCCACCACAGTGTCCCGTGGCCATACTTTCAGAACCACCAGACCAGGATTAAAAAGGAGGGACTGCAATATAAAGTAGCTAGCCAGCTCTTCTCTTTAATCCCTTTGCAGTTAAATGTTTTTTGACTCTTTAAAGGGACTTGCAGAAGTAACGAGCTGGTTTCAGAACAAATTGTGCCCTTATTCCGTTAAAGACTTGAAGTGTCCACATTACTGGTGGACTATTTTAGCCATTGTCTCCAGACATCGTCTTTAAATGCTAGTCAAGGCCTTTTATTGGGTGTTTTAAATTATGAATTATGCATCAATGGAATGTCCCAGCATTGCTAGTTGAAGAATTATCTCACCCCCCCCCTTTTTTTTTTTTTTTGCAATGGTACAACTAACCCTCTAGTCTTCTGTCTGTTAAAAAAGGCTCCTTCTGAAAGAGGTGACGCTTGTGCCAAAAGAAAATTCCTTTCTGTCACTAATTATAAAGAAAAGTTGGCCTTTTGGGGGAGATATTTAATCCTGACTGTATCCAAAGCAAACAGAGCCACCGCTCTGGGAGGGATGGGGAGATGGGCTGTGCAGTGCCCACGGTGCCAAGCCCGGCCGGCCTCATAAATATTACAGGCTGGATCGTTTTCACCAGAGCACAGAGGAGCATGGGACCAGGCCGGGCCGGCTGCAGGGTACTGGGTCTCCCGTGGGTGAGACACGGCCCGACGCTCTCCTCAGCGTGGGCCATTTTGACAGCTCACCCTCATTTACTTTCAGTTCTATACTGAGACTGATTTAATCACATAAACGCATCACCTTCTGCAGATTCCTGTTGATGAAATTGCACTACTGCTAATAATGTTACTACATATTTTCCATTGTAATATTATAAATACTGATTTATTACTCACTTATACGTGTAACCATTAACATCGTAAGTGTAATGTAGTTGTAAAGTATTTGTATTGTACGACCTTGGAAAGGAGAAATAAGGGTGACATATATTAGGGAAATATATATATATATACACACACACACACAAAAATATAAAAAAAAAACAGTTGGATGTGTGAGGATAATGTATAAAATAATAGCTCACCAGCAATTTAACTGATTCTTTAGCTCGAATGAGTGTCTGTGGCACCTTGTGGAAGCACACGTCTGTTTATCATTTGGTGTATTTCCCAGAGTGGGACAGATAGCTACAGGCGATCCACATCAGGGGATTGTGATGCGTGCGTCACATCGCTTTATGTACGTATCGGTGACTTCTCACAAAACAAAGCATGTTATGATGACAATGATTGGGGCCCTTAATTTCGGACACAAGCACACAATATACTATAATCGTGATAATGCAAAAACATTCCTATCTTCACTAAAACAATATCGCCGGTGTTTCAGTTGTAATAGTGTAGATAACAGTGTGCATTTTCGAAGGCAGACCTGAGCTTGAGATACTGTTTCTAACTCCTCAGCGTGCGATGATGACCAGATCTTTCCCTCAGCTTTTAGGAGATAATGGATTTAAAGGCTAAAATCTCATTTTTGCCAAGTGCTCCTCAATCACCAAATGGCTGGTTTTTTTTTCCTCTGCTGTCAATTTTCGTAAGCATTAAATCTCAAAGCTAATTTAGTCAAGGAAAACTCTTTCAGTAAAACAGATTGGCAAGATAGGAGTATTCTTTCTGGAGTTTGGAGGACAACTTTGTTTTCCTTTTATTTCTTTTGCAGAAGAAAGTAGTCCTTTTATTAAGAGACTAAAACAAAAAATGGATATTTAACTTTCAAAGACACAACAAATAATATAGAACAAAGAGCTTTAAATGGGTAAAATAAAGTATATTCTGTGTGGGGAGCCATCAGAACTGGCATGTAGAAACAATAGCCTTATGCCACAAGTCAGAGAAGCCAGGCGATCAGGCACAGAGGACACTAATGTAAACCAGATAAACCACAGCAAATAAACCACAGCATAGACTCGATGAAATGTTATATGTCGCCACAGAAAAACACCTATTTCTCAGAAGCTACAACTGTGTTCTCACTTTAGGAGGAATTCAATATTTTGGAAATGATTTACAGATCCAAAGGAGAACTCTCAAGGGAAAGGGGTTTAAGGGTCATGTTTTCTCTAGCAGTCAGTCTAGAAAGGTGTGCATTCAAAACACAAAACAGAGGCTGCGGGGCACTTGTGGAGGACAGGTGATGGTAATACCTATGGTAAAGATTTAGGATCGAGAGAAAGCCCCGAAGCCAGCTGAAGTCTCATTCTGTCCCCTCTACCCTTGTCATTTCTGGACACTCAGTATGCCGTTTGTCAGTTCTGATGGAAAATCATGTGAAATTCCACATTGTAGAGTGCATGGACTTCATATGTAGTTTTCAGAGTTGGGTAATTCAGGTCCCGAGTTTAAAAGTCCAGACCAGGATTTTGTTTCAGCCAACCAATTGAGTAGAGTTGTGACTGTGACTGTTTATGCTCAACTGGTTGGTTGAAACAAAATCTTGGTCTGGACTTTTACTCTCTGGACCTGAATTACCCAACTCTGACAGTCTTCACATGTTTCGTGATGTAAAACATTCCTCAGATATCTCCTGCATGTTTTTCAATGCAACATGGCCAAGTAATATATAACTTCAGTTAAAGGTTGTGTAGCTCAGTCAAAATGTGCAGTGCAAAAATAAATGAAAATTTCTGAAAAGGGACATCTTTGAGAATCTTTAAAATCATTTAAAGTCTTCAGCATTTTATCTATCAGGAACTGGGGCATGGTAATCACATTCTATTGTCACTGTTGACATTATGCCTGTTTCTTATACAAATAATGAAAACTTGACACTGGCAGCTCTCATGAGTGTAGCTATAATTCTGCTGGTCTCATAGCTTTGCTGTTCGAACAAGTCCCTGTATCTCAATATGAAGTTTCAAACAGATTCTTGGCCTCTTTTGTCAGGGCTTGTATCACGCTGGTCCCAGAGCACCAGTGACTGCATTGCTTCATATGTCAGAACATGATAGGGATTGGGGTGGGTGTGACCGGGGGGGGGG
>JAODLC010000038.1:6989735-7005452 GCA_026781145.1 Hippopotamyrus pictus | reverse complement strand
GGGGGGGGGTTTATGTATTCTTTACAGGCCAAAAACAGTAAGTTATGCTATATATTGTCATTTAGGCTCTTGAGTATGTTTGCTATGGTCTTCTATAGGAAAAAGTTTTTTAGTACTTTGTTTTGTATGTAATGTGATATGGATAATAGTAGTTATTCAGTACCAATTTTTCAGTGTGTAATCATACTTACCTGAGTTAACCAGGTGAATAGATTGTTCATCTTTTCTTTTGTGCTACAACACGACAGTTTCAGAAGGATCACCCAGTGATCTTTCTTTATCAAAGACACCATTGTGTAACAAACATGCAAAAAATGTCCCCACCCACAATTCTATTTTTGGCTCTGGATTCAAAGGCCCACAGCAAGGAACAGTAAATAAGATTCATCCATCTCCCATACCGTTTATCCAGTGCAGGATCACAGTGCCCCTGAAGCCTAGATCAGGCAGCCGAGGGCCTGCGGCAGGAGAGGCGTGGGACAAGAAGCCTTTCTACCGTATGAGGTATGTACAATTGCGCATTACGGGTATTTTAGAGAGGCCACTGCACCTAACTACTTGTTTCTGACTGAATGTTGCAAATCCACACAAACATGGAGAAAACATGTAAAAACTATACACAACAGTGTCAGGGGTGGGATTTGAAAACGTAGTACAGCATTGTAGGGCACAGTTACGTAACTGTAATGCAATTCCATGTGATACGGTGGGGTATGGTGAGGGAGAAGAGGGTAATCCACGGAGCGGCTCATAACAAAAAGTAGACTTTAATAAACTCAAAAATAAGACAAAGGAGGAACTAAAAAGGAAAGGCACCACGGGGAGCAAAAACAAAATAGAAATAAAAGAACTAACTAAAAGTACCATAAAGTAACACAACTAGGGAAGAGAGCAAAACTGGAAGCTAGCCTGGGAAACTACCACAGCTACAAGCACGAAGTAACAACTACAGTGACTGACTGAGGAACAGAACAAAGGCAGGTATTTACATAGACTAATACCAGACTAGATGGGGGACAGGTGAGAACCATAACAAATAACCAATCACGAAGGACTCGGGGCAACAAGGAAAAAGCGGGTTACATTTTTAATCAACAGGCACAGAGAAGTCAATTTACAGATATGGAAAAGGATGAAGCACTAAGGAAAACCAAAGAAGAGGCAACATGGAATAAAAAACAAGGAACTGTAACTGAAATACTTATACAAACATTAAACTAGGAGAACACAAAACCAACAAACATTAAATAATAGTTTGTTAGGACAGGCCTCTGGCCTCTGGCCAGCCCAGAACTGACAAAGGGGAGCAGAACAGTGACTGACCACTTAGCCTGTTAAATCACACAGCCACCCAGGGAGCAGCTAAACACACTAAGGTCTAAAGGCTACAAGACAGAGGAGGGAACAGGATGGCCAGTGACACCTGCTGGCCAAATGGGGACATGACACATGGGGCAGGGCCAGAAGGGCATTCTCTGTAAAACAACCCAAGGGGCTATAGGGAATTCAATCAGAATTTCCTCTTCTAAAATAGTACGCATCTCAAAATTCACAAGTCCACATGAAAACCCCACAGCCCTGTGTTCTACCCTGTGTTCTACCATGAGACGTTTTACCATGAGGGAAAAGTGTATTTCTCTTGTTGCATTGTGCAATATAATACTCATAAGTGCATTGTTAACTCCACTGTCCATTCATTCTGTAGTGTCATCTTGCATGACTGACTAGTTCTGTATGAAAGCACACATTTGGGGTGTGGGAAACCTCAGTCAGAGGTTATTTTGGGGTGCTAAATGTATATCATTCATCTACTCATCTTGACATTCAAAGATATACAGTCATTGAGCTGCACCCCCATTCAGTCAGATCATTGGCCCTCAAGAAATGAACCAACATTTTGCTACATCAGCCTTGACCCCTCTTCTTGTAAAACAAGTCCGGGGCATAGGACAGCATGCAAGACAGTCCCTAATAGTGGATTACACTCACTCTGGAGTCCTCCATGAGAATGCTGATGTAGGGAAACCTTTGTTTCATTTAGTCTCCAGTGGTACGGGCCGTGTTGAAATTTATACAGTTATTTTACAGTCAAAACATTCTGGTTATCATCATCAGCAGCTGCTGTTGCTGGTTCACATCCAACAAAGACCTTCTACGACTTCGGGAACATGCCTGGAATTTGTTGATGTGACACCTTTGAAAGACTTATCAGATATGAAATCATCCCTTGACATGTCACAGCCTTGGATGCATTTTTTATCTTCTTCAGAATGAATGTTGCTTTGTCATTAAAGGCCTTGTTCCATCACCTTTGGATTCCACATGCACATCCCTTATCAGATTTCTTCGTTTGACATAGAGAATGAAAAAAAAACCCTCATGTGATATGTGATATCAGGCTCAGAAGCATGTTAAATAATGGCACCTGAAATCTTATCATCTCTGTTTCCTTCTACAATGATAATCTTCAAGCAATCTGTGATTGCTCAAACTGACTAACATCAACACGCAAGTCAATACATATAGACTGCAAGTGAAATAGAGGCCACCAAAAAGGCTACGTATTGGAGTTATAATTATCCACTAATGAGTCTGGAACAGTGCTGGTGATAACACCCATTTTAAATGTGATGTTGAAGGACAGGGTTGCACAGATCTCACGTCTCCAGTGGCGAACGAACTGATACTTATGGATGACCATGCTGACACGTAACTAAGAGAAATTTCACAAGCTGTCATCCAGCAGACCCAACTTGCCCAGATGGTTTCCCCATTGGATCTGCTCCAGGGCCACCCTTGGACTGCAATGAGTACAACTAGCTAGAGGACTAGAAGATCTAGAAGCTGCATCACATGGGCCAGGGGAGGGGGTTGATAAATTCTCTAATCAAGAATGAGGTCATCTGTGTTTGTATAAATAGCAGGCCTTGAACAAGACCCAAAGCACCTGCGTGCAACCTTGTGATTAAATTAGCGTGGTTCTCTTAATCCTTGCTCTCAACATCCCAGGTTGCATCAGACCATTAACCGCATCCCTCTAATGAGCCAGCAATGTTAGTTGGCTTACGGCCAGGCAGGGGGAAATGCACTCGGCATCTCCATGTGTGGAACGTGAGAGAGGACGGTCCCACGTGATGATGCCAGCGTGACCTGCTGGTGACGCAGCCAGGCTCAGGGAGACTCCGCTCGCAAACATGACTCCCGGCAGAGTCCAGAAAGTGACACATGTTTTCATTTACAAGCCATGGGGCCGAGTAAATGTGCAATAACAGGTAAACCTTGCTCCCTCCGCTGCTTAACAAACCAGCACCCCATGTGCATATTAACAAATGAATGACCTTACATCATTTTTATTCTCTCTCATTTTTCTTTTAGATCAAAACAGCTCAAGAGGCCTGCTTGGGTGAAGATCTTCTGGCCACGACAGCCTAGAGCCCCCAGATAAGTTAATCTGCCCCCATACAACGATGATGAAGGGAGGTGTGTTCGGATCAGGCCTCCAGTACAGAGAGGAATGTCGTTTACACCAGTTGGCCATCACACTCGCAGACACCAGATGTTTTATGTGAGGGGCGTCGCGTTTCACGCTTAATTGCACAGCTATTGTTTAGAGCAAGTGTGCAGTTTGCACTTCAGCTGTAGACACTGATGCTGAAATTGTGCTAAAACCGGCCACTTGTTACAGCTCCATATTCAAATACCGCTGCATGAAAGTCATTTGCATTTACAGCCATGTTGTAATTTTCGGTGTGGTTATAAAGATGCATGTTAAATTAAATTAAACAGCATAGAGGTGCTTGATATTTCTGAACAAGATTTCAAAACCTGAAGTAAACACATAATTCTAATTAATAATCAATCAATCAATAAACAAAAAAACCTGTTTGAACCTGATGTCCCCTCATAAAACCAGTGTTGTGTCATGCTTAAGCAAATAAACAGTTGCCTTACTGAAATGATAATGGCATAATTGCCTTCAGTGTACTGTGAATGAAGAAAACCTGAAATGAATACTTACTGCTGATCACCTCAAAACTTAAAGGAAAACTGCATGAATTATATTGGTCTTTGAATTATACAGTTCTTTTTTGAAAGCAACCACCTGAGAAATCTCTTTTCGAATGTTTGATCAAGAATAAGATCTCGGTGTTTTTTTTTGGGGGGGGGGATTTCATATATTCCCCACAGTCTAAAAATATACACAAGTACCTTCATGGAATAATCTGATGCAGAAACCGCTAATGCTCAAACCATGTTTGATAGCTTTTTTTACAGCCTGATCCAACAGTTTTCCAAAGTCTCGCATTTTGGTTGGTCAGTTGACATATTTATTTAATTACAGCTCTCAGTCTTTACACAGTTGACTGTTTTGAGGCAGTCTGGAGTCAAGCGTCTTCTCAAGAATACTCCTGCTGGACATCAGGAGGGGCTTGATCTCACCTTTAGTTAATGGGTCACTGGCCTTTGTCAGCATATTCTCTGCAGCTTGGATATTTCTGTGAAGTATTGCATATTATACACAGCACACATTTATGTATGTGTGCATATTTGCACTTTAGTGTATGAGTGCGTGTGTGTTTGTTGAGCTTGTTTTCAAGAATAGTCTGACAACTCTGGTATTTTCATTGCCATTGTGCTGAACCAACCGCTGCTTGCCTCCGGGTCTATCTTGCCCTCGCAGTTGCTACAAGGCAAAACTTGGAAACCTAATTAAGAAAAACAAACTCCTGCTTGTTGATTTATTTCAGCTCCGTGGAATGGCTATGGGGGAAGGGGAAATCATGAGGACAGACCATGGATGCCAGCTCTCAAAACTTTGGGGTACTTTAGCTAATTTTAAAACCCGCAGAGGCATTTCCTACGATTATTATTCCTCCAGAAATAGCATGAACTCACAGGACAGTTTGTTCTGTTCAGATTTCTTAATTCTTTGAAGACTTCAGCTTATTAATGGCCAAGAATAACATGCAATACCTGGAACAAAATGCAGGTGAATTATGACTACTATTAGACTGTATTGTTCATTTTGGGGGACGTTTTAATGCAACAGCCTAGTGAGGGCATGTTTACCAAACACTGTCAAAGTGCCGGCTCACAGCAACCGATTGGTAAAAATATGACCACGCAGTCGAATTCGTCAAATGACATTTACATAGGCTGTACATGCCTCACTGGCATCTGCATGTGTTTAGGACTCACAACAATGTGAAGAACTCTGCCAAGAACCACTGAACAGACTTGTTGTGTGGCTGAGAGGTGTGAGCAGGTGGGTTTGAGGAGATAACAAATGGATAATTGAAGTTCCACGGAGTTTTAATTGAGGTCATCGCTTCAATTCGACTCCGAATCACGCCCCAAATGAAATCTGGTCCTAAATAAAGCTTTTGTGAAAGTTTCGTTACAGAAAGAGATTGATTTCCCAAGGCTAATTAATATAACACAGCATATTCTAAGGCAGCATGTGATTGACTTACACCCCATCCCAATGTTGTACCCTGCGTTTGCTCAGCTAGGCTCTCTGTCACTCTGAATTGGCAGTTAGAGAAAATGTATGGATGGATACCTTTAGTATTTTTGGATATTCAAGCTGCTCAAAATATTTTTTCCTCACCTTAATTTTCCTCTGAATGGCAAAATCAGCCATACTCTCTCTGATCTTAGATCAGACGGCTCTGTAATCGGGGTCTACAAAAGCATTCCAACAACTGAAGGTTCACGGCCCATTGAAAGCCCATTAACTGCTGTCTAATTAGTGAAGCCGGCTCGTGCAGCCTAGCGAAATTCATTAGCGTGACCTCGCGTTGTTTTTCAGCTGCTGGGTGTGTGTGTGTGTGTGTGTGTGGGGGGGGGGTGTTGAAACACGTGACTCCTCATTAAATGCTTCTTCTATGCCACCAAACTCTACACACAACCACCATACAAGAAAGCTACATAGACAACTACAAGCTCAAAAAAAGAAAAACTCACTGACAGCTAAGACCAAGTGTATCTTTCCGATCTTGAGCGGGACTGTTTATAATGGTTTCCATGGCAAACTATTCTTCAGGCATTTCTTTAACTGGCAGGTATTTATTTTGTCACGGCTATCGCAATATGCCCTTTTTATGTCATACGCACATGTAAAGTCTTTTTTAAGGTTTATGACAAAATGTTCTTGATATTGGATGACAGTATTTGACAAGTGGGGTGCTGCTATTTTTTTTGGCTTTGGGGGCCCTTACTGCTGAGATGTTTTGACACCCCTGGTAGCTGGAACGCGTCGCAGGCCGACATAGAGGCCCGGTGCATCGGAGTGTGTTTATAGTGCTGTCGAGGGAGTGCGCTATCAGTGCTAATTTCACCTCGATGTTGTCAGCTTCCTTCTCCTAATTAGTGGATGAGGTCTACGGGAGTAACTGCGATAAATCAACAAAACAAGCCCGGGTGTTGAAGACATATGAAAAATGAAAGGGGCGTCCTGGATCATTTCACTCCCAAAGATTCACTGAGATCCTTAAAATTCCAAAACAGCGTTGTTCAGACTCATCCTGCTCCATGGCACCAAATAGGATTTCCTTCACCCGTCGTGTGAAAATGCCAAACCCCCCCCCCCCAGTCTATAATATATATTTGACGTTTCCTGAAGTTCTGTTTCTGGGGCACTAGGTGTCCAACACATATCAGTATTTTTGGGCAGTGAAAATGTCACACTGAAAGATTTTGCCAAGACTGCATCTAGCGACACCCAAATACAGTCTAAACCCAGTCTTTCTGAGAATGAATGACTTCTTGATTTTAATTATCTCTAGGCAAATCTGCTGGTGCCCAAATAAAATGACATGGTTGCTGGCTGCCGCTGTTTTTAATGGCACGAAACGATCAAGACAAGAAAAAATGCAACATATATACAGTTTGAGTCAAAATTTTGGACGTCAAGCTGCACACAAAGGAGAGTGATAGAGTGTCACACCACATGACCTGGCGGCCCGACCTAAACACAGTATAAATGGTTTTGGAGGAGTTTGACCAGAGAGTGAAGGAAAAGCAGCCAATGAGAGCTCAGCTTATGTAGGACCGCCTTTAAGACAGCTGGAAAAGCATCCCAGGAGGCCGCTTCATGAAACTGGTGTAGAGGAAGAAGTAGGGTCAGCCAATCCCTGGAGCAAATGGGATTAAGAGCCTTGCTCAGGGGTCTAGAGATGACATCATTCTACTGATCACAGGATTTGAACCAGCAACCTGTGGGTCCAAACCCACAGAGAAGTTTTGAATAATTTTTGGTAAAACTTATTTGGTCAGTGCATAATCCCATGTATGTTATTTTATAGTTTGATGTCGTTCTAATTATCCTAAATGGAGGGAGTAGTACAAATAAACCTCTCTATAGATAGGTGTTCAGACTTTTGACTGGTACTGTATTATTCACTTGACTTGTATCTTCTCTATCACTGATGTAATGCTGTGTGACAAGCCACAGAATAAGAGGATAAGGTGAAATAAAATTTTCATGAGGAAACAATTAACCTTCTACAACCTCATATTGCACAAACACATAAATACTTTCAAATCTCGAGCAAAAGGCATCCAAGGACTAATTGTTTTTTATTCACAGTTATGGGCCAGAAAAGTGGTGGAAGATATCAAACAGGCATGTCCACTGGGGCTGCAAAAGGAATCGAATGCTTTTTTACAGAGATTATTATTGAGAATGTGAATAATTTCGCTTTACCGATGGATCCAATGGGACATGACTGGAAATTAAATTTTGATTTATGAGCCTTGTTCAGCATTCCAGGACCTAAACTCTCACTATCCAAAAAGTATGCATAAAGTTTCCAGTTAATGACCCAGCTCTGAGTTCCGGGAGGTTGAGCTGATCCGGGATAATGAAAGGAGACAGGCGGGAACAACGAGTTAGAGCTCTGGAGCGGAGTACCACTGGTCTATTCCTGCAGTGCTGAGACTGGGAGGGACTGGGAGGGACTGGGACACACCGCTGCATTGTCATCTTCCTGCCTCCTGTGTAGAATGGTGAATACTGTCTGTCTCTGCCTTAGATGATCCCTCTGTAGGTAGATAATGCATGGCAAAGTTTCTGTTATTGTCAACTTCAGACGTATGATTCGTGGAGGTATACACTCTTGAAATGTCGTTCTCGGTGCTCATAGTGCCAATGAAAAAGTAATTAACAGAATATAAATATGCAGACATATGAACATAACATAAACATGGCATTTTAAGACATAGACAGAAGAGATACTATTAAGCACCTGATTGTTTGGGAGAGATTGTACAAATTGGGTACATGAGTTTGGCATTGAAGCAGAACGTGCAATGAACCAATAAATCTAGATTCCGATCAGACGTCAGGACCAGAAAACCATTCATGCATGATTAAGTGCCGACCGTGTCTCGGGTATGTCATGTAGGGCTCCCTTATCATATTATGGAAGTATTCTCCGAGCTCCTGGAGTATCCTGAAACACATATGCCAGACGAGTTTATTGTGAAGGGATCCTGAGCATGGTGCCCAGGATTGTTTCAAAGAGGCGCTGGAAAATGATGCTGTTTTCCATCACATTGACCATGTTTGTCGTCGGCCCTTACAAAAGCTGCCGGCCTGCCCGAGGTACCATGCTGGGTCTTTGTGCCGGATGGTGCTGGACGGCCACAGCTGCTTCCATGTCCCCCAGCCCGGGCTCGACCTGCTGGGCCATTGTGGCCCTCCGCCGGCCCCGGACAATACCCCCGCCGTGGCACCCGTGGGGCCGGGGGCGCCTGCGTTTTTATCTGGCCCCACAGGGGACATGGGCAGTTCACAGGGGGGCCTGTACTGCCCCCCGCAGGACCGGCGGCTGGTGGCTGGGACACCGGGCAGCCCCACAAATAGCTATAATGAAAAATAAGCTAGAGAACGAATAGTGAAAACATCCTTGGTTACATTAAGCAGGTGCTTTTATCCAGAGCGATGTATGTTTTTGAGAAAACAGGGTCTGCCAATCCTAGTAAGGGTCAAGGGTCTTGGTTAAGGATCTGATGGTGACATCACTCTGCTGACTCTGGGATTTGAATAGGTGACCTTCGGAGCACCGTCACAGTGACCTAACAGGCTGAGCCACCCAGGATCTCCGTGATAAGCATCACCCTGCATCCATAGTACCTTATAAGTCATCCATTGGTAGTGATGCCTGTATAAATATGTCTAAATCAAGTCTTTTATTTCTCTGTACAGAAATCTATACTTGTAGAACATACATAATACATGTATAACAATGATGAAAACAAAACTGGCTTGTGACATATCAACACATATTTTTTATGTTTACAGTCAATTTCTTTTTTCTCTGCCAAAGCAGACCAACTGTATCGCACTCAGAGCCCTGCCAATAATTATGATACAACCAACTAGGGGAAAGGTCCTTTCCTTGTCTCCAAAGGTGAGCTGTGTCCTCCACAAGGGGGTGCTGAGTGATGTGGGCCTACCTGGGGTTTCAGGTAAGGCAGCGATGGTGGTTAAGGGTCTGAGGCTGGACCGACGCTGTCAGGGGGCCTTTAGCTTGGCACATCAGCAGCAGGTGCCAACCTGTCCCGCTGCCAGCCTGCCCTGTGCCAGAATCGAAAGGTTAACGAGATTCTGTACTCTGAAACCAGACGGCAACAACCCCAACAATCCCTCTATTCTTCCCTGCAAATACCTACCCAGTGTCTAGTTTCCAGAACCAACCTGTCGTGTCGCACAAAATGGGCCGACTGATCTTTTCCTTGGAACTAGCCAAGGAAAGATGATCCTGCGATTTTTGGATGACAATATATTTTCTTGAAAACAAAACTCACATTGTGGATCATTGTTATCTGGTGACACGGGGTAATCATAACTAATTATTTTCATTCCACTGTCACAGAAGACATTTCTAGAACAGCATTAATATGCAGTTTTTAGGGGCTAAAATGTGTTAGCTGGAATAATACTGTTGTAAATAGATGCTTTTAAAAGTAGTGCATATTTTTATACCTCCTTGTGTGTGTAAATTACATTTATTTAGTTCTGCTTGTATAATTTGACATGCTTTTTTTGCACAAGCACCAGTCGGAAGTATTTTTAGCATGTTAGCATAATTTGCTTCGATGAAATTTCACTAGATTTTCGTCCCTTGAAATATGCTGTTTGGCAGTCAAATGGTAAAATATTATTACCACTGTGCATTTTAATGTCATACCCCATTAAATGAGAAAATCCCCCCCCTCTACCCAACAGGCTTTCCACCCTTCAAATATCGCAGAGATCGATTGCATTGCGTCCTCTATCGCATTTCGCTTTTCACAGCTGAAGCATTTCAGCGGCTAAAGGATAGATGTTATCACCCTCTGCTTGGGAATACCTCAGGGTTCGGTGGGGTGGGATTTATGACTATAGCTATGTGCCCAGTGCGGTAGATTTATGCATTCATCACTGGTGCAAGTATGAATGCCGTCCAACCCATGAAATCTCAGGCCGCATGCAAATGCATAGTTCGTTTACATATACATAAGTCACATACTTCGGTATTTTTTCAGTGATTGAATACGTATGAATGTACTCTTAACATGGAAAGCTACACAGAGCTGGGAAAATTACGGCTTGTAGGGAAGAACATTATTCATAATGTAAAAAAAACACATTTTATGTAAGTTTAGCTCATAAGTGCCACAAAACTCCCACCTAAGAATGAGCTAAATAGACAGAAATTATTGTAACTATTTATTAGACAATGCATTGAAGATAATAAATCCAACTCTATAAACTGGAAAATTTTCATTTTTGCTATTAACGACAGCAGTATTTATATATACATATATAAAGTAGAGAAATTTCAAAAATGTCCCGAAAACAAGCTACAGAATGGATCTGAGGTGAAATCTAAGTCCTCCATAGAATATCCATAGTTTGGTAAGTTTGTTCAGAGGTCAGAGGTCATTTCTGAATCCCTCCAAGGCTTTCTATGTGTGACGTTGAATAAAACATGTCAAGGAGATTGTTGGCTTCAGTGGTAGAGATTGGGTTGCATTTTTTGTGTCTTTAACTTGAAGTATTAATCAGAAATATCTATTCACATCAGGTACATAAACTTAAGAAACAGAAAACAAGATGTCATATCATCGAATGCAAAGATGAACGGTGGTAGGCCATGTTATCTAATCCGCACGCGATTATGTAATCCATTTTTTGCGATCAGCCAAACTTACCATCTCCATGTAACTGGCAGAGATAACTGGCAGTATGTCATTCTGAAGCTGCTCTATGCTACGATTTTAAGCGTACATTTACTGCAGTTGCGCACTGTATATCCTGATTGCACAGGTAACACGTAAACCAAAACATAAAAAGTCTCATTGGTGGGCCATAGCAGACGTATATGCAGTACCATTGCATGGACTGAGGATAGAAAACATAACGAGTGACTGGAAAAAAAGCTAAACAAGTGTGTTCTCAAAGCAATCACCATTCTTGTGTAGTTTTCTGGGGTTAAATGTTTGAGGTTTAAGCGTTAGCACCTTTTAAGGAACCTGCACTGCAGCTTTCAAGGGCGTCTTGTACGCACACGCACGGGATCCGGCCGCAGCTGGAGCTCGACTCGGCTCCCCTGGGAGGAAGGAACCACTCCATTAGACCGACGTGGCCCAGTTCACCGTAGCTAAAAGCTCCGGCCTCGTGACAAAGAGGCAGAATGATGTACAGTCTCCCCTAAGCAGAGGCGCTGCGGTGTATAGCACTGCACACTGACAAGACCGGCAGAGGTGAGGGATGAGAAGGGGGGAGATTTCGCCAGTATGGTGGACAGCCAGTGCAGACACACCTGACTGGTGGCAGGCACCAGGGTATTACCAAAGCACCTACAGTACTGCCTGGCATTAAGGGCATGACGGTAATAAAAAGGAAGCGAAAATAGGATGGCTGTTGACATTAGTATTGTTCTTGTTGGTTTTGATGTCATCATTACTGGGTCTCTAGCATTCGATTACACTTATAGAGTCATATATACCTGACTGTATCTTAAACAGAAATACCAGGTTTGGTCACATTTACTTTAGTGCTCACAAAAAATACACTGTTATGCTCTTAATTAATCATGAGCCAACTTAATGTACTACTTAACCATAAACTAAGCCTTAGTTACAACTAAACTAGTGATGATGTACTTAGCAGCAAGTCATTGAGCTCATTGTTAACTTCAGATTTAGTTATCAGTTACTGGTTATCAGATTTAGTTATCATGTACATAATCATTATCTAGCTACTAGATACTGCTAATTATTATTCTAATGAACTATTAAGTAGGTTAGTTCAAGTAAAAATGAGATATGGGAACTTACCACTACTTATCTATTAGTTCTGTTAAATGTATTTATCTGGAGATACATTTATCTCCTTTTAACCATTAAGTTAGCTAGATAAGTACGTTCATTAATGGAATTTGTATACGTTTGTAGATAATGGTAATGTACACCATAAAGTAACGGTTAACTAAATTTTAAGTTAGCTGTGAGCTCAATGACTTGCTGCATAATCACTAATTTGGTTGTAAAAAAGATTTAAGTTGTGGTTAATTACGTTGGTTCATAATTAATTAAGAGCATAATGTTATATTACTTGTGATCCCTTCAGTAAAGTGTTATTATGAAGTGTTACTTCATTTGTGTATCATACAGGACCTTGTTATTCTCTTAATGACAGCAAAATAAAGATGAATTAATGGGTAAATACGGGATCGAAAGTTCTGAAGTGAACTGGATTTGCATTATGCCAACTCCAAGGATGACTCAGATGGTTTAATTTCTGTTGCTGGCGATCACACGCCCGGCGTATTAAAAAAAAGGACTTGTTTTTCGCTCTCTCATTGAGTATCAGCTGCGAGTGGCTGTCATTTCTGGCATTTCTTTCGCGTCCACATGGGCTTCACGGTGCCTTGTGAAGAATAAACCTTTCTTGTTCACGGGCAGAGTGGCATATCCCTCCGTGAGACCCACACAGACTCGCGCCCGGTCCCCGTCTGACACGTGGAGCGTTTAAACCGCTGTGAAAATGTCAAACACTGCAAAGCACTGTAAAAGCCTCTAACAAAAAGAGAGAGAGAGAGAGAGAAAGAAGAACGGAGGCGCTTTAGAAATGTCATTTACCTTTCAGAGAGATAAGATCTTCTCAATGAAGGTCAAGCTTTTTTTTTTTTAATGAAAATGCTTTAATAGGCATCGCTTCTATTGCCAAGGAAAACTCAAACTCACAAAGTTCAAAAGCAAGCGGCGATGCTGGGAGACGAGCGTAACGGACGGACATACCGTTTCCTTGACTCTCTGCCAGAGTATAGTAGAGGACAGATCACATGTCAGCCATTATTTTGTCTCCATAATAAATATAACCTCAGGAATGGAGCTTCTCTTAGAAATCTAGATACGGCTTACCACGGCGAGGAAGGGCCTGCGTTCAGGCTGCCATGTTTGATTAATGGCCACCTCTTGGGTCATAGAAAAACAATCCCAGCATCACCTCCAGAAAGAAATGGAGAAGAGCATATACACCCTCAGTGAAGGTAAACTGCGGCTTCCCATGATAGATTATTGACGTTATTGCCCTTCGTCTTACAGAGGAATGGATACGATGCAACAAAGTGTCACTGGCAATCGATCAAACTCTCCTTTTTTCCATATGCGGGCGAAGTGCAAGAGGGATGTAAATGGTGTGTAAATGACAATAGCTAAACCACGTCACAGGCAAGCCCTCGTCTGCAATGCTATTTAAACATACGCGGGTGAGGGGGAGCAGACAAAGAAAAACAGGCTGTCAGTCGCTTGCTGCTGTGATTCCCGGTCACGCCTGGGACCGAAATAGCCCAGAAAAGTGTGGGGAGAGGGGAGGGGACATTTAGGGGGGGCTGGCTCTTAGCCAGCAGCTCCTCCTGGTACTCCAGGGAGCGTTCTAGAACAGCGACCCCCCACCCCCATCCCCCCCAAACTCCCCGATTAATGCAGAACACATGATCTATTTGAGATACAGACGATCCAGGATTAGATGGGTGAGGGAGAAGAGTGAACATCTCACAACTGATGTCTTAGGTAGAGTATAATGAGAGATCTTTCCAGAAGGTTGAGGGAAGTGCTCCGGCCTCCCCCGATTGTGGAGGTGTGCCCCGCCCCACATTGTGGAACACGCCAGAGCTGGTCAGCGCAGGAGAAGCGGCCCATTGTTCCAACACGTGTAAATTTAAATGGGCCCCTTTTTGCGGCCTGCTTGCGTCACTGTTTCCAACAAATCCGGCAAAGATGTCGCACAGGAGCACCCCCCCCCAAGCAGGGCCACAGGAAAAACGACCCCTGATGCAGGCCCCTCTGCCACGGCGACCTTGTGGCCAAACGCCGGCGGCGGGGCAACCTCACCGACACAAAGGCTCACCCTGAAAAGTCGCGCCTGTCACTTTCCATCGCTTTCAGCCAGGAAGAAGCGCCCCCTGTCTGGGTCTGCAGAACAGCCTCTCGGGTTTCGTCACACTCCTGCCAGGCCCTGGCTCGGTGACTCCCTGACATCACTGGTGTTAGCATCCTGCAAGCTAGCAGAGATTAGGCCCACTCAATGCACGGGCCAGCCGTGCCGATGCATGCAGCACATTTACAGTACCACAGCTCTGAGCGCTTTTGGGGGGGGGTGGGGGGGGGATTTAGCTATGCACTCCATTTAAGCTCAGGAGTTAACGCTTCACTGCAGCTCAGAGATTAAAGTTTTGCTTCTGTTCAGTGCATACCTGCTAAACTGCCCACAATGTAGTCTTCCATGACTGGGACCTATTTGAAAAGGCACTTAATGTCATGCCCTGAAAATGGTCAGCTCAGGAATCATATTTGTTTGGATAATTTGCCAAATACTATGGCCAGGTTATTGCTACAACTCTGTGGCCATTAAATTTATTTAGTTTGGGAGCCAAGTTTCTTCATGCAAATATATTCATTCATACATCCATTTCAGTAAAGAGCACCCATGCAAACTATCAGGCAATTCTCTCTGTAACAAACACCATTTCAATTACAAAATGTAATTTTACTCAAGCTATTTTGCAGTAATGGCATTGAAATGATTGAGTGGATTAGTTATTTTCAATTGTACTCAGCAGAAAGTGATGACATGCATATTATATACTTATGTTTTAATTTTTGAAAATAAAAATTAACTGAATAAAATGATACGTTTTAACAAAATGATTCTTTAAAATCTGCATTGTGTAAATAGTCCGTGTGCAACCAGTTTCCCGGCACAAGTTAACGGACTGTTTTTGATCCGGTTAATCCAAGCCCTCTTTAAGCACTCAGTAATTAAGAGTGTTGAAAGTTAGCCCATGCATGTGAAGCGAGCGGCGTAATGAGTCACTCACCGCACCCGCACAAGCGGCTCCATCCTGCCCATGAAGATCCATGACTTTCTGTAATGCAATCCTAGAAAGCATCAAAGGATGATCCCCAGCGCTCTAGCCCAGAGGCACCTGCATCAGGATGGCTCCATTCATATTGCTGTCAGCCTTATTTAATGATTGCTTCCTGTCACATGCGTCCGCTGCATACGCCTCAGTGTTACACATCAAACACAAGGGTCCCTTTCAAACACACCAAAGAGGGTTTGGGGTTATAAATCCAAAAAAAAATGTAAAAAAAACCATTTGCCAAGGGAAATTTTTAAACCACCACTTTGGATCATTCTGTTGTCAGCCCAATTAGACA
>JAODLC010000038.1:6941369-6967360 GCA_026781145.1 Hippopotamyrus pictus | reverse complement strand
GTGGCTCATCAGAAGCCAGGTAGGATAGAAAACTTACTGGATAGTAGCCCTCCAGGACCGGAGTTGATGACCCCTGGTCTACGGGATCAGTCCACTAAGCATTGCTGGGTGTGCCACCGTGTGGCACAGCTCTCTCAGTACCATTCCCCAATCACTGGGACTATGCCAGGCTGGAGTCCCCGGGGAACAGCAGGGGCATGTACCCCAGAACATTCTGAAAACAAGGAGAGATCAGTGTCAGCTTCAGGACAGGATTTCTTAGCATACTCGACCCAAGGTAGGTGGTGGGCCCAGTGAGTAGGTCGATTGATGTGCAGCAGCAGAAGGGTCTTTGTCACTTCCTGATTGGTCCTCTCTGTCATACTGTTAGACTGTGGATGGTAATTAGAAGACAGATTCAAGGAGTTGTTGAGTCAGGCACAAAAAGCTTGGAAAACCCTTGCAGCGAATTGCGGCCCTCTATCACGTTTTCTTCCAGAATGCCACAGTACTGGAAGACCCAGACTAACAGGATATCAGTCACTTCAAATGGCTGTTGGGAGATTGGGAAGAGGTATCAGACAATACTTAGAAACCTGGTCTACCACAGAAAGGATGATGGAGTTCCCCTGGGACTAAGCCAGATCAGTAATAAAAGCAGGGGCCAGATGTGACTAAGGGTATTCTGGTGTTAGGAGTGGTTGGAGGAGACCTGCAGGTTCCTGTGTGTCTGCTTTACTTTGGGAAAAAGTCAGACCAGAGATCACAAATTTTCCACCTCCCTCCGACAACTGGATCACCAGTATTGATGGACCAGGAGATGTGTGGTAATGGATACACCTGGGTACCCGGGCGTGAGGGAGGTGTGTACCCACCAAATGCTGTCTGAGCGGAGCATGGAGGGCAGGTTAATCTTGCCAGCAGGGCAGTTGGCTAGAGTGAGTTAGTTGCGCTGAGCCTCTCGAATTGCGTCATCCAAGTCCCAGGTCACAAGACTTAGAAAGCACGGCCCACCTGTCATACTAGGAGTTGAGTCATTTGGCAGGTCTAGGGTATTCCAGCTTGCGGTGGTGGGTGAGTGAGCACCTCAAATAGGTGTTCCATGCCTTTGAGCAAATGCTGCCATTCCTTAACAGCCAACTTGATTGCCAGCAGTTCCTCATTCCCGATGTCATTGCTTTGTTCAGCAGGGGTCAACTTTCTATAAAAGAAGGTGCAACGGTGCAACCTCTCAATCCCACTTAGTGTTGGGAAAGTGCAGCTCCGACCCCTACCTCCGAGTCATCCATCTCCACAACGAAGGCTGTATGTATGTATTATGAGTTTGTGCTATGTTGCCTTGCCTATTCTTGCTCCCTGTGTTGCCTTGTTCCAGAATCTTGTTTCCTTGTCATTTCTTGTAGTTTGTTGTTGTTTTCCCCATTTTGCCTTTTTGACCCCTCCTGGCCCTTTTGTTTGTAGTTTTACCCAGTGTATTTAGTTTCCGTAATAAACCCTGTTATGTCTCAGAGCCGCTAGTGGATCATCACATCCTTTTCCTGCCTGCACCATGTCCCCTTCCCATGACACTGGGATCCCACTCATAAAGTTCTGGAAGCGTGGCTGTTTGATACCATAAGGCATGACAAGGTACTCATACTGACAAGTGAAGGTGATAAAGGATGTCTTTCATTCTTCTGCAGCTCAAATTCTGATCGAGTTGTATGTGCTCTGCAAGCCCATGTTTATGATTACTCAGTCACTTTGAAGCTCTTCTAGGGCCGAACAGATCGAGGGCAGTGGTTCTCGGCACTTCCGGGTAATGACATTCAGGGCCAATAATCTATAGCCGGAGGCCCTTATCCTTTTTCTTAACAACAAAGGAACCAGAGGAGATAGGAGAGGTGAATGGATGGATTATACCTTACGCCAGGGTCTCTATGACGTACGTCTCCATTGCTTTGTCCTCCAGGTGGGACAACGTAAACAGGCGCCCTTTCGGGAGTGAAGCACCCTCAGTCAGCCCAGTCATGCAGTCGGTCTCCTTGTGAGGTAGTAGGAAGAACATCTGAGACTTGTTAAACGTGTCTGCAGAGTTGTGGTACCACCGGGGAATCTGGGTATCACCTTCAGGGGCAGGACTCTCCACATCGGAAACTCGGCATGGCAAGGTGACACCTCTGGCTAGACAGGATGCTGATTAAGAACGAACTTCCTCCATGGCCCAGTCCATGTGGGGGTTCTGGAGCTAGAGTCACAGGTGTCCCAAAATGACCCCATTTCTCAATGCTGGGAACGTGGCAGGCAGGTTGGGTCGGGGCTGCATGGAAGACTAGCAGAGAATGCTTGGCAAGTAGCCACACGAGTGCGAGGCAGCCCATAAAGGGACACCCCAGGTGCAGCTCCTTTCCCAAATGAGCCAGCAGTCTCATGAGGGGGGCAGGACAGTTATTATTAGAGTTATATCTTTATAAAGAGTACAAGGAATTGTAACTCGATTAACCTGATATCACACGCTCCGGGAAATGGAAGACAAAATGATATCATAATAATTCAAATTTGATTTGTTAAATCCTTATAGGGTCAATCAGACCTTTTAGAGAATTTGATTAAACCTGTCTTCCACAAACACCTTGGGCTTGAGCCGACAAGGCTCTCTGTAAAACAATAAACGTCACATGGACACTGCAAAATTTTAGGAATATTAAGGTACAAATTAGTTCCAAAAGTTTTCTATTGCAATTCTCCATGAAAAAGAGAAAAAAAAACCCAGGCCACTATAGTCAACATTAGTGTTTGGAAAGGACAAAGTAATATATTTTTCATGGTCAGAAGAAAACCAATACAAGCTCCGTTTCTCAGAGCTGGAGTCTGACAGTTGAATAGCTCTCTGTTTAGGGTCACTCTCGTACCACCAAAACCTCACACTGCGGATTAGTCCCTGGGTTATTTTCTGAACAAATGGATAATAAGCAGCCAATAAAATCGAGGCTAAAGAAAGATACCCAACACTGATCTGAAGCATATGGCACGTTAAAAGGATCCAGGTACCCAGAACTGGACTTCTTATTTCTCTGTCAATTACTCCGTCTGTTATTACTCTGCTTTGTGGACATTGCGGTTGGTTCTTCTCATTCATCTGAGCATCCCCAACTCTTTACCTTTGACTTTCTGGAGTATGAAAAAGCAGCTATATTTAGGACATTTAAGGGAAACCTTTGATTATGTGGCTGTATGAGAATCTGAGAACAATTAATTTAAAAATCATAAGTACACTAAAAAATAGCCAAGGTGTTGAAGGCCTGTTTTGATTGGCAACTGCATTTGAAAGAGATTAATACAGTTGACCATCAAAAAAAAAAAAAAAAAGAAAACCTTTAATTTGGATGTCATGTAAAGCACCCAGCTGACTTGTCTTCAAGTTCATTTATTTCAGTGTCTGCTTTTTGAATCGTGGGACCTATGGCCTTTTTAAGATAGATTTGAAGTGAACATCTCAGTCCAAAACAGATACTCCAGGCTTTCCAGGCTTCTTTTAGAACTTGGATGATCATTTCTTCATCTCATGTCAGCCACTGTCCACTAAATGCAAGTGCTTTCCCAAAGTCTTCAAAAGACTTTGAATTGTTACTGGAACAGCTTCAGGACCTCTAAAAGCATTCTTCAGAGATGTGTTTATCTTGACGCAAACCTGTTAACAACTTGAGTGGTAATATCAAATTAATGGAGCAATACTTTTTTATGCTATTCTCACTGAGCCAGTCACATGACTCCTATAGTATGGCCAGGTGATCATGGGGGGTTGGGGCAGTGAGGGGACAGAACTGATGGCAAAGGTGGTAGTGCAGGAAGGCTGGAGGTGTGATATCTCCCCTAGGGTTTGCCGCTGGACCCAGAGCAGCCAACAATGAGAGCACCGCTGATCCTTCACAGATGCTACATCCATTTCCCCAGGAGCTGCAAATTTATGTATGGAACAAAAAAAGTGCATCCAAGTGGAAAAAAAGAAAAAGAATATCCCCTGAATCCAGCAGGGGAGTTATTTAAACATGGGGAGGGAAGATCAGGTTTTCCCTGGCAGCCACAGGATGGAGTGAAAAGCAGGCGATGTGATGGCTCACCTCCAAAATCACAATCCATACCAAGACAACATCTGTTAGGTGACACGAGCACGCTGCACCTCGTGGAGGCAGCTCTCAACATAGTGTCCCATTTGGAAATCATCCGGTGCAAGTGCCAGCGCAATAAAACTGAAAATAATATCTAAATAATGAAAATAAAAATGGAAAATGAAGTAAGGAGTCCCAGCTTGGTAGTATGAAGTACTATGCACTATTAATTTGAGATAGACCAGATGATATGTCTGCTTAACAGAGTATCTCCTTGAGAAACCCATGTGAGAACACTGACTAAGCCAGACATTTGTCATGCCAATATATTTCAATAGTATACACTGTGAGATTTGCATTGCACATAAAGCCATTGTAAAACAAAACAAAAACAAGCAAAACAAAGTAACTTTGAGTATCTAGACAAACAATGAACACTGAACTGTTGTTCAGTCAAGCCAATGATTTAACTATCACATACCGTTATATAGAAATAAATATAAAGGGGACATAAGTATGAATAGTTAAGAAATTAGACATTAAACAATGAACGTTAAACAATAATGATAGATATCCATAGTGTGCAACTAGCCGTAAATCCTGAAAGTCAACTGGAATTACAAAGTGGCTGAAGTGGATCTCTGAATTTAACCTGTTATTATTTTTCACTTTAACACTGTACAGAAAATAATATTAGTTTTCATAACACTTGTTTCATAAAGCTTGTGAAACTCGTGTTTCCATGCGGACGTGCTGTCAGGATGATTATGCAAGATGTGTGTACTCCTCTGCAAACCTGGAGGAATTTTAAGTCTGATAAGAGCATGATGTATACACTCTCGTAAGCACATCACATAATGGAGGTAAGACTTACCAGCATGTCCCTCACAAGCTGTCACTGGGGGAATGCAAGGATTGGTCTGCCTTAAACCACCGCAACACAGTTAGAGGTAGTCAGTTCATGGGCTGAACTAGATAGATCTCTGTTGCATGACTGTGTATGTGTGGTGTGTGACTCTGGGTTAGGACCCCATGCCTGTGATCGGAAGGTCGCTGGTTTAAATTTGAGTGATTTTATTGGACTTTTGAGCAAAGGCCCTTAACCCCAATTGCTCCAGGGACTGACTGACCCTGGTTTCTCAATTGTAGAGTTGGATAAAAGCATCTGCTAAATAAATAAATGATTGTTTGGTAGGAGAATATATGTTGGGCCTACATGTGGAATAAATCATTTTTACTGAAGCCATACTTTTAGTAGACAAAACAAGAGTCAGAATAGGACACAGCCTCTCTCAATTCAGTCCTTCTTTCTAAACATATATTTCTATGAGTATTTTGAGTCATAAGACTCTTTATTCAGTATCTACTGTGGCAATCAGTAACTAGCATGCTTTATTTATGTTCAAAGGAGACATATCTCCATGTAGTCTTGACGTGAAGGGTTTTTTTGTATAAATTCTTGTATGTGTGTGCAGCTACAAAACAGTATATAAATCATTAGCTTAATTTACATAATTAGCCTCTTTCAGCCTTTGACAGCGCGCTAGCTGTCTGCCCCTGATTTAGACTACATAGGAGAGAATGGCTTTGTTTTCCTGCAGCTCTCTGCGGCTCGACTGCGTCTATCTGCTGCACAGTGGAGCCGATGACCTGACCATGACCCCAAGTGTTCGCCAGCATGCACTCTGAGTTCCCACATTGCCAGAATATGTACCTGATGAATCCTGTCACCATTTCCAGTTCAGGGCCTATGTTCATTAAAAAGATCGAGGGACTCCCTCTGGAGTGCTCTATAAAGGGGGCTGTAGACCTACGTGTAACCCTAAGCTATGAAGCCATGCGGTTTGAGATTGCAAGCAAGCAAAGGCTAACGTCAGTAAAATATGGCAGCAATAAATGGAGCACCCCTTGGATAGCCTCATAATGAAACAACGTTGGACATAAACCAGGTACAGGACCACCCGGCAATAAGAGATTAATACAGTTGACCATCAATTACAGTATCAAATCCATCTTGCTGCTGGCGCTAACCGGTTTCTCGCCGTGTGCATTTGATCCATGAGTCACTGAGTGATGGAAAAAACTTCCATTCCAAGTTCATTGCCAGAACTGGCATAGATGACATGTAGCCAAATCCTGCTTCCCTGCAAGGAATAGCTATTCTTGCGCATCTTGGTGAAATATGCCAGCCCCAGGATAAATGATAAAGAGTTATAAGAAAACAATATTTATGTATTATGTAATTGCATCAAAATACTGTAGTGCTGCATTTTTCGATAACAGAATTGATAGTATTCGAAATTAAAGTATCCATCCGCTGTTTTGTTAAACTCTAGATGTAAAAATTCTTACAAATTAAAAAAATAATGGTGTTAATCACGTTGGCACGCTGATGTTAATATAAGGAAAAAATTAACATATCATTCGTCGAAGTGTATTTTTCAGAAAGAGATGCTGTGGGACTCCTGCATTGGGGGAAACTGAGGACCGAAGTGCAAAGGTCAGCCTCATGTATCATTGAGGGATATGTGGCAATTATTCACCTGCAATGACATTTCTGAAATGAAGGGGTGGTGCCTAAAAAGTTTGGTAAGTGCACCTTGTCGCTCCCCCGAGAGACAAAGAGCCAGATTAAGTTTGGCCCAGTCCACCGCCAATAACAAGCCAGAGTGTTCTCTGGGGCTCCAGGAAAAATGCTCTCCCTGACTCATACAAGAACCTGGGGGATGTTCTGCAGCTAAGTGCATTACAATAAGTTGTGTCTCGCCGGCGATTTTCAGAGGATAGGTAGAAGCACGTCTTCAGTTCTGCTCTACCAGTGTCTCCCATCCCGTCTCAAACCTGAATCTGTGAATCAAAGACACCCAGTTTGCATCACAGTCATTTATCTCCTGCCTCTGCCAAAGCTATTAGACATTATCTTGGAACCACCAGTGGCTTTATTTGAATCATGTGGATGGTTTGTGTTTGGTCCTAGTTTCCATTTCCCCCAAGAAACACATCCATCGTCTTCCAGGCAGCATTCTCCTAATTGTATTCTGCACTGGAATTTGCTGTTTTACATACTGGTGAAGGCTGTTCTGCTCATTGACAACATATTTATATATTGGAGACTTTCCTTTTCCCCTGCTGATGCTGCAGAATGCAAAGTTTATTGTTGAAATGGCCTGGAAGTGCTAAATTGGTTTGTTGGCTCGAACTGTGTCTGGATGCTGTTTTATTTCAATCTAAGATGATTTCCTAATCCATTGCACCTTGTGCAGTTGGGCTCATCTACAAAGAAATTTCTAATTGTGGCAAATCCACTTTTTTTACTTGTTCCACTTTGCTTGATCTCAAACCTGTAGAATGTGTTTTCATAGCTGTCGCAAACTTATGAAAGCTCAGCTTGCCTTTGATGTGAACAGATCAGACATTTGAAGGCCTTCTTTGTCCTTCCTGTCTTCACAGATCCATTTAGCGTTAAATTTTTCCATAGGGCCAATTCAGCTTGTAACAGAGAACATACATTCGCTAGAGTGACTTATAAGCTCCAAATCATCCAGGAAAAGATCATCCTCTGACTTGGAACAACACAGGCATATGCAGATCTGTTTTGGAAACCTACACATGTTCTGTATTGAATACGGAACCCTCCCATCTTCAGGTCATGGACCACCATCCAGTGGACTACATGAATACTATCCATGTGTACAACAATTGCATTTAAATATCAACATCATTATGCCAGGAGTAGATTGGCCTATCATTAGAAATTGGCCTTTTCCTGCAACTGTAAAACAGAAAAGTGCATATATGACTCATTCAAGGGTGTTGGGGGGAGCAACTTAAGTAAACAGAGTAAATAGATACAGACAAAATATTGGGTGGCCCACACGGGGGGAACAGGGAAATATGCAGATGCAGTGGAAAGTTGCTGCGACCAGAGCAGGTGAAAATCAATCTGGGAGATGCTAGCAGTGAAACATAAGCCAGCGCAAAGCATTGGTCTGGGCCTCAGGTCACAGCTTCTCACATTCAGCGCACGGCACTGCAGCCTCGGGCATGTAAAAAAGAGAGAGAGAGAGAAAATGAGTAAAACCCAGATAGATTGAGGTCAGTGGTTTTATTAAACCTGATTTTTATGCTCTCTACTGGCAGCTAGAATGGCACGAAACTCGAATCCACGTCATCGTATGGTTTATTTATCTGCGTCCTCTCTGGCCAAAATACATACATGAGCGGGAGCCCCCGATGGGATTTACGAAGAAAGATAATAATTTGAACTCTTCCCGTATCAACATCTACGAGGCTCGTAAGGCTAAAGACAATACGTGGCATGATTACATGTTATATCATTGCTGGAAAGTGAAGAAGGATCCAAGTTTACATCTTATGTCTAAAGAGCTAGCTGTGTGACCATGTCATTTCATGCTGCTTCTTTTTATTTAGTTAAACACTTAAAATTTATACACATGTATTACCCTGGAACGTGGAAAGCATTCATACGTAAAAGTTCCATCCAAAAAAATATTAATAAACTAGTCCATCTCAAAAGTGTAAAATTTGAATGTGTTGAAGACAAAACTGAGTATAACTGGCCAAATGGTTCTTCCTAAAAGATGACGTAAGGTCCAGGTTGACGTAAACAGCAGCAACCAAGAGCAAGAGGAGAGCATACTGCAGCTAGCTTGCGATGCATTTAGTGCGGTGTATCGCCATTCAGTTCCAATGAGGCGTGAACCCAGATGTGAAATTCTTTGCCCTTTTTCAACCGCGGCCTTAATGGATACCTCGCTCAGATTTCCGCTCGTGGTCCTGTATGGCCCATGCAGACCTGGCCGCTCACGGTGCCTCAAGAAGCTCAGCATACTTCCAGCGCAAGGGCTTGTCAGTCCGGAGTCCCGGGCTGCCTTGGCTTCATTGGGTATCTGCAGGGAAGCATGGGGCAAGGAACCAAGAATGCTGTGAAATATCCCAATGCATGTCTTCGTGGAGCTAACCAAGCATGAAAATATTTCAAATGCTCTTCAGGAAATTCCCTATGCCCAGTTCACCTCTGGTGCAGATTGTGGGCATGACTTTATCCAGGTCTCATGAGACACCCATGACCACCTCATGAAGATGTACATAACATAAGTTTATTTATCCCACCTATGTGATAAACCAGGGTGGGGGGATTTTTCTTGTAAAATACCGCAAAAGGGTTAAGTTTAAACATATGGCTATTTTCAAGAACTTCCTTGTGAACTCCTGGTTGCCTCCTGTGCCTCCTAATTTCAAGGAGGTCAATTTGCAGCACAGATAAACAGAGGAAAAACTAAATTTAAAAAATGGGGAGCATTTTTCATCTTATTTTGGGCTGTACTGATAAATCCTCAAAAAACCTAATGTGTCTAGTGTAGGCTTAACCTACTAGATGGAGAGAAGATTCTTAAGGTCATGACAAGAGGACACAGCATCAGAAAGACCCACATTTCTCCTTCAAGTCAGAGAGATAAAGGGAATGAAATCCGATTACATTCTCCCTTGATCCTTGTCTCCCACCAGACACGGTGAAAATGCCTGGAAACGATTTGGTGAACCATTATCCTGATAAATTTAGAATTCTGATTGCAGACCACACTTTGCCAGAAAGAGGAAGAAAGGAACGTTGTTTCATTTCTTCCACCTCAGAACTCCATCAGACCATTGCGCCATTACACCAAAACCACACCATTCATTTTCTGTGACATTGCACTGTGTACAAGGTTGAGAATATGCCTTCCGTCTGCCATTGCGATTCATAGTTATGCCGTATATGCATCTCTGTCATGGTGCTTCTTGCCAGAGTGGAGCGTTATAGAAGGTGCCAGCTCCATTTAAACACAGTTTGTGTCTTAGTCCCAGCCCCATATCATGGTGAGTTCTCTGGACGCTTCTGTCCAGATCGCTAGAAGTGCAGCCAAGACATGAGAGCGAGTTCACTGAATGGTGGGGCCTTGTTTGCCCACGTGTTCGGAATTGGCAAATTGCACAATTAATTCTTCAAAGGGAGGTACACTGAATTCTTGGCGATGATCTCTTGGTTCTGTAACTCCTCACCAGTTATAAAGTCATTTATATATCTCTGGAAATGCACCAGAAATTCTGTGCCTATTAATTAGACTCTTATTTTTGCTGTCTGAAGAGGTAATGGCAACATGACTTATCTGCTCTGAGAAAGATCCTAGCGTAGGCTTTAGAGAACCGTAAAAAATATTAGGTGTTTTGCAAATATGACTGGAAAAATGTATCACTCCCAAAACTCCATGGAATACAAAATACTTGGAAAAAAGCAGACAGTTCAGAGAAATACAGGCATCACATGTTGCTTTCAAAGGATGATGATTTGTGGTCAATGTCATGTTGACCTGATATCGGTTACAACCCCGTAAATTCAGTTCCTGCCATAGATTTTGTATTCAAGTAAAAAAAGAAACATGTTGATAGGTTTCTCAACAACAAAAATAAGCTGTTATTTGTATTGTTTGGACCTGCTGACATTTAATTCCATTTTAGCAATATCCCAGATATGACTGAGCTCTTAAACAAGCTCCTTTCCACCCATATTCACTTTCCACCCTTTATGGTATCCCATTTTCCCTAAAAATTCATATTTTTACATGTGTAAAAGAGATCCAGTAAGTCATTGACTGATAGCACCCTTCAGTATGAATCTGTCCTAGGACTTTATGGAGTCCATGCATAATATAGAGTGACTGATTCAAAGGGTAGATCACTGGAATTCCCTTTTTTAAGTTTATGGTGATGTCCTTAAATTGGCAGACACATCTGGTAAAGGATGGCTTTAAGAGCCTTTGTTAAGGACGCCATCTCGGCGATGTAACGGCAGTTCGGTATGGACCTCACTTTTTCCTGGAAAACCATAACGGCCCGGAAAATGGCTGGACTGGCATCCCTGCTGCCTGAATAATTCATCTCTTCATGGAGTCTCACGAATCAGCCACTGTGCATCGACATCCCTAAAAAGATTCATGTCTGAATGATATACAGCTGTGGAAAAAATTAAGAGACCATTTAATCTGTATTTTTAGATCCTGGTTTAATCCTGGTTCTGCTGGCAGAAGGCTACTGTACGCTGAGCAGCAGATTGCTTCCAGGTTCAAAATTTCTAAGACAGGAGTGCAGAAGAGTAAGGTGAAGCAGGAGACACTGGAACAACCAGAAACTAGCCAGGTTAAGGGCAAAAGCAACTTTCTAATGGCAGAGATGACTGCCAACTTACCTAACAGTGCCTCATGAATTGTAGGATAACATCAAGTGACCTTCAAAAGGACTAGCAAACATGAAGGGCACAGCTAGGACAGTTCGGATCAGGCTCCTATAGGCAAGGCTGCAGTCCCATAAAGCAAGGAAAAAGCCCTTCATTAATGAGAAGCAGAGAAGAATCAGGCTGCAATTTGCGAAAAAAATACATATAATTCTTAGATATGCACACATCAATTGAGAAATGAGTGAAACAAAAAATTGAACTGTGGTCTCTTAATTTTTTCCATGGCTGTACAGACACATCTGTTGGTACCCTTACAGCTCATTGAAACAATGCTTCATTTCTCCTGAAAAGTGATTCAATTAAAATCAATTGTTTAATGCATACCTGCATGCCTTTAGTATGTTCAGTTCAATTCAATTAAATTCAATTCAATTCAATTCTTTTATTGTCATGTGTACAAGTACGAGTACCATATACAATGAAATGCTTACTTGCATGTGCTCCTGCAGACAGTGGACATAGACAACAAGACAGCTAGACAACAGGACAACAAGTGAATGTGATGTTGAAGTGAATTGTAAATAAGTAAATAAATAAGACCAGAGTCCCAGGAAAAAATAGAGACAGTGGCAGAAGTATATGTGCGGGCAGCAGTGGAGGTGACACAAGGTTACTGAATGTTCATGAGTCTGATTGCAGTTGGGTAGAAACTGTTCCTAAACCTGGAGGTGCGCGTCCGAATGGACTTCAGTCACTTCCCAGATGGGAGGAGGGTGAAAAGTGACAGTGCAGGGTGGCTGGGGTCCCACGTGATACAGTTCACTTTCCTGAGACAGCGTGTAGTGTGGATGTCGCGGATCGCAGGGAGCTGTGTGCCCGTGATCTTCTGTGCTGAGTTCACCACCTGCTGCAGAGCTCTGTGGTCCTGAACAGAACAGCTGCTGTACCTGGATGTGATGCATCCTGTCTGGATGGAGTCCACAGTACACCTGTAGAATCTGCACAGGGTTGTGGTGGACATCCGGGCTTTCCTCAGTCTCCTGAGGAAGTAGAGGCGTTGTTGGGCTTTCTTAAATATTGCCACAGTGTCGCTTGACCATTTGAGGTCATATGTGAGGGTGACTCCGAGGAACCTGAAGCTGCTGACCTGCTCCACAGCCTCACCTCCGATGTGGACGGGGTTGTG
The DNA here is from genome assembly GCA_026781145.1 of Hippopotamyrus pictus. Classification (NCBI taxonomy): domain Eukaryota; kingdom Metazoa; phylum Chordata; class Actinopteri; order Osteoglossiformes; family Mormyridae; genus Hippopotamyrus; species Hippopotamyrus pictus. The sequence continues at coordinate 6,954,873 of JAODLC010000038.1, read as the reverse complement.
CTCTGTTGTCTGTTTGCGGAAATCCACAATCATCTCCTTAGTTTTGTTAACGTTGAGGGTGAGGTTGTTGTCCTGACACCATGTGATAGAGGAAACCAATAAAATTGTGAAAGAAATGATTTGTTGTTTATTTTATCAAGATATGCTAAAATAGTATGGACACGTTTATTGGTATCTCTTACATTATAGTCATGTTTCAAAAGTGTTTAACCTTAATTAGTATCACAGGTGTCTTCAAGCTTTTCATCAGTCATTCAGCCTATTTAAAGGGAAAGAACAGGCTACTGTGTTGTTTGGTATCATTGTGTGCACCATTGGACTATTCTTAAATGGCCCTCCATTAGCACAGATCTTAATCCTATTTAACATTTATGGATCTGACATCTTAAAATTACAGTGTGGAGACCCTTCAACCCTTCAAACCTGAGACAGCTTGAGCAGTTTGCTCAGGAAGACTCGGCCAAACTACCTGTTGGCAAATGCAGACGTCTCATTGTGAAGTACAGAGGCTGCTTGTTGGCAGTGATTGCTGCAAAAGGTGGTGCCACAAAAGATTAAATTAAGGCTACCAGCTTTTTCTGTCCGTGCCATTTTCATTGTTTAATTATATAAAATATTCAACTGAATCAATAATCAAAAGCAAAGTCTGATTTATGTTAAATATGGAATAAGCAATAGGGGATGCCATTAAACTTTTGTCAGTTTCAAGATATTTCAGAGATAGTTGTGTTTTTTGTGGAAGGATACAGAAAAATTTGTCCATGTCTGTATGTTACAATTTGTATCAAATTGATCTTGTCCTCATTTTCAGTAAAAAAAAATTTAAAGCTGGATTTAGTAAGCGATGGTGTTTCAAACTGTCATAGCAAGTTGCGCTGCTAAAACTCGCATCCAAAGTGAATCGCATGCTCTTCCACTACTGCACAATTTATTGCAGAAATGTATCCACAGCTATTTAATGAAAGGACCAGGTAGTAGAACATTTGATCAGTGATTGTTTCTAATTTTGTGTATGTGTATATATTTGGTTACTTGGGAGGGTATAAATATTCAGAAAGGTTAAACAGTTAAATGTCTTCCTATCAATTGTTATTGCAAAATTAATAATTAAAAATTCTGTGTGATCTTGCCATGTCTGGAGTACCACAGATTAGCACTGGTTTGCAGCAGGCTAACACTAATGGATACTGTATGCAGAGTATTTACAGCTCTGGATAATGCACCACAAGCATTCTCTAATGTTGCCTTTACTTAGTTTGATTTAAGACTCCTTCATTTGGCTAGACATTTACTGGCTGTTGTCCTATTTGGGGGGGTGGGGGGGGCGGTTTTTGCAGGGCAACTGTATTCCCATTTGCTTTCCAGGAATAACTTTTCCAGAGGTAGCTTTGAACCAGGGTACTTAAATGGTTGCAGATCGCCAAATGTTTTGTTTCAAGTTTATCTGTATGCGTTTCCTGCTTTGTTATTTTGACACTACTAATTGACTCCAAGTCAATGCTCTACAGAGGGGTATTATACAATATCAAGTGCCATATAAATAGAGAAGCAGGTTCTTTGCAGGCAGTCGTATTTTTAATCTCATATTTCATATTCCTATCTCATATTTCTAATTAGCAAAAGAGCCTAGACTTGTTCTTTTCCCCCCTACATACGCTGCTTAATTTATCTACATCTGAACTTGATAAAAGGACCTGCTATGTCAGACTTATTGTTTGACAGCAAGAGTCATTAACAAATAAAATAGTACTATGGCCTGCGATGGACCTGATCCAGGGGTCACGCCCTGGACCTCCATCCCGGAAGCCCTGAACAGGATAAGCAGTAATAAGATGTGTGGCGGGATGGATGGATGTTTTACTAACAGACACACTTAAAACATATTCACTAAAATTTGTTTACAAGTCCACTTAGATCACCAAGCTTAAATGAGAATTGTGTTAATATAGCATTTATATTACTGACTAAGGCAAGAAAGAATCATTATGTTTCATAACAATTAATTTGTACGGATAAGAAAGCAACATTTATTTTTTGGCAAATGAATATGCCAGTAATGTTCACCTTTAGCCATAATACATCCTGCCTAAAGCATAATTTTCTTCTGGGCTAAACAGATTGCATTAGCAGGATCTGAGGTGGCTGTGGAAATAACTTTAAGTTCTGATGCTATTTAAGTCTTTTTGAACAAAGTTTTTGGTTTGTCCTCTGCTGATAAGATCCACTGTAAAAGCAATGAATAGATCTCTGAAATCAAAAGGGTGGAAAAATGCATATTATTTTGATATTGTAATACGTTATTTATTTATCATTGTTTATGGTTTGATCAATGGCACAACTTAAAATGATTAAAATACACAATTTTATGCTAAGCAAACAGTCTTGACATGTAAAGACTTCCAGAAATGACTATGTATTTGATAAAACTAGCATGTGAATGCTGGCAGTTCAATCCTACATTCTGTCAGAGTTAGTTTTAATATGTTTAATGATAATAATTAAGTTCCATTTATAGACTGTGGGTCATGTTGGCTCCAAGAGTGCAGTGATTTAAAGCCACCATTAGAGTTAAAATCAGAAGCCTTCATCTGAGCCCAATCAGGACCTCAGCTAATTCGGTCAAAAATAGACTTACAATCATTCAGAATATCCTGAAGGTATTTACATTTTAGCTTCTTAACTGAAGCAGACAATTGGCATGTCATACATAATTCTAAAATGAATGGTTCTGAGTAAATAAAAATATTATGCAGTGATATAACTACAGAAGTATAATACTGTGCGGAAAGCAGACCGTTTGCTTTATTATACTATTCCTGTTGAGGCCAGGCAATTTCACACACATACAGAAAGAAAACTCTGTAAAATTATCCTAGTTTTGCCAATTCGACGACCGTGAGCGACCTTAAAGGGAGCCAATGAATAGCCTGTGTAACAATTATTAGAAATGAGGTTAATTCACCATTGGCCTCTGTTGATATTGACCTGTTTCAAACATGTTACTCCCCATTGCTGTTATTTGTCTTTGTAGAATCTCTTTTCATAAATTAGGTTGGAGACAACGCATCCTGATTGAAGGTGCTAAATTTACACTCGTCCTCATCCGTTATTTCTCAAAGTCATATCAAAGTGTCTTTCTTCCTGTCTTTGCTCTCTCTAGGGCGTGGGACACACAGTGAGATTTCTCTTAATCGCAGCACGCGAAAATAAATAAAATATTCACATGTAAGACATATTAAGACATGTGACAGTCAAAATCTGGACAGAATCCTTGTGAGAATTTCATGTGCCATCAGAGGATCGCTTAATAGTCACGCCACATACTCAACTCAGCTTGAGTACAAATTGGACCAGAGACAACACTTATAACTGTTATTGAAACCAATAAAGCGGCAAGCAGATGTAGGCGTGTTAGCCTTAATGTTTTTTTTTTTGCCTCCTTATATATATATATATATATATATCGCTGCATTTAATGTGACCGCTAGCGGTGCTACTGTGTTATTATTCCCCAGCAAATCAGCCACACGAGGGCCCTCGGTGTAATGGCCGGGACAGCCTGTGCATGTACGCGCCACAGGCCGCTCGCCCTGTCACACCCCGGCCTGGCACCAGTCCCAGCATGGGGCAATGCTCAAAAACAAGGGCCCCATCCAAATTAAATGTTAAGTAATGCTTTAAGTCAACTTTAAGTCAACGTTAGCTATTAAAAGGTCTGGGTGAATTTAACAAGGTGTGGCACACATGAAAAGCTTTTTTCGGGGCATTTTAAAAGGAGTTTGGGGTACAGATCTAGCCAGCATTACACAAACGCTGTACAGTATACATGCCAGGCATTAATTTTTTAACTGAAGGCCGTTTTTAGCTTTTCATGCAACTGCTACTTATTGTGTGTCGATAGGTCAGTGCTCATTGAGGGGAGTGAAAGGGTAGGTTGTGATGCAAAAAGGCATATTACAACAATATGGGGGTCAAGGTTAGGGGATACAAGTGCATTCAAGGCTTTTAAATTACATGCAGCTACTTTAGGTTATGAAAAAGTATGCAGTTTATGAGTCTATTCCTTATTGCATGGATAAACCATTTATAGAATTAATTGTGTATTAAGTGACTTCTGAGGTACCAGTTAGTGGTTATGTTGGCAAGGATAAACTGTGGTTGGTACAGCAGTTATTAAATCTCTCAGTACTGAAATGCAGTTCACTGACTGCTTATGCCTACATTTTGTTATCTAGAAATTTTCTACTGATTGTAGAATTAGCCTAAGATATTTCCCCTTGTTATAAACTCATAGATTATATATTCTCAAACAATGAAATTGTTCAAAATGCTATGGGACATTATATTGCTTATATAGAGTCATATGTGATATTATTCAGGACGGTTTTAATGTAATATGTCAACTGATTATGGGAAAAGCATACATTGCATCCCAATTTGCATGTTTGTTTAGGATACATAACATTGTTCATTAGAACAGACTGAGGTCAATGTCTTGGTGTTCAGGTGAACTCAGTGACAGAGTTCACTGTTTACTTCCTACCTCTTTAGGTTTTCGTCTGCAACTTAGACAAAGTGGCCAAAACAAATACATGGCTTTTGTTTGTGTGTCATCCATGCGATGGAAACAAAGATAACAAAGAATGGATTGGCACAAAATGAAATCGACATGTTTTACATGTTTTTGTTTGTCAAAACATGCTAACTGTAAAGCAATGCATTTTGAGGGGGACTCCAGCAGATTGCTATATTTAGCATGCAGGCTTGCCAGAAATAGTTTCGTACCACTGGATTTGTTTTGCAATCCACCACAGAACTCAACCTTAAACTTTGTGTCATAATGAATAAAGGTAACTTTCATGTAAGAAATCATGGGCTGAACCAGCCTGAACCGGCTCGATCTTGTAAACACAAAACCTTTGAGAGAAATATCTGGAGAGATTTGCAGATTGATATATACCCAGTGCATTAACATGATGGAAACTGTGTTTTAGGAAATAAAAATGAATAAAGACGTAATTATATTATTTTCCTAGAAACAGTCATTCTTTCAAATGTGGTAGTATGTTTCATACTGATAAATAAGTGTTTAAATATACTCCATGTTCCTCATTTCCTCTGACTTGAGAACATTCCCAAATCCATTCATGCATTTTATTTGCGAAAAATAAATTAGGGAATCCCTAAAGACTACATCATGAACAACTTACATATTATATTATTTTATATTTTTATTTATTTATATACTCTACCATAATTAATCATGTGTATATAGTATAGTACATGTAATTAAATACCATTATATTTGAATTTAATAGTCATTGCATTATAAAGTCAAACAATTTTCCAGTTCAATTTAGTTTTGGTACTACTTTCGGTAAACTTTATTATTAATCAATAATACACATTTACTAATTTTCAGTATTTGTTATAAACAAATTTGTTTGGTATTTATTAACTTGAAATTGCTCACAATCCTCACAAGTTCCCAAGGCAAGGTAAAAATATCTTATTAATGAAGAGAGGGACTCGAAAGGGGAGAACTTGTGGTCGGTTAATCGGTGTCAGGGACATCTGAGAGACCTCGTAAAGCTAATTTAAGTTCTTTATGCTGGGGCCATGCTACCCTCCCCCGCTGGGCCCGGGTATGGTGTTATGGCCTCCAGATGGAGGGTAATGGGTAGCACCTGGCCTCGTAACCCTGCGTCTTATATAGCCTGACTCAGAGAAATGTGCCGGGACGTCTTCCCGGAGAAGTGGGCACACCAGGCCAGCGATGGCCGTTCCCATGCCGTAACATCATGTCGGTAATAAACACATCTCAGCTGATGCGGATTTAAACAGCCAATTGTTTATAGCCTGGTCAACAGCCAAGGAGAGAATGTTTCTTTTCTGAGCAGAATTTGCGTATTGTTTTGTGGCGCATTTCACGTTCGCTGCGTGTTTCCTGTCTCTGCCGTACATGATGAAGGATGCTGTGTATATTTACCATGTATTGATCCATATGACATATTTTAACTAACCGATCTTCAATTAAGAAAAACATTACCGGCAAACAGGTATGCACAGTCTTGATAAAGTTGAATACTGTAGTACACACGTAAAATTTCTTTGCTTTTGAGTCCTTGTATTTCTTCTCTGTCTGTTCTATGGCAGGAAAATGAAAGCTGCTGCTGAGATGTAATTAATTAGATAATGGTGTGATTATTTTATTTGTAGTGCTTCAGTGAGCTGGTTTTAATTTCACTGAGTTTATATCTGTCTGTAATTTGTTTACAAGTTCTCCTTATAGATGTACTTTTCCACGATGCCATACTAGACACTTCATAAATTACGCACCAATTGACAAGCTGATTATTGGCTAATCATAAATTATTGTTCCCACTGCCTTGTTCCTAATTTGTTGCAGCTATTCCTCCATTCTGATCCAGAAAGTGGTTTAAAAAAGTAATGCTGCCCTCTTTCTTATAAACAAGATAAATAATAATGAATAAGACTCCCAGTAAAGCACAGAGAAATATGACTGTTGTTATGCAATCACCACAACAGAAACAACTATTAACCTTTATCAAATTTTTCTGCATTTACTTAAACGTGGGAAAAGTGAGTTGGAACATGAAGTCTTCAAGTGCCCCACAAGGGTAATGAGGCCTAGACACAGGAGCGTAACGAATTGAAACAGTATACAATAACCTTACTATACTAAGGGGTATACAATATAGAATATACCATTACCATACTATACCAAAGACTATACCATATTGAGTATACCATTACCATACTATGCCAAACCATACCGCCTTACTCCAAATGGTACAGTACTATATTTTGCATGTTTAGACTGGAGCACTGCACTACTTCCTCCTGTCCCTCACAAATGGGTGTTACTGGAAAGTTCTTTTCATGTTTCCCATCTCATGTCTCATGAATAAATTGAATGATCAAATTCAAATGTTTTCGACATTTAAGGTTCACCGAGAGGGAAAAAAGAACAGGTCCTTTTGGACATTTTTTAGGTACAGCAGGAAATCTAATTATATCGATGTTGATCTTTTGTTGTAAAGCAAATTCCACCCTCACCGTGACAAGGATGGGCCGATTGCTTTTGAAACCATCTTGCGAGTTCTTCTCTTCACAGCCTGCCTTCAAAAGTTTGCGGTGGAAAAGATATCATGAATATGGCAGCTCCTAGCAGGCTTCTCAAAGGCTCAAGGCTCCAGATTTACAAAACTTCAATTGCACATCCTTTCCGTTTGAAATAACACTTCCTCTGAGCCCAGCTCTCCAACTCAAACAAGGCCACACTGATGTTTCCATGAAACCTGGAGCTTGAACATTGAATAAACACGGCAAGCCTGATGGCTCCTTAACTACATAGTTTTCCTGCACTGACGCTCACTGAAAGCATCAAGGATAATTTAAGCACAACAAAAAATGGTGGTTATACAGTATTTGTAATATTTGGCTATTTCCAGCAAAATATTCTTTGAGGATTTTAACACTTTAACACAGCAGCACTGTCTGAGGCAGATATTTTATTGACAGAAACCTATATATAACGAGGAGAGGTAATCAGACAAGAATGTAAAAAAAGAGAAAAGACAGATAAAACTCATCAAAACATCACACATCAGAAGAATTCTCCAAGCTGAATGTTACTCCCAAGTTTTGCAAGCTACTTACTGTGTTTTAGATTGTGTTTGAGGGCATTATGTTAAAATGTCAAACCCAAAGAAATTTGTCTTGAAAGGTCAGAGCAGAAGCTGTTGATGTGGGAATCACTGGGGTTAAAATTCCACCAATTTTTTTTTGCTGGTCTTGAGATTTTTGGAAAGCAGGGATCAGTAAATTGGGTTTTCTGGACAAATGGAAGTGCAAGTTTGATTTAACGTCTGAGGAATCCGATGTACTGGCCAAAATGCTTACTTTGCCTCCACTTTTTTAAATGTGGGTTTGATGCAGATTCACCCAGAGGTACCAAAGACATACTGCGGCTGGTCAGACTTAAGCTCAAGAGGCAATTACTAATTAATATCTTTTGCTTCTTAAAATCAGTTGTGATTTCCTATTTCGTTTCCATCTTCAACGTTCCATATTCTAAATTATTAAGCTTTATTTTTAAACTGTTCTCTCCTTTCTAGCTGACAGTAGGCACTTGACAATTGTCCACTATGCTGAAAGGCTGAAAGATTGAAATGGAGAGTGGTTATTGTATTAATGTGTGAGTGATTGTAACGGGACAGTCACAAATAGTGATGAGAAAATGATATTTTAATGCGCACAGCATGCCGTAAATTTCCCAGCAAGCCGCCTCTCACAGAATTTCAGATATACTCCACATGATATTCGTTTTAGTAGAATTTCATATCATTCCAACTCTCTTTGCAAGCAAAATCTTTGACTAAAGTTTAAAATTTAAATCAGCATGCAGAATGACCAATGAGAAAAGAACATGATAGCTTTAAAGTTTATATGACCTGTTATATTTCTTAATATTTCTTAAGTGATATAATTAGTGGATAATTTGTGGCAATAAAATGCATAAAACTATCAATATTTACATGCATAACTTTAGTGTTAAAATGTCAGATAGGAATTAAGCATGCACTGCTTTGTATTATTAGACAGTCTGGCATATTGTAGCAATCTGAGCATCAAATTACGGCTGCGTGTACGAAAAAAGCAAAACATTGCTTCACTTGACCTGAGTTACTTACACTTTGCTGACACCTGAAACCTCTTAGCCGTGTCAGATAAATGATCGCTGATGGCCTTCTGTTTTCCAGCATCAGAGAGTCAGACACGTGGATTTGTGGTCGCTTGTCATCCTGCCTCCCCCACCTTTACCCTCACTCTCACCCTCAGAACCTTCTCCATTACAGTGCAACAGACTAACTGAAGGATTCTAGAAAGAATCAGCATGTCAACATGGAATGTTTGGCTTCCGACTCTACTGTATACTAGGCCTCAGAAACATGGCATGGGTTGGATGTGTTAGGCTTCTGTGCGTGTAACGGAAAGGGCACCGATGTACATTCCCGGCAGAGCAACACGTCCCTGCTGAGCCCTTGAGCAAGGCCCTTACCCTCGAAAAATGACCTCAAAATTCACTCTCACTGTATGTCTTTAAAAAATGAGCTCAAGATGGGATATGTGAAAAAAAAAACACATTGTGATGTACCTGTTCTCATTTTTGTACAAATGAGAAGTATATCCTCATTTCAGGAAGGATAAATGTTCTACGCAAAGTCATCAGCATGTGGAGCCTGTGACTCTGCAGTGGGCACAAGTCCCAAGGCTGGGAACTTGTGTTCCTACTATTCCTTTTATATATCCGTGTTAAATCGGATGAATCATCTGTTAAAGGCGGCTGGTGCCTTTCAGTGGAGCATGCTTACGGCCTTGGCCATAATGAAGAAAATGTGCTTCACCTCGGGGTCAGTCATATATGTCTTTGACAATAGCATTTATAAAATATATGCTATATTTTAGTCGTAACATTCAACGAATTATATATTAGCTGAAAAACTCAACGTTTAATGGAAGGATGATCACATTAAGTGTATATACTTCTTTGGGTCCTTCTTTAGAGAATAAGTTTTATAGCTATATACCCATAAATAGCATGGGCTAACAAAACAAAAACAAAAATGTACATTTGACTAGATTTTATTCCCATGAGTCAAACTTAGTTTTATGGACTAATCATGGTCCAAAAACATGGTTGTTTTGTTTTTTTAAATGAAGGTCTTTAAATGGTTCACGTTAAATTGCCAGGCAGTGACACAATACACAGGCCTGTCCTTCTAAAATGACTCTTCCCTGACCTCTATCAAAATCATAGTACAAAGGAGTGCTTTTGATGAGCTGTTCACGCACTCTTATGGTATGCAGACACACATGGAAGCCATTGAAGCCCAGGCAGATATGGTCATTGTGGTTCAACACATAAAAGAGCAACCTAATGGTACATCTAGAGAATATTACTCTTGCTAGAAAATGTATTGAAATTGTTTAAACCACATTCTCAGCTTTGTGCATTCTAGCTGAACGCAACTGTCAGTAGTAGTGGCTTCAAATGCCATTGTTTGTTTACTTGTTTATGGAGACAGGTATCTAAGAAACCGAAACTTATTATCAAAACTGGTGCGATTTAATTTTGGCACATTACTGAATGTGCTCAACTAGGATACCTTACTCTTTACAGTCAACAGCACACCAATCACACTGATGAGCCAAAGCATTATGACCAGCCCCACGTGAAGCAGAAAATATTGACTATCTAGTAAAAACAGTGCATGTCAAGATGTGTGATATATTAGATCGTAAGCTAACATTCAGTAGTTGTAGTCGACATATCGAATGCAGAAGAAATGGGCAGGGCTAACAATCTGAGCGACTTTGACAAGACCCAATCATTATGGACAGACACAAGGGTCATAGCATGCAGGGGCCAATCGTTATGGACAGAAGCATGGGTCATAGCATCTTCAAATCAGCGAGGCTTGTGGGATGCTCAGTGTCAGCTTTGGTGAGCACCTACTGAGAGTGATCTGAGGAGGGAAGATCTACAACACCGACAGGGTTAGGGATGTGAATGAAGGCTATCTTGTGTGGTTCAAGCCAGCAGAAGAGCTACTCTGGCAGAAATGGCACATGATTTTAATGATGATCACAGGAGTAATGTGTTCACAACACACAGGCCTTGTTGCTCATGGGGCTACTATATCCATCCATTTCCTGCAATCACTTATCCTATTCACGGTCACGGGTGATCTGGAACCTATGCTGCAAAGGGGGGGGGGGGGCATTGTTTCATGGCAGAGACTCAATCCTTGGTCCCACAGATGTGAGGCAACAGTGCTCACCACTGCACCATCATGCCACCCCAAGTCACTATATGTGAATATAGTCAATCATTTAATTAATAATAACATGTCATTCAAATTTTTATAGCATGCAGCATTCATTTGGTTAATCTGATATCTAAATCATGCAAGAAATCAAGGGTTCAATTCTCCAGTCAAAAAGTGAAATAATACAAAATGGAGGTATTTCCATGGAAATGCTGAAACATTACAAAGTTTTCACAAGCTTTTGTTCTTGGTTTTCACTCCGGTTCAGAGAGCTCATTGTGACTCACTGTGAAGAAGAGCAGAAATGGCCTTTTCTGAGCTTACGTATAGCTGTCGAATGTGCAGTAAGGAGCCTGGTACCAGACGCAAGGGTGTGTTTGGGAAGATGCATCGTTTTAAACCTGTTACTAGCTAATAGAGTGATAGTTAAACGTACCTCTGCAGATTTGTGGTATCTGGAAACTCTTTATTTGACTTAAATCACCAATCAGTGGGTCCTGCTAAGGTTCCTATGTCAGGAGTCCTGCATGTCTCCTGTATTGATGGGTTTTCATAGTTTTCAGACTTTCCTATTACGTTATTGTATTCCTGATCATAATTTTGATTGGATGCGTGCCAGTGACAAAACAGAGAAAAAACAGCAGGGTATGTGCATGTGCTTTGGACAGCAGTCCTGGTGGCATGTCACTCAGTGACGAGCGATGGACGCCGAAGGAATCTCCTGTGGAGGATCTGTCAGTTCAGCCAATGTAGACATGGAAGCAGCTGCAGGATAGGGAGCTCTCCCTACCGCTTGAATTGGATTCTTTCCTAAGGAAAGATGGTCCAAGTGAAACTAATCTAAAAAAATGCCTCGTCGGTCATTTGGTGATTTATTGATTTGATGGATTTTGCGAACAATGTGTCCAAAGCAAACAAAGATCACATCAGTTGGCTTCTCATCCACATTTAGTACAGGCTTGTGTTTAAACTAAATATTGCAACTAAACAAATAGCTTTGGAGTAACCTTTCAGTCTTTCAGGCACAAACATTCTCATAATAATATACATATACACACATTCCCATAATAATGGTTCATGAGCATGAACAATGTTTCCCCGTGAGGTAAATCTTTTCTGAGTCTGGAAAGGGGCTCCTGACCTAAAGTCCTGTTATTTTTCTTTATATCCTGCTGTGGGATTAAATCGCTCGGAAAATGATAACCGTCTATTGGAGTATGGGGTAAACCATCCTGTAAATGTTCAATCTGTGTCATTTATGGTTTTGAATGCCTCGATTTCTTGGGGTTGAAAAAAAGGAATAAGTAAAATGTTCATTGTTTTGGGATCCAAAGTACACATGTTTAATTACTTAATCTCCTTGACATCAACACACTGCTACTACTAGCTTGGCAAACGCTGCTCTTTTGTACACAAACGCAGACAGAAAAATAGAAGAGGGATCACTCAAAGTCTAGAAAATCTCTAATAGTATAAATGCTCAAGTAACCAGAAGTTTGTATAAATATATATGTGAATGCAAAATTCAATGTAACCGTATCCTGGATAAGTGATTGGACGATGGATGGATGGATGGATGGATGGATGGATGGATGGATGGATGGATGGTGAAAGTTTCCTCCCGTCATTTTCTCCTGCAGTCCAGAAACACATGGTTTAGGTAAACGGGTATGTTTAAGATGCCATTAGTGTGATTGATGTGTAGATGTGTCTCCTATGACAGAATGGAATTCCATGCAGGGTGTTCCCCACCCTGGCTCCTCGTTCACCATGAGCCTGAATCAATGGATATCACAATGTAATATGCTTCATCATCTATTCATCAATTAGCCTGACCCGTGCCATATTTATGGATCTGGCCTTAAAATGTAGCATTATAAAAGGAAAACTACCATGGAATATTTCTAGGAAATCTAAGACCATTAGCTAGAGAGCAATTCATCAGTCTGTCAAATCTCGCTGTTTCTGAGAATCCTGCGTACCACATTATGAGGCTACGAGAACTGATACCTTCTCCTGACCCTGCACCCCTCCCAGAATGACCCGGTAAAAAGGGCTTCAACTTGTGTCCTTTCCCTCATGATTATGCTTTGCTTTTTTTGATCTCTGGTCAGAAAAAGAGCATTGTCTTCCCAGGGAAAGTGCTGAGTGACTGCTGCACAGCCGCTGATGTTGTGCTGAGGCCCGGCGCTGACCCGGATCCCAGGGAGTGGGGCTGATTCATTTCCCCACAATGAACACCCCCCACCCCACTCGCACCCTGCCCACCCACTGTGACGTCATCGCCACAGTGCACAGCGGGGGCCTATTGATCTCATTTAGATAGGAGAGCAGAGCAGCTTGAAAGGGGTTATCATTTTCCGAGCGATTGAAAGGAAATAAATAAGTACATTTTCTATATATACTGTGTATGCATACATTCAGTGTGTGTGTGTGTGTGTGTGTATGTGTATAAATGACATGCTATGTTTTCACTTCTCCTGAGTTCTGAAATTGTTTCATATGTCACTGTAAGGTATTATTTTTATGATAATAATTATAACTTTTCTTGTTGTTGTTAATAATAGTGACAACATCAACAACAGCAATAATAATAATAATAATAATAATAATAATAATAATAATAATAATAATAATAATACTGCAGC
>JAODLC010000038.1:6877715-6939711 GCA_026781145.1 Hippopotamyrus pictus | reverse complement strand
AGCCCCGGGCAACTTAGCTCCTGGGATCACAGGAACACGCAAACCCCTCCACCACGATAAGGTGTCGGCTCAAGGACTTTATATGAAATTAATATTAATTTAGTGAAGGCACTTAACCAAAGTTTAATTTCTGAATTTACATGCACATCAATTAGTGAGCATAGAATTTAAAAGATCAGACCACATCAAAAAAAAGAAAAAGACAAACATCCATCTAACTGATTTCAGGGTGATTCCACCAAAAATACCACCTTACATAACGAATTGCTTATTCTGTATATCCTGAAAAAAAATACAATTGGTAAAAAGATATTATTTGTTTTGCAGTTAATGTAGGCAGGTTGTGAGGTTGATGTTTATAAAAGGTCATGTGAAGTAGAGTTTGGGCTAGTGGTGGGTGGAGGTAGAGTCATCGGTCTGTTCTCAACTCTGCAACCCTAAACCATAAGTTAACAATGTAAGATGCTGACTCGGCACAAACAGATAATCATCCCCAGCCCCACCGCAAACCGCAGGCAGCGAGCCCTTAAACAGAAGCCCCCTTCCAAACCAGGCACCCCTCCCTCCCTCCAAACAAGATGAGCAATTATAAAGCACTATGACACGGAGCCAGAGTCATTTACAGTTACGATCAGAACTCGAACCCTGAGCCTGATCTCTTTGGAGAATCACACAGGCATTCCGGCCCCCATCGAAACAAATAATGTATATAATGTTTCACCATTTACTCTATTGTGCAGGGAGATTTCAATCTCTGTGAGCCTACAAAAAGGAACCTAAGCTCTGAATTAGTAGGCTTTATATACTGCAGGCTTAAAAGTAGATGACTCACCTAAGGGCTTAAGACCTCAGGGACCCTATTTATTGTACACAAATCAGCTTTTTGCACCAGTTTTGTCTTTTTTCACTGAAGTAGGCTTCGACAGCTCAAGGTGTATGCTGGCTTTCACCATCGCTTTGCGTTATTTAAGGGATTATTTGACAAAATTATTCAGGTGTTTAACCCGAAGTTAAAATATATTTTGAAGCATGCCTTCTGAAGTCTGGCCATCCCTGGGATTTTGACTGAAATGAATGACCATCAATGAATGAAGGGTAGCTGCAGTATTCTGCATAACTTGGCTCTGCTGGCACCTCTGGTACAGAGAAACAAAAAGGCACAAATGAAAACCATTGCACTTCCGGGAATGCGGGTCTGGTACAAGACCCTCAGAGTTTCTAGTCTGTCGAAGAGATGTACCAACACGAGTCAAATATTCCACGGATGTGAGCCCCCGGACACAGTTGTGAGTAGCACACGCATAAATGTCACTAGAGCATTTACCCGGACATTCCCTCTCCCCAGACCTCCGCGCCTCGAACGCGTTTAATTTCAATGCCGGAGCTGTAATTGGCCTGAGGGAAATGAGCCACCGTTGGCCGTTTAAGGGGGAACGGTGAGTGATAAGTCAATACAAATGAACAAGCCCACTCTACCTCCGTCATTTGGTTTAATGTCCTTCTGCTTCAGCATTTTAGCTGGAGTGATGATATCCCCCTGGAAACACAGAGCGGTCGTAAGCTACACTAAGCTGCCGTTAGCGGTGGCCGCTAGCCATGCGCGCAAAACGAGCATCGCAGCTCTGCCGGACGGCCATCCCGTCAGAATAAGGCCCTCTGTTAGTCAGAGGCCTGTGCAGCGGAGACCCAGGGGCGACAATCACTGGCGCCGTGACCCGAATGCACGTCAGCTCATCTGGCCAGGCGGGACGGCGTGCTGCTGGCCAAGTGCTGAACTTGCCTGGAATGGAAACGCATGGAGGGACCAGAGTCCCAGCTCAGGGGCTGACACTTGGATGGCTTTCCCCTGCAGCCTCAGATCCGACTGCGGGGAAAAGACGCAGCGCCTGTTCCGTCCATATAAGCACCCGGATGACAGATATCGGAGATTTACCCTGGCCGGCATCTTCACATCGATCCGGGGGCTGTTACGTGGAGCCCAAACGAGCCCGACACGCTCTCTAAGAGCCATTTTCCTGTTCCTGCATAATAACGATGACTTTTCACGTTCTTTGTGGTTTTGGTAACCGTAGCGATTATGTCAGATAATTTTGCAGTTTTCATAATGTTGTTCTTACAAGCGTGGGTAAGGGAGCAATTTGGGGTCGGTGTAAATGGTTCTGTAAATGTCATGGGTTAGCTAATTGATAATTTGATTTATTTACTCAAAATATAGCCTTTCCTCACCATTGAAGGCATTCGCACATTCGATAATTACAAAATAAACTGAAATCCTGGAAAAGAAGGTATCTCGTGCTATATCACACGATATCCTGGAAAAATTCGCTCGCAGATGTTGAAAAAAATGACCCTTTATTCATCTTTCCCTCTGGCCTGTTCAAACAAAAGGAAACAATGTGCGTAAAGGAGGAGTAAAAAAAACAATCTGAAATTAAAATGATATTAAGTGAGCCTGGTGACGTTACACGGGGCTCCCCCCACCTCCCAGGTGTGCTCTGAAGGTGGGAGTCCGCATCGACGCTCTGCCCCAGCTGCCTTTTGGATCTCCACAGCCTCCTGCTTTGTTTGGCTTTGCCGGTTGTGTGTTCTTCTCCGCTGGCTATGAGCCTGACCTCCAACTCCCCAACGCACCCCCACGTGTGCGTTCGTCTAAGGTAGGCTTGTGGGGGAATGTGGAAGCCCCGATCTCCCTCTCCAGGATGTGGGGGCAGAAAAGGGTGTATAAACTGTGCAACCTGGTTTGCATTCCAGTGTTTCTGCTACCCCTTGCCTTACCAACACTGTTTATGAAACTTATATTAGACCTTTTGAAGCCTTTCTGTTCCAGAGACCCAGCTCTGGGTAGGCGGTTGGAAAAGGGAAAGATGAACTTTCAGTTTTGTCTTTCCTGGAACAGGCTTTCAGCATCCTTCTGAGCTGGAGGTCATCCTAAACTGTACAGGCCTGTATACCCTGGACAGGAGATCATTCTGAACTGAAATGGAACCAACTCTTGTACATTTTAAGCATAGTATGGCTCAACTTTTACTTTAAAAGTATTTTTGTGGCGTTATCAGGGGTTAATTAAGTTGCCGTGACTACACTGCATGTTTTTCCAAACAACAGGTAGATCAGCAGATAGACCAAGGTGACCCATTGATAAAATGTCGGAAACATAAATATTTAAGGTCTCCAGTGTCACAGATGTGTCTCTGTTTGGCAAGAGTCCCACCCTTCCAGGCGATATCCTATACCCTGCGTTGATAATCAATTCTACTGGCACAGCTTTGCTGTAGATTTCTCACAGATGTGAGTCCCTGGTGGGAAAGAGCAATTCCATACAGACGCTGCATACATTCCTTGACGGCAGCTGTGTTTATTTAGTAGATTAGATCAATACAAGAAAAATCGAACTTCTCGCTAATGACACTATATCCTCACTTTTCTTTTTCATCTAACCCCTATGCTACAGTTTCAGCCACCAGCCTTGACTTTAAACATACATGCTTATTTATATAACACACAATTTTTGGCATTGTGTTGCACCAGTATCTTCCTGCATTTAACCTCATAATGTACTCATTTCCCAACAGTTAAAGCTAAATTCTCACAGTACAGTCACACAGTGAAATACATGTATGCTTTTACGAAGGTGTTGTTCTCAGTCACCCAAATGGGGGCAAAAAAAAAAAACAGGTGCATTATGGGCGTTCTTCATTTACATGATTCACCGTAATTGTGAACGTGTTGCCAGTTCTGAGACAACTCACAAGGCAAGAGGACTGGGATCATATGATATCCATGTGGAGATTTCTGTCTCTTGCTACAGGCCATGTAGGGAAGCATCTTAATGAAAAAAGGTTTGCTCAACAGAGTCACAATGTAATGGAAAGAAACACCTGATCCACACATTGTTTGTCATGTTACAACACAATAAAATATAATATTCTGGATGTCACAGTTCTCGTCTGAGTTGCTGTGTCTTGAGGCCATTTGAGACATGTGAGAAGATATTAGATAAGAACAGAATAGTCAGCATTGCAAAACGGGCCTGACTTTAATTGTTTAAGATGGACTTGTTTCAAATTGAAATTTAAAACATATATCTAACATTTTATATAGTTGATAGTGCCCATGAAATCATAGCTCGATATTGCTTACTTCGTAAATCAAAAAGATAACAACATCAATCCCGTAGGCATAGAGTGCTGCCTCGCTCTAACCAGAGACTGATTTCAGGTTTGGTAGCTGCACCTGTGAGCAGTTTGAGGAATGCCACGTTTGCAGGGTTCAAAAGGGACATGGACCCCTTCAAAGGGTTTGCAATGAGGGATGAGTTTGATGCACTGAAGCAATCTGAATAGTGTTTTCTGTGGAGACTGGGTCATTTTTTTTCTTTGGGAGGGGTGGTTGGGGTTACTGGCGATGAAGATATCTAGTGAGCGTTTAGTTGACTTTTTTTTAGGAGGGGAAGGTGGGTTGCCTTCTATGAAGTTAGGAGTGGGGTTTTATTTAATATTTCCCTAGTTGTGTGGCAAGGGCTTGTCATACTGCTAGTTTAGTTTAGCCTTCTACTCGCCTGCGTCTTTTAGCTGTGGGTTGGTAAACATGAACGGCATGTGCAGGTTTCCTATCTTAGCGTTTTACTTTTGTCTGCTTTTTGGGGTGGCCTACTGCCCAGCCATTGAATTTGAGATGAATTTTAAGACAAGAAGCCTCAAAATGATACACTTCACATTGCACACGCAATAAAAACACACAATGAGTAAGAAGAGTAGAGCAAATCCACTTTTTTCCTGCCAGTTCTGTCGAAAACATCCTATTTTTGGGAAAACTTTGTCCTTAGGACAAATATTTAGAAAAAGGAAACCCTATTTTTCCTTTCGTCCGGAGAAGGGGAGATGCTCTGGAGCCTTGTCTTAGGAATTGCTCCAAATGCACAGTCAACTATGCGATGTCCAAGCCCCAGTTCCTGACACTATAAAAACAGTCACGCCCCCACCAGCCCCTACAGAATAACTCAGTGACACATCCCATAACTTAATCTGTGGGGCCGCTCGAGCAAATTATTGATTACAATTACAGAATTTTATCAGGGGAGTGTTGTTTTTTTCATAGGTTTACAAAATAATATATATTATTTGAAACCTCGTCAGTAATGAGGCATTGCCTAATACTCCCAGGAATTTGGCGTTTCAGTACACCAGTCGATTTATCGATGATGTAAGGATGACGATGGAAACACGTCAGAATCTAAGAATGCAAAACATGGTGCCTGCCCTCTGGAAATTTACAAGGAAAATTTGCAGAAATGTCGATTTTTTTCGACTTTTAGAGAGCAGCGTGCAAAAACTGAAGCATAAGAAATGCTATCTTTCAAGGTGACATTATCTTTGACTTCAAATCTTTACGTGCATTTAGATATGGTCGTCAGTGGCTGTGGTGCTCTGGTTTGTTTAATCCTAGACCAGTGTTCATAACATCTTGGTGGAGACCCAAAGTGATGCAGCCTCTAAATGGTTACCAGGTGCCCTCCTGTGATCTCTCACTCAGGTGTGTCTACATAACTTCAGGCAAAAGGAGATGTTCTTTAAAAATGTTCTTCTTTAAAGTATTGATTTGAAAAACAGTCTGAGCCTGAAACAGAACAGCGTCACACTGGTTTAATACTAACGTCTTGAAAACAGATTTGGAGCTAAAAACGCATTATTTTCATTCACAGGTTTGGAGTATAATTGCAGGGGTCGAACAGGCGTACAAATAAAATGAATATGTTGATAGAATGCAAAAGTAGAGAAAAAAAACCTGCCAGTCTGTCATAATCATAAAATACATTTTGAGCGATAAAATAAAACAGTTTTGAAAGAGACTACTTTAGCACTTTCACATCTGCCACAAAGAGATATTTAATGACCCTACAGGATTCGGGCTTCTCAATTGGTTGGCCCCTGACAGACCTGTTCTTGCGGCAAACAGCTGCCAAAGGAATGTGCATTGGAACAAATTATTAGGAAGAAAGGACTTCTGTAAAAGAAAAAAGGAAGTTGAAGCGATCCAGATGCATGAGTGCAGTACGGGGCCGCGTGCGCGGGCTCCTCGGGGCCCGATCTGTGTTATCGAGGGGCCGATGCCGCTCCACCCAGTGTCCAAGTGTGACAGACGGCGGGGTGGTCAGGAGGGTCCGGAATACGGCTCACAGGCTATGGCTCCGACGGGAGTGCCGGCGACGGGAAGGGTAGGTGATCCCTTTGAGAATTTCCAATCACGCGGCTCCAGCTGCAGCTCGATGGGCAGGAATGATGACGAGGTTCTGCAGTGGGGCTGGGCGGAAAGGTCTCTGCCTGGGGTGAGCCGTATGACGGACGCTGAATCGGTGACCTCATGTTGTCAGAAACTCCCCAGCCATTCCCAGCAGGACGGGTGTGTGTTTATGCGTGATCTTTTTCTTTTTTTTTTTTTTTTTGCAGGGAATAATGTTTTAAGAGGAGAGCTACACATTTCCTGCTGTCAGCCCATCTGAAATGTCCTAACCCTTAACAATAGCCTATCACACCCATCACAGACTTTGCTCCCAGTATTGCTCTCCTGAGACACCCAAACCCGGCAGAAATGTTTTTAGCTGTTATGAGAAGTACAGGGAAAAAAAAAAAAAACATGTGCGAATAATTACCGATCAGAAACGTGCGTTGTGGTTCTGCCAAATCCAAGAGTCACCCTCCCTAATCGAGTCCCTTTCATAGGTTCCCCACCACATTTCACGGTACATTTATTACACCACTTGGAAGTTAATAAGACTGAAAATCTTCTACTGATGAAGCAAACATTTACGAAAAAAGGTGCGACTGCTTAGCCCGCATCTCCAACAGCCATTTTCTAGGGCACCTTGTGGCAAACTTCCTGAATATAGGACTTCAAGCGAATGCGTCCTTGAACGGCTCATTGGGACGTAACACGGGGGTGACATGTGGCTCAGTGGGTTAGGTCGTTGCGCCTGTGATTGGAAGATCACAGAATGGTTTCACCGTCGGGCCCTTCAGTAAGGCCCTTAACCCCCAATTGCTCCCGGGTCCATCTGACCCCGCTTTCCCGAAATGTACGTCATTTCAGATAAAAGCATCTGCTAAGTAACTAAAAATATAAATTTGTGATATATTACCCCGTTAAGCTCTTTTCAGATTCAATGTGACATCGCAGACACGGGGGGGGGGAAGAAAAAATCGGCGACCGACCGCATCCTGCGACAGGCAGGATGTGGCCCCTCCCCCCGGAGGCCTCGTAGATCTGGGCCGGCACGGGAAGTTACACGGTGAGCCGGCGGACTTGGTTTCCGCCTGTCACTGGGCCCCTCCGGGATCGGTTGTTTGAAGTGTGTCGGAGACCCCGGCTCGGAAGGCGATGGCTGAACTTCCAAAGAACCCGCTCTGTTTTCTTGGCCTGGCCTCACAGACGGCCCCCGACCAGATGAGAGGCAGCCTGATGTTATTCTCCGTCACCCAGTACTCTCGCTGGGATCCCCGGTGCTCTCGCGGTGCCGTGGCGGAGGACGAGAGGCTGCCGGAGCAGGCCCCAGGTTCACGATTACCGTGCGCCTCACGCTCCCGTCAGACAGGCCCCGATCGGGCTCCCTCCCACGCCCAGCTGGCGTGACGAGCGTACAGGCCTACCCCATCCACTGGAAAGAAAGGGATGGATGTTTGGAAGATCTGGAAAGTAACAGAATGTAATAAGCCTCCAGCACCTCTCTGCACAAAAATGCACTAAGAAAATAGTAAAATGCAGACGTCGGCTTGTGAAGAAGCAAATCGTACCAGACAGGCGCACAGGAGAGCAGTGCAGGCCTGTTATCATCAATCGCTTTCTTCTTATTGTCAATGTCAGACGGCGGCTGAAAGGAAGCAGGGTTGATGTCATCCTTGTGTAACTATACGATGTTGTCAGTGTTTACAGTCAGTGCTGGTTTCAGTCGCTGTCTTTGTTTTAGTAGTTCAGTTTTGGCCACCAAACAGCGCATGCAGTTGCCAGTTAAAGCCATGAAATTCATAAGATGCTAATCCGCCCCCCTGCGGTCCTCGAGTCCGTTCCGAGCTACTGAGAAAAGAGAAATAAAACATAAAATTTTAGTTATCTGTGCTGGTGAAGCCGTGTGGTCCAGAGTGAGGCAAGCGGACAGACAATTGGAGAGGACCTCTTGGATACTAATCAGGTACCCAGCGAGGATTTTGGCAGCCCATATTCCCATCCTGCTGTACCGGAGTCCTGTACCATGTGATGTTTATCCACCAGTGGGGGTCATTTGTTCCCCATAATTTAGGGCAAGTGAATCGGTTACGGTCTGCTACCACAGTCACTGCAGGAGCAGATGTCCCCGCACCGCCCCGGGAGTGGAGATACGCGCGTGTGATGCCGCACCGTGTCCAAACTGGACTCCGACCAGGCGCGGGAGCGGACAGGGATGGGCAGGAACATGGCGTTCCTCTTTTTCCAGCCAGTTTGCTCCTCTAATCAGAGATTTGAAAAAGGTGCCCCCCCAGTTCCCCCCCACCGATCCCTATTTCTTTATAAAAAAAAAAAAAAAAAAAAAAAAAAAACATCACAAGATCCCGCCCGCTGTACTATAATGAATATTGCATGTTTAATGGCTACACAGGCCGTTTCCCTCCATCTTTTAATAGAGCGGGGTCTGCTCACTTTCCTCGGCTCGCCAAGTGTGGCAAACGGTGCATTTTAAGGCCGGTTATAAAGCGGCACCGCTCCGCGCCTGTCAAGGTGGACGGCCGGGACACGTGACAAGCGGCCCGTGACGAGCCCCGCCTTTACGGGCCAGCCAGGCGGTCGCGGATCCACGGCATTCCCGGGCCCCATTCCCAACCCTCCAAGACAAACAGGGAGGGGGGAGAAGGCCGTGCCTGAGGGTGGCGGACGGCTGAATCACAAAGTGCGTACCTGACGGGCACTGGGTCAGGTTTCGCCTCAAGTGTCGGCTTCTCCGGCTGGGAAAGGATCGGGTGGGGGGTGGGGGCATATGCAATCCGTGCCCCATCTGAGTTCCATTTACTGCCGGCTCATATACGGATCTAGGACAATGCTCTGCAGTGTATTGACGTTTTTACAGTCCTGGCCACACTGCAGCATGTATGCATTAACTGGAAAGAATAAAGCACGGTCTGTTAAAGGAGAGCAAATTACATATTTTGGAAAGTGCAGAGAGGAAGAGAGAGAGAAAGGCAGAGAGGACATCACCGTTTAA
The DNA here is from genome assembly GCA_026781145.1 of Hippopotamyrus pictus. Taxonomy (NCBI): domain Eukaryota; kingdom Metazoa; phylum Chordata; class Actinopteri; order Osteoglossiformes; family Mormyridae; genus Hippopotamyrus; species Hippopotamyrus pictus. Next base: position 6,930,485 of record JAODLC010000038.1, on the reverse strand, counting down.
TCTAATTGTGGCGAACATGCCTAGGAGAATAGTAATGTAGACGTCTGCCGTTTACCATTTTCCTGTTTACCATAGAATAGTCCACATGTTTGGTGAGCTGCAATTTTTATTTATATATCGATTTATTTATCTGTATGTTTACATTGTTGTAATAGGTGATTCGATGATGTTTGGTGAGCTCCATCTTTTATTTATATATCGATTTATTTATCTGTATGTTTACATTGTTGTAATAGGTGACTCGATGTTTGGTGAGCTCCATCTTTTATTTATATATCGATTTATTTTTCTGTATGTTTACATTGTTGTAATAGGTGATTCGATGATGTTTGGTGAGCTCCATCTTTTATTTATTGTTGTAATAGTTCATTGAAATTTCTGTGTGGCTCACTTTATTTACAGCTGGCTACTAAAGTTTTAATAAACAAATAAGCAAAGCTCAGATTACACTGATAAGAAAAGGGCACACAGGTGACACTGAGATACATTAATTGCGTCCAGCCTTTCCTACATTTAATGCCTGGCAGAGAGACAAGAATTTAATAAAGCATTATTAATATCGTTAGATTTTTCTCCCCCCTACCCCCCTCCCACGACCTATGGAGAGCAAAATAAAATAATTGCCAGTAATAAAGTTTTACAACCTAGCATCATCGGCCAGGTGTTCCGGCTCAGGAAAGAGCTCTTCAGTTACAAACATTCGTAGCGTTTATGCCTCTTGTTTCGCTTGGGGGTCTTGGATTTCCCAGAGCACCATATCCTCTCTGTTTATAAGCCCAAAGAGAGAGGAGTCTTGTTGGGAGGATAAGGACAGGTGTTTCCTTGCTTGTCCCCCTTTCTTTTCTTTCTGCAGCCTCCCTAATTTCACCAGTGGGGGGCACACCACCTCCTGTGGATGAAAGTGTTAGGTAGCGCTAATGAGAGACCCGTGGGTATCCCTGGGCCAAATGACCCGGGAAGGGATTTCTGGGCGGAAGGATGTGGTCACTCTGTTAACAACAGAGACATGATGGGGGCTGGGGGAGGCAGGTGGCAGGCAGTAGGAGGGCGTGGAAGGCGTGAGTGCAGAGTGGGAACAGAGGAGGGCTGGGGTGCGTGTGCCTCGCACATCTGTCAGGGCACCAGTAGGTGCCAAAAGCCAGCAGCTGTTTGCTCCATCTCTGCACCATGAAGGGCTCTCCATACGGCTGCTTCCCAGCTCAGAAAACGCCACCACGACCGAGACCCCTTAAATATTATTACTATTTAGAGATACAAATACACAGATGGTTTTAGTTCTACATTTCATTTAACAGATGCTTTTATCCAAAGCGACATGATTCGTTTTTCGAGAAAGCAGGGTCAACCAGTCCCTGGGGCAGTGAGGGTTAGGGTCCTGCTCAGGGGCCCAATGGTGACATCACACTGTCAGTTCACAGGCACATCATCTCTTGCACAGGTAGTCTTCATGTGCTGCAGCTGTCTTAAAATCATGAAAGGACAAGATGCCAAATTGGTCTGCATAGAAAAACTATTAGTGCAATTGACTGCTTAAGGGCTCAGGAACACTGATTAGCCCTGGGGAGCTCTAGAGTTGCAGCTGTATTTATGTATATATTTTTATAGTAAAGTTTTGTATATCCCTCTGAACCAGAATCTGAGCATGTTAGTGCGCCATTTTGTCCATTGACATAGCCTGAATAGCAGATGCCAGCCATTGAACCCAACACAGGAACCATCCACATTGTCACAATTGGATTGAGCAGATATCCACATTTAGGCTGAGCTGTAACGTTATTCATGCATTGTGAAAGGCTCAATAACAATAACATGGCCATGATTACAGCGATTATTGGGTATTTAATAACTTACTTACTTGTTATTCCATTAGTAAGTCTGCCTGGAATTAGAGAACAATGGGCCCGAGCCTGTCCCATTCCCGAAAGTTGACCAGCAGGGAACCTGAAATGTGAAATGATGGTGATTGATGGTGGATGCTGGCCTGGCCGTGCACCACCTACTGTACCTAGACGTCGGTGATGAGTGTTTGTCTAAAAGCCGCATAGGCTGATGGGTATGATGCCTCATAGATCCACCCGACTCCCACCATGTTTCCTGATACATGCCAGATCTTCCTCAGTTTCGGCCATTTCTTCTATTTATTTGACATTTATTGCATAAATACGCACCTCTGCAGTTCCTAGTCATATGTCTACTTTGATGTTTTGTGAGTGACTTTTTGTGGCATCTAACCCTGTCATTTTGTGGCATCTAACCCTGTTATGTGTTACATGTTCCTGATTGAGTAGTCTGAGTCAGAATTCCCATGTACAATAGACAAGTAAGGAGGCTTCAATCTTGTCCAACTCAGTCTACACAGTCCACTGATCCAGGTTCCAGATTCATCATGTACTGTATTATGCTTTCTACTCATTTTCACTCTTGTTCAATTTTGGATGCATATTTTTTTCAAAACTATCAAATTTAAAGTTTTATACGAGTCCAGGACTCTCTGCACCCTCTTGCTTCTGCCTGCAGGTCCCTCGGAGCCCCCTGTTCCTGCCCTGCAGGTCCCTCGGAGCCCCCTGTTCCTGCCCTGCAGGTCCCTCGGAGCCCCCTGTTCCTGCCCTGCAGGTGCCTCGGAGCCCCCTGTTCCTGCCCTGCGCTTCTCTTGGTGCCCTCTGGCCTCAGCCCTGCAGCTCCCTCAGCATCCTCCAGTCCTCTAGTTCCTTCAGCACCCTCTGGCCTGGCTGCCTCCTTGGTGCCCTCCAGCCCTCCCAGACCCTTAGGCCCTGTGGTCTGGACAGGTCCCATGTTCCAGTGGGCCAAGGAGTACCCATGTTCCATGTTTGCCACCCAACTCTCCAGAATCCAGGAAACACCACAAATGTTCCGCATTCCCTCCAATCATATCTGGGCCCCTGTCCTGACACCTAATCCTGCTCCTATGTTGCCCTAGCTCGTGTCCTCTGCGGCCATCCCTGTTTCTGCTGTCCCTCCAACTGCCTGCCCTGTTCTGGAGCATGTCATGCTGTGTGTCCATTCTACTGTCCCTGGCTTTGCCTTTGTCTGTTCTGTGCCCCTAGTTATGCCTTCTGTCTTATCCCATGTCCCTGATCTTGTCCGTTTTGTGGCCTCTGGTCTTGTGTGTCTGCTGTTGTTTTTGATTCCATTGTCCTGGCCCTGACGTGTGTCATGTCCCAACCCTGTTAATGTCCCGTCTCGTGTCTCCGTCCTTGAGTGCCTTGTCCATACCTGGCACCTGGAGGGCGGAGGAGGGGGGGGTTATTGCCATTTCCCTGTCCATCTCCTCCCTGCCATGACCCTAACAAGCCACACCTGTCCCTATCCTCTTTTCGCTCATTCCTAACCCTCATCTGGAAATCACTCTCAGCTGCCTTTCATTACTTCCCTCATTAGTCCTGTATATAAGTGCTTCCCAGTCCTGTGTTCCCCAGTCCAGTCACTGACACCAAACCCTCATGTTGCCTGTGCCCTTCCCTTTGTCCCATTACTCGCGTTTTTGATCCCTCGTGATCCTGTTTATTTCCAGTCTCTGTTCTTTAAGTTCAGTAAACCCCCTTTGCAAATCATGACAATATGTTACTGGGGATTTTAGATTTGGATGTCAGACCAGAAGTAATTTAAATTTCTATATCACACGAGAAGGAGCATTTAAATGGTTACTGCAAATGAATGTGCTTATTACATTTTTCAAGTGAGGTGTGGTTCCTTTCGGAAACTACCCGACCACCTTTCAAATCATCAACTCATTGCCGGACATAACAAATGACACTTTAATTCACCCTTTGAATGCAAAAAAAAGTCTTTCCTCCAAGGAAATGGCCAATCCACATCTCAAGGGCTCTCGTGCGAAAATACCTGCGTCTAGCTACCTCGGCCCTTTCATGTAGGACTGGGCTGTATATTTTATAATTACCTATCAAAATATACGTCTATGAGTAGTGGGTGTGACACTATCCAAATAAGGGAAGGCCCAACCTGGAGTACAAGGGCCTCATAGAAACAGAGCAAGGTTACAGATGCAGACGACATCAGTAAGATTGTTAGCTAGGTTTGATTTTTCTTTGAGATAAGCTGTGGGATTTTTATTGAGTGCAAAACCTGGAGAAGCTTTCGGGATTTGGCCAGACAGAAGAGAAGTCTGTGATTACGAGTGAAGGAAAAGGAAAAAGGAAAGAAGTGAGGAAGTGTGGAATGTTCAGCGCGCTTGATTGATGCCTCGGTCAAATTTAAAGCCACTTAACCAAAAATGCAGAAGCGGTTTCGCTTTGGGCTCAGAACTGATCCCTGGCTTTGATTTCAATGAAAACCTGGCTGCTTTTACATAGGCAATGTTTATTTTTTACTTTGAAAGCATAGTTTTAACAGGGGAGATGTTTTGTGTCCTCCAACCCTAATTCCAAAAATGATCACTGTAGTCATTCGGTTGATGAAATGTTACCCCGTGGACTTTTAAAAAATAATTTTCTGTCAGGCGCCCAATATTTTATTTTGGATATTTATCATTTTGCAGGGAAGTTTTGATGAATGCATAACTATGGTAATCTGTGTTCATCTGTTCATAAGGACTAAATCAGGAACCAAATCAAAAATATTTGTTAAAAATAAATTAAATGAAGTCTCATTTATCAAAAATCTGTCTGTGTAAACAACAGTCGTGGAACAAAAAAAATACTATGCTGTACACACGGAGTATTATATACACACACACATAGTATGTACACACTCTCATAGGCCTAAAAAGACTCATCTATCCATATGCATGATGGCATTCTGCATCTATGACAGTTATTTAAAGGTATCCATCCATCCATCTATTTCCTGAAACAGCTTATTCTATTCGGGGGTTCCAGAGTCTGTCTTGGAGGCTACTAGCACAAGGCAGGGAACAACCTAGGATGGGGAACTAACAATCACAGGATACACTCCCACAGCTTCCCTCAGCACTGAGAACATGAACATGTATAATAACACACTGGCACACAAATAGTTCCTCTTCTGAATGCTACAGCTAAATATGCTAACCCATCTCATGATCTTCCCATCTCCCTCTTCATTCAGTCACATGAGGAAGACACTGCAGAGGAAGCATACCGTTCCTTTCAGCGACAGACCTGCTCAGCTCAAATGTTTGACTTGACTGTGAAACTCAGTTGGCCTCTTAATTCCGTAGATTTGTTGCAGAGAATATTATAATATATAGCACCTGAATGCCATGCTAAGCTGTGTGGCCAATAAGTACTCCCCAACCAGCCAAAGGAACAAGCTCAGCTTTCCAAGTCGAACCCGAACGTCCTCACCGATCCACACCTAGACCATCTCCAATTGCAGACATGCAGCTCCTCAGCCAAGAAAAAGCACCCCACTACCTTGCTAGGCGTTCATATGTCTCTGCCAGTGAGGAGTAAAAAGATTGTTTTTCTTCTGCAAACGTCTGGACTTGCTTAATTTTTCAGCTCTCCCGCCCCCCACCCCCTAATAAAAATATGTTATTTAGAACAATGGAATAAAAAAATGTTCTATGCTTCAGTTACCTGAAGATGTTGTACTGGAAGATATATATCACCTGCTAGGTTCAGGTTAGCAGAGGTTTATGTCAAAGCCACCAAAAGGCTGAAGGTAAAGCAAGCCAGGCCACCGCCCCCCCCCCCCCCCCAGTCTCCAGGATGACATATTAGACAGTGAATTGGCTGGTGCATCAGCAGTCTATAAAAGTTCTCTTCAGAGAGTCAGTATTTTTGCTAATTTAAAGTGGGCTATCAAATGTATAGAATGTGTGCTATATTTCCACGCTCTTAGAAAGGCTTAAGTAATATTAATTAACATCAGAATCTGAACATGGTGGGTTAGTGGGATGGTGAAAAATGGTTTCTGAAACAATTAAAAACTGTAAACCCTGCATATAATGTCGCATAGCTAGTTCCTAATCAATGCACATATGATATTAATGGAAGGGAAATTAAATTGAATTTTTTGATTTACTCATATCCATGACATTTACAGTTTCATTGAGTCCTAGGAAAAGGACTCAGTAATGCTAGTTTTATTAACTTTTAACTTGTAATGAACTTTCAACACTTAACCACGCATTAAGCTTGCATCTCCAAAATGATGACATATAAAGTTACCCTGAGAAATCCCGAAGAACACAGTATCCGTATTTCATATCATATTTCTTTGGTACCATTGAGAGCTTACAGCACCCAGTGATGTTAGATAATAATGAAACATTATATAATTATTCATATCATAAGGTGAATTTCCAATCACAGATTTTCCCAGAGTTCCTAAAGTGAGCTCAGCAGAGGACAGATCGTTCCATTATGATGTATTTTCTCATTCATTAGGTTTTTATGCAGTGAGCAGGCCCTTCCATAAAGAAATGTTGGGAGGTTTGTCCTGCTCTCTGGGTAGAGGACAACAAAGCTTTTTGAACGGACGCCTGATGGCATCTAGTCGAAAGTCAGCAGCACTAGAGAGATCGGAAGGGATTTGGCTTGCCGTCACACCAGATGTGTCACAGAGAGAACATTTGGTCTTTAATAATTACCTTTTTTTCACTTGATATCCTCAGTATCCCGTGAAGAACTTGAAACAGGTTATAACTTTTTCCATCACATCTTGCCAGATTTCTGCAGAACCTTTAATCCTTTCTCATACGTAGCTATATGTAGCGTGAGGCCCTAGTGTTTATCCACCCACTGATTCCTGCTGTATACTCTCATTTATACTCCCACTGAGACAATTAATTATATGTCAATATGAAAGACGATAGAGGGCTTTACAGTTACCGGCTCCTACAAAGTATTTGACAGCTGTGAGTCAGGGGTATCGCCGTGGTTTTATACCTCCAGAAGTGCAAGTCTCTGTCCTGTCCTGAGCTCGTATGTTTGCTTGTTCTCCATTTATTCATCAGACTTTGCTGTGGTGGTTTAGGTGAACCTACCCTCTGTAATGGGGCATGTCCTCTGATGGATGACCATCCTGCCCAAGGTATACTCTGCCCTGTGCTTTCTGGAGTCCCGCTTCAACTGTGACCTTCCACTGGAAAAGCAGCTATTGCTAATGTCTCATTGAATTTCTTGTATTTTTGTGTTTTAAGGCTTCACATTTAGTGTACTAAATTGGTTATTATATTCAGGTTAGAAGGATATGTATTTAAAATATACATAAAAGACTTTTGTTTTGTTTTCTTTTGCAGTACAAATTTTGCACACACGCTGAGGTTTGATAAAAGGCTAGCAGCATGTTTCATGACTATAAAGTCCTTTCCTCCTGGTGATTGTATGCATATTTCAAAAGTAAGTCATGTTAATCCACTTTATATACAACTGGATTAGCAACACTGAATAGGGAAAGTACACCTGCTCCCTTTAATCCGTATCAAGCTAAATTTAAACTCTCTCGTTTCCAGTGCTAAATAGTTGCTTTAGTCCCAACTGCTCAAATTTATAATCATTGAGAGGAAAATAAAGAAGGCAAGAAGGAAGACAGCCGGCCTCTAACAAACCCAGGGATCCAGTTCCTCCAATGTGTCAAGGAGATGATAAAGACATAAATAAGATTTCATCTCAGTTAATATAATACAGAATGCAGAGGGCAGGAATGTGATGCTTCAGTGAAATATACTGTAGGGCTACGTAAAAACAAAATGTTTGGCACCTAAACGTAATTTTTCAGTGACTGGCTGACAATCGTAGGCTTAATAATCAAAGTTGAACCCCGACGCCTTGATCCGTGTGAAAAGCCCTTGCCAGAAGGCCTCCCTGTCCAGTGACAAAGCAGCACGGACTCAAAACCTCCACACCCAAGGCGATTCACCAAGCAGCAGACCGGGGCTCCTTCATAAAGTCTTTCCAGACACATTATTAACGATGTTATAAAGCTGAAAGCCACATAAAAACACCATACCAACAAACTACACCTGTCCCAGTATGGCCGCAATGCCACATTTCTCTCTCGCGTTGTTTGTAGAAGGTTTATTATTGAACTTCTCCTCTACTCCCTGTGTTATAAAACTGCTTTAGCTTAGCTAGGCAGTTGTAATAAAAGTTTTACTGTGTGACATTATTTTTTACTCATTGTAACTGATATATTTTATTTCGCTTTCCAGCTGAACAAAGTGATGCAAGTTAGACATTAGGGCTGGGAATCCATGATGCACGATTCCTCCCCTCTGACCCACTCTCGACCTTTTCAACACCTCAGTTCTACTGTATTCCTCCCCCACCCCCACCCAACCAGAAATATGTCCCCTGAGATGGGCTTTTATTTCCAAATCCAAACACCTGTTTACTTTGCCTCTAAACCATGGAGGGTAGTACAGGCCCTCTGAGTGATGGCAATTACATGTGAGCATTTGGTGGTTTAGTAAAGAAGTGGCTGGGAGAGAATATTCAGTGTGAGAAGTCAAAGGTTGCAATCCAATCTCCCCCTAGATAAGCAGGTGAGAGTGGGCAGCCACCTGTGGGCTCCTCTGCTTCACAAAATCTGACTAATTCTTGCATTACAGCACAACCAGTGGTGGAAAGGAGGCAGGCAGCAAATATGTTTGCTTCTGAGGAGTATCTCTAATCAATGACAGGGCGCTAGGGGATAATAGTAGGTCTCCAGACAATAAGAGATGGTGTCGAAAGATAGTGGCCCCTCTACCAGTAATCTGGATCAGGATATGGAGAGTCTCAGCAGCGTGACAAAGGAGGAAGCCCTGAGGAAATGGTCATGGACCATACTTTGAGCGTTTTGTTGATTTATGGCCAGATAGGCTGTACCTTAAGTCACAAAATGACCTCCAAACTCTTATGAGATGGCGCAAGAACATACGAAGAGAAAGACTGTTGTATGAAGTCTGTGAAATTTCTTAACGCTCAACTAAAATCATTGGGTGTTTCTCAATATGCGTACTCGATAGTGTTCGCGTGTAACTGTTTTTGCATGATCTTCCACGGCCAAAAACCAGTTCCAGTACTGAAGAACAGAAGTACAGAGGATAGTAAAAATCCCCAGATATTGTTCTTGTCCCGCCCCAAATATCAAGGATACACTGGTTGTATCCTTGTCAAACAAGACCAATCCCATGATTCACTGGGCCCAAGTTCATTCTTTGAAGGCAAGTTAGCTAGAGCGCCGTTGCCAAGACCACAAGCACGATCTTTGCGTTCTTGGTATTGAGAAACACCCATTATTCTGCCCTGTGGGAAGGTTGTTGTCTGACTGGTTTTATTTGGAACTTTGCTGGGTCATGTGATCTTAGCAATGTTCACCCCATTCCCACTAAAGGCACATCTGTAAGAGTCCTTATTCAGCTGGATTTTAAACTCAAAACCCTTCTCCTAATAAAGCAGGCATTATATGCCTTAAAAGCAAGTCCTTCAATTATGCGCAAGATAATTATCTGGTCTGATGGTTAAGGTTACGGTAAGCCATTACCATGTTGTATTAGTGACTTGGAAACCAGTTTAACCCTCATTACTGAGGTCACAGCTGTTACTTTCTTAAGTGTCTAGTATAACAGTTTGCAAACTCCTCTCAGTCTGCTTGCATCATTTGAATTGTTTGAATTAGGTTGTATTTTGAACAGCTGTCTACCCAGGTTTGGAATGACTCATTTCTAACAAAAAAAGCCTTTAAACCCCTTATAAATACTCTCAGGAACACCAAATTTACCTAGGTATTAAATATAAAACTTCAACAGTCAAATGTCACCTGGTTAAAACCTAATGTCATTTGGCCAATCATGTCAGTTTCAAATCTATTTCCTGTGTTATATTCTGACTCTTAAGTCCACACAGATAATATTATGGTTCTTGTTCCATCATAAACCAATCAAGTATCAGTGCAAGAGTTTTTTTTATTATGCAAAGGTGGATGGTTGATAATAGGCTATGGCTTTCGGTACTCTGGCTTTGTGACTGGCTCATACTAGTTGAACCTTTGGAAGCAAATTATGTGGCTCCCACCTCCCTGCCTGACTGCCACACCTCTTCATTTCCTGTCCGCAGGCTACAATTGCACTACATCTGCATCCATCCCTGAGGTACTGCAGGACCCGCGGAAAACTCCCTCCGTCACGCTAAACGGACAACCGGACAGGAAAGCTCTCAGCAGCTTTCCGGCCGGAATCATCCAGAAGGGTGGAGAGGCACACCAATGACAGGAAGAGACCAGACACTCTCAGAAAGTCAGGGCGAAGCGGGGGACGGACGTGATGTCGACAGACTGTATGTGCAAGGCCTCAGGAGCATAGAACTGGGTTCGAGAGGTGCTCTACTCTGAACGGAAGGACTGGTTTGAATCAGTGCAGAGGGAAAAAAAAAAAAAAAAAACAAAAAAAAAAATAAAAATTCCCAGTTCCGATTAGTCAGAACTGCCGGTTGTTATCTTAGTAAAGCTGGACTAACTCACAGCCAGTCAAACTCTACATGAGCGGCAGGACAGGAGTGAATGCGCTTCATTTAGAGCTCTATCGAGCAGCAGCTTGTGTGATCTCTAGCGAATCGGGCCATCACAGCCAGACAAATCCCACGCAGATAGATCCTAATCACCGGGGTGCTGTCAGTTGCTTTCTCATACAGAAAAACAGCCGGGCGTTAAAAAAGAAACTTCTTCATGGCTATTTCAGCAGACAAAGTACCTTTTATGACATGTGAGAGAGGATCAATCCTGAGGACAAAGGAGAGCCAGTGAATAAAACCCAGTTTGGTGTAGAGAACTTCATCTAGATCACCAATGTTCTTAATACTTTAAGAACTCAATTAATACAATTAGCTACACTGTTGATGGAAGTAGCTGTCTGTACACTGGTTTTCAACGCCTGGCTGGGCAGCGTACTGTACATGTAGCGAAACGCTCTCCATGCGCAGCGGGACACAGGCCTAAGTGCGTCACCAGGCTAGCGTTCATTTATTATAGAAGTGCTTCTGCCTGGCTCATACAAAATGCATTTCTAATAAAAGAATGAAGACCTATACGGGTTTTCTTTAGCCCGATTCAGGCACCGGGATGAAATCGGAACAGCAGTCTGATGAACTTGAGGTTTGGGAGGGCGTTTCGTGGCCATTGTGAGTTATCAATAAGTTTCGTAAGAATCTAATGAGGTTGTTTTTGCGGGAACTGGACACGGTGCCATTAGCTGACAGGCATCACTATTGATTGGGCCTCAGCGGGAATGGTGGCGTATTGGGTCATTTTTCAAGACTTCAGGAGGCTTCCTAGAACATCCTCAAAGGGATCCCTGTTGGTTCACAACCTGGAGAATCATAATTAATATATATGGGGCTGAATCTTCCAGGCCCCTCATGCGGATTCCATTATTTTGTTTTTTATCTGAAACTTTTGCGTAAAAGGACTTATTTTGTGCATAAGCAGCTGGCCTGTTTTGGCTGAACACCTCGCCCAGGGATAAAATAGCAAAAACAACTTTTTTTGTTATAGGTCCATTGCATTAGCTTTTCTTAACTGTATAACTAAAAGGTAACGGCAATAACTAAAGCGGCTTTTACGATTTTTGTTTTCTTTAGCATACTGTAAACATAAGAAATAGGTCTTGCAAGCATGTTGAAGGACAAGGTAGTTGTTAATGTTTATTGTATTATACAATAGCAGTAGTGATTAGTCACTTGAGAAATGAACAAAAAATATTAATCTGATCTATATTGATGGTACAGATCATTGCATAGATACATTACATAGATTACATAGACACGTATTCAACAAGAAAGATCACGTTCCTCTATCCCATGCCTGGACTTAACTAGCTATGGATTAGTAGAATAGAATAGAATAAACCTTTATTATCCCACGAATGAGAAATTTAGGTGTTACAGAGCTCTTATACAAAAAGTAATGTAGAACAACAAGAGCAGGTAGGTCAGTTGTCTAAGTAGCATTAAACCAAATGCTCTTGAAAAATCACTACTCATGTTCACCATTGTTAACTACAGATAAGAAACAAACAAAAAATCAGAAAAATGCCCATTGATACATAAAACAGCATATATCCTGTTTCAAAATTCATAGGAAACTCTGAAGGTTCTATATAACATTGCAAAAGTTTCCAGAAACTTTATGTGGGTCGTGTAATATTAATCCTGTGGACAAAACGATATTTATTACCTGATAATGCAGCTGTTAATCATGTCAAACCAAAGATAATGTCACCAAAACAGGAGCTAATACAGAAATACAGAGTTATAGACACGGTCACCAACTCATGCATTCTGACTCACGCTCACTCAAGAAATCTTACGGCAAGTCCACATTATTCAGTTATAAAGCTAAAATTAGCTGCATCAAAAGTGTTGGTGTAGTTTGCAAACCCTACAGACAATGTACAAGGTAATAAACTGTTACATAGATTTATATACGTGTGCAGGTGTGTGCAGACTTATCCCAAAAAACCTGGAAAGAAACCTTTGTATTATTGCCTGACCTTTCTGGAACCATGATGCAGTGTACAAAACCAAGGCCTACAGAAACTTTGTATCCAGTGTGTACCATCCAAACTCCAAGGTGACTGGCCAGGATCCTATAAGAGGCTTTTGTGGCTCGGTGTGGCCTTGCTGCTGACAATGTCAGCACCGTTACACTTTGCTGAAATGAATGCCCATGGGTTTTACAAGTTGCTCTGAGATGTAGGCTCAGTGCCATGGAATTCATTTTGCTCTGGACACTGCCCACGGTCCCCTGTGGCACACCGTGGGAACAGGGGCCCCGGCAAATGGAACAAACAAAAGGTCGGCGCCAAAGCTGTTGTTACATCCTGCACTAATAAACGTATTTGGGGGCCAAGCCCTGCGTCGTGTCCAATAAACATCCTGCTCATTGTCGGGTTTGTAGAGGTGAAATATGGGCTGAATGCGTTCCAGAAAAACACCAGAAACATGGAAGGATAGGCATAGTTAATCAAACACATTCTTATTTATAAATGCTCATTTGACGATCAAGTAGGCCTAGATAGACTTGGAGTAGTGTACGAAAAATATACTTCGAAGAATTACGGTTATGCAGTGTGCTAATGTAGCGCCCCTAAACTTAAAGCCAGTATTTCATGTTATGCCCGATTCTTATTAATCAGTTCTACATACATTCTCATAAGACAACCTGGTTAGACACAGAGAGGGCAACCATGAAGTCATTTACAAAATGGCGAACAATCAAGTCATACTCTACAGCAGAATACTTTATTACACCCATTTATTTTTTTCACAGAGCAGTCTGACAAATTGTTCAACAGAACAATGGAAATGTGTGTGCCACTTGCTTTTGACATGATCGACCATAGAATTATCATCAAAACAATAAGCAGGATACATAATGGTCAACATTTTAAGGCATCCACAACTACAAGGATAGCAACAAAATCATTCCTGCAATCAAAGAGATGTTACGTGGTAGAGGAGGAATTCTGTAGAGTGGCCTATTGACTGGGGATCCAGACAGCAAGTTCACAAAGCTTCATACTGCACTCTTAACCTTAGGCTGAGATCTGCAATAGGTGGATGTACTGTAATAGATCGCAAAGTTCACGCTGAGCCTATAGGACACTGTGAAGGAAGAATTATTGTAAAGATTGTCATTTTATTTTTATTTGCTTAGTTAAAACCCTCAAACTTTTATGAAAACATGGTTAACCTCACATCTTCCCATCACGTCATTATCACCATCTCCGTACAACAGCATATTATAAAGAAACACGACCAAGCTTGAATCGCTAGATAGATGGAGATAGAGCTGAGGAATTCTGATGCATGGATGCACAGGTTTCTCCTTGTCCTTCAACAACCTAGCTGATAGTACAGTGGTTTTTCCTGTATCAAAAATATTCCTTAGATTATATATTTGTGGAGGAATCAGAAGGTGGGATGGTGCTTGTTACTGAGCAACAGAGAGCAGGCCTTGCATACAATATCCTTAACAGGCTTTAGTAAGGAATCAGATCATTCCTTCTGTATGATACTACATCTCTTTTTTTATGTTTCAGTCAGAGTACACTTGGTTTTTCCAAAAAAAGTAAAAATAACAGAATATGAAGCTGTAAGGAAGGTTATTCTTTTTCGTCAAGACTCCATTTTTCATCCATGTTCCTCTGATTATAGCTGTGCAGAATCCTACAGTTTCTCATGTATCCCTTGGCGTCTAATTAACATTATTACGCATCTTCGACAGTGTTTGTAATTAATAGCGATGAATGGCTCTTGGAAAAGATTCTCAGTTGGTTCAGCTTTAGCACAATCAGCACATTTTAGCTTTCCCAGGTAGGGCTATAAATGACAGGCAGACTCAGTTTTCAGTAATTCGCCCTACCTTTCCTCACAAAGCCTTTGTACCCGCTTTGATTAATCCCAGGGTAAGCGGTGAATGAACGTCAGGCCAGGAAATTGGATCCTTTTGCAAGTCTTTTCAAATGCAGAAACTCTTGGATTTGAGTTTGAAATGAACATCTGAGTACAGTTTATTATATCAGGCAGCTTGAATTGGGAGTTTGAGGCCTTATGTAAATGTGCGTATCAGGTTAAGTATAGATAATTATCCCACTTTTGACTTAACATAAAATTAAGCATTATGTAATACAGACCTACCTACATCCGTCCATGCGTCCAACATCCGCTATGGGCAATGTAATGACATCAATTTAACTATGATGGCAGTGTGGGGCACAGCGTGATAGGACTGTGCAGTCATGATTGGATGGTTGGCAGTTTGAATCCCAGGGATGACAGACTAATGCCACCATTGGGCCCTTGAGCAAGGCCCTTAACCCCTAGCTCCAGGGCCGCTGCTCACTGCCTGAACTGTGACCCCCCCCCTCCCCCCAAGCTTGCTGTCACCTGTATATGTGTCTCATGGAAAACAGTGAGGTATCACTATTCAAAATAATGGGTGTGCCCCTACTTTGTGTCCTATGCTATTTGGGAGAGGACCCAGACACCTCTGCAGTGTCAACCTGGACAAATGATTGGATGGAATCCTCTTTAATGCATGATTCTGCACTGCAGAGTATGCAGGGCAAACCTGCACAACAAGGGAGCCACCATGCATAAATATTCAAACACACACACACTCACACCCATACACATAACAAAATAAGAGTAACTGCTTTCAACATCACAGTCAAGTGGTCTCCCTGAACCAGAGAAAATGGAACTCGATCTCATATAATGATTATTAGAAAGGCACAGGTGAGGTTAAAACAATGTCCTCAGCAACTTACTTTTCCCCACCTGCCACATTTATAACTATTAAAAGCTATATAAGTTTGCAAGTTAAAGTCCTTATGGGAAAGAGTGTGGCATTGTTCCTTTCATAAGTCATATATCGTCAAAATTTGGGATTACGGCGGAATTCAGCACCGATAAAGTTAATAAGTCTGCAGAAAGCTTGGAGAATAATCTGATTGACATTGGGGGCACTTCTTCACAAATCATGACTCGACAGCAGTGGACCGGAGGGGGTGCGATGTGGTCACAGCCACAGGGATGAAGAACCAGGCGTCTGACAACTTTGTACTGTGCGGTCAACACCGCCGAAGTCCACCTGCTTCTCATTTACTCTCCTTCATTCCATCCTCATTAGGAAAACGCAGCCTCCCAAACCAAAAGCTCAGGCCATTACATTATGAAGAATTATACTTTTAAGTTGGAGAGGCAAGACACAACCACACACCCTTCTGCTAAGATTACGTGACTCTGAGTGCACTAAAGATCACACTAAGTGTACTCTGTGGTCCAGGAGCTTGTGCTGAATCCACATGATGACATTAGCAGTGCAGACACCTGTCAGTGCGTTAAACCCAGGAACTGATTATCAGTCCCATCTGCAATCCGCCTATCACGGCGTTGGGGGCAGCCAATGACCTTAGCACAGGTGGTGAACACTCCAATAAAACAAGCCGGCAGGTTGGTTTTTCCAGTCGATAATGGTGTGATTATTTCTTTCTTGTCAAACATCAGCCTGTAATGGTTTTGGTGGAACCCAGTGGGCTTCTTTTCGCACTTGCCCATATCTGTGTTTTTACAGCTATTAGGGTCTTTTCAGAAGGCATTGTCTTTCATGACCAGAAAACCCTCAAGATTTTGAGATTAGGAAATGTTTAGAAAGCAAGTCGTACATAACAACCATAATTTTCCATACTGTCTACAGAAAAATATTTTAATTGACTAGATAAAGTTAAAGGTTCTTTTTAGGGGTTGCTAATATATTTGCCGTCATATATGAAAAATATATTTATAGGCATATGAAAGGGTTAGCACATAGGAAACAAGTTTTTTTTTTGGATTTGTCTTGCTCAGCTACTTCATATTTTATGTTAGCTGTGTCATGTGATTATGGGGTATATAGTCGCGTGCCCATCTCCATAGCAGGATGAAGCGGGTGAGTAGGGAGGATTCATTTTTTGTTGACTGCATTTGATCACCGCTAAGAAAAGTAATGTTATGGTATCGTTTTGATACATGTGACGCACGTGAAAGAGTGATGATACCAACGATATCGTCAGCAAATAAATGAATTAACGAATGAATTTTGATTCCAGTGGTATTTGATGCACGTCATGGCAATACTTGCTTACTCAGCCCCTTCACGACTCTTCGGTACTTTTGAAGTCGCTGCACATGATAACTGTATATTTAGGGTTATATGCATCATTTTTTTACCCAATACACTTAGTTAATACTGGGAAGGACCCACTTTTGCCTCCCGAACTGCTTCAAGGGTACATGTGTCTCTCTGTACTCCAGTGCTGTACTGAGCTGTTATTTTTACACCTGTGACCTTCCTGTTGGCTTTAACGAGTCTGGCCGTTCACCACTGACCTCACCCGTTAACAAGGTGTTTTCGGAAACGGAACCACCGCTGCATGTACGTTTCTTCTTTCTTCTTTGTGTTTATCGCACCATTCCCTGTAAACTCCAGGCACTGTAGTTTTACGAAAACCGCAGGGGGGGGTGACTGTTTCTGAGATGCTGGAACGACCACATCTGGCACCAACAATCGTAACGCGTTTATAATCACTGAGATCACACGTCTTAGTCATTCCAATGCTTATCAGTGCAGTAAGTGACCCCCTTGACCCTGTCTGTGTGCTGTATCTTATTCAGTTGCTGCCACATGATTCACTGTTTAGAGGAGTCTGTTTGTGTTAACAAGCAGGTGTCCCTTATAAACTGGCCACTTAAGGTATATAAACAGTATATAAAGTCTCGCAGAACTGTTTATTCAGCTCTTGCATTTTATTCATATACCTGCACCCCTAATATGTTGAAGGGCAAGCTCTCGGCCTGCTTAAAATTGCAAGCAAACGTTTCTTACTCATGTGTATAATTTAACCCAAGATCAGCTGCCCCACTGGCTACTAGACAGATTAGCAGCAGACACAGCAGTGTTACTTGAAGCATTGTTTAAGGTGACACAGTTAATTTAGCAGCTCCGTGTATCTGATCTACTGGCTCCAGTGTGTCCATACACATTCCCGACTGATTTATCTGATCTGACATTTGAGACGTAGACATGGCGGCCATTGGCTGTTACAACAGCTGTGTCTTGGAGTTATTTGTATTTTGCGGAAAACATGGGGGAATGGCATTCGTTGGAGTCACTGGAAAAAAGACAGATGATGACATTACTGGTCATCTTGTATTCATTAAATACTATAAACCAAAATTTGTGCATCTGATTACTCCGTACTCCTGGAACTATACAATGGTTGTAAATCATTGACCTGTCTACTTATGTATGTGTTTCTCAGTGTTATTTAGGAATAAATTTGTTTATTCCAGTCTTGCAGTCATTTATTTTGATCAATTTCTCCAGGAAGTTCTGTTACGAAGCAGATCGTCGTGAAAAATGAAATAAGTGTCCGGAGATTGACTTGGCGTTCCCCGTGTAAGGCGCGATCTTGAGAGTTTGGGATATGAATTTTCCCAGACATGTTTTCCCTTTGCAAGTCCAAGTCAGACGAAATGATGTTAAGATGAATGGGGTTTAGCACAAACGCTCAATAAGTGTACTCAGCATACGAGCGGACCACCAAAAATCAAGACATGTTATGACTTTCGGATTTCCACTTATGAGTCACTGATTCCTTTTCTGGTGTGCCTTAGATTTCAAAAACACGAGGTTTGCGTGGACTAGGGTGGGTCCCCTTTTAAGGATTGTAACGCTATGCTAAGCAATCTTTTTTTTTTTTTTTTTAAGCACGGGGAGTGAGACGGCAGTCAGGTTACTGAATTATCCACGGGCACCGTGCGAGAGAGCAGTAGACAGAGTTCACATTCATGGTGGCACACAGCACCTGGGACGTGGGTGAAAGTCTATCCATCCACGGCGCTGGTGTAGAGTAATTGCAGCTGGAATGCGTCGGCACTGGGGAAACACTGGGAAAGCCACCCGGTGGGAGGGCGGGGGGTCCTGACTCCATAAAGGTGGAGACACGGGTAAGTGGAACACTGTGGAGGTGGTGTCACATTCGTGCAAATGGAATTCCGTACCAGCATCTCACGTCTTCCAGGTTTCGAAATCATGGGGAAGAAACGAGGGATGGCAGTTTAAATAGGCGGGCCACATCTGGATCGGGATGCCCACATCTGGATCGGGATCTGCCATGGGGATTACAGGAGGTCCAGACAGAATGGATACAGAGTGAAAGCAGAACCTGTAATAATGTGAAACTCTGGATCCATTTTCTAGACATTGGGTAAAAGAAATACTATTATAAAATGAAGCTGAAGTCTTGCCATGTGTGTCCCTCCCTCCTTGATGGGACAGCGTCTGTCTCAATGTGACCTGTAGGGGGAGCTCTAGAGAAGTGCGGAGTGGATGTGGGCAGACGCTTTGTGGGTTGGTG
Source organism: Hippopotamyrus pictus (assembly GCA_026781145.1). Taxonomy (NCBI): domain Eukaryota; kingdom Metazoa; phylum Chordata; class Actinopteri; order Osteoglossiformes; family Mormyridae; genus Hippopotamyrus; species Hippopotamyrus pictus. The sequence goes on along the minus strand of JAODLC010000038.1, from coordinate 6,911,641 downwards.
GCGAGGGATCTGTGAGAGGCTTCGAGCACACACAGCCAAACGGATGGCTTCTGTGGCCTGTACAGCGCAGCACAAACATGTCCAGACCAAAAACCAGCCTTTTTGTGCGAAGGCCAGTGTCCCCAAAACATGTTTCTTTGGAAGCATAAAACATTTCAAAAGAAACATGCTTTCCCTGCGCTGCTTCAGCCTGAGGCAATTCTATATTTTATACCACGGCTTTGGTAAATACTATTTTCTTATTGGTCCAGAGATGTCAGGTGGGTGTTGACTATTTTTGTGTAACTATGCAGGTAGTTCTGGCAGCCTAATAACAATCTGTATTAAGGTGTTTTAATGTTTTATTAAGCATATTAATAAAAAACCCTATATGACTTCATAAATAAGCAATCATTCTTATCAGCATAATATTCCTTGGTTTTCCAAATGCATGTGCCTGTCTGCTGACAGTTTCTATGGTAACTTTTCAGACTCGCCTGACCAGACCGTATCTCCTTATAGGCAATATATTTTTAAGAACACAGTGGAATATAATGAAATGCTAGTTGAAACAATTTTGTTCTGAAAAATTGACCGTGACTAGTTTATTACTATTTTCTGTTCGTTAGCTGTAGCATAAGTGGAATAAACCATTTCGAGGTATGCCGTCATATGAAAATAATTACCTCCAACTTGGTTACTGTCACGCCCACAGGGGCGGGGTCCGACAGGTGCACCACATCTACAGCCAACTAACCATGTTTAAAGGTGGAACTTATGCAGAAACTCCTTGCGAAGTATTGAGCCAATGTTCTTGTGCCTTACTGAGCGTTCTGCCCGTCTTTCGTTTAATCGCATTTCCCTGCCCTGCCTGTCGACCCTGTGAGTTAACCTTACCTCCTTACCTTCCGTCCTTAGATCCGCTCCCGTCCCTGACTCGCCTGTCCCGCCAAGTCCTTCGCCCTCCTCCATGTGTTCCGTGTCCCAGTGCCTACTCTTCGGACGGACCCCCCTGGCATCGATCCCGGACCACGTACCCAGACATCGATTACAGCGCGCCGCTTCCACACCACCGCTCCGACTCCATGAGTGGGGAATCACACTCGTGTCGCCTGCCCTAGCCCTTGCCATCCGGCCAGAGGAGCCGGTTTCCCCTCTCGCAGCGGGACTATTCTCCTTCGGAGCTCTTACCTCACGACCCTTAATAAACCCTTTCGATCCCTGCATTTCTGGATCTCCGTTCTCCTTCTTGCCGGATCGTGCCGGATCTATCTATCTTTCTGTCTGTCTGTCTATGTCTCAAAGATGAAGATGCATGAAGGAAGCCATTTTGTCTGTTTATCGATTGAATGCATGTGAAACATTAAAAAACCTTGTCTTTTTCATTAACTTCATAGAACTGTATTTATACAAAATACAATAACAGTGGAAAATTGTCTTCCACAGAAATGTATCCAAAACTTACAGTGTTTTTAGAATAACAATATTCACCTGCAAATAAGACAAATGCATAACACAACACGATAATACTGTACAGAGTGGTGCAATTACTATGTCAGTCTCTGCGAGTTTAAACTGATGGTGCCCAATGAAGGTGCCTAAGCAATGTAAGTTAAACCTCCAGTCATAAACTTTGAAACACTCATTTATTCATTCATTTTCCATACCTGTTGCGGGGGGTCTTCAGTCTTTCCTGGAAACTGTGGGCACAAAGCAGGGAACAACCCAGGACAGGGTGCCAATCCATCGCAGGGCACAAAGCAGGGAACAACCCAGGACAAGGTGCCAACCCATCTCAGGGCACAAAGCAGTGAACAACCCAGGACTGGGCGCCAACCCATCGCAGGGCACAAAGCAGGGAACAACCCAGGACAGGGCGCCAACCCATCATAGGGCACAAAGCAGGGAACAACCCAGGACAGGGCACCAACCCATCGCAGGGCACTCACATCGTTCACACCTACAGAAGAGACACACCTACAGATAAATTGGCTGCTTCAACTGAATTTTGAAATATGCCTGTATTAAATGTTACCATGAGGCTGCATACTTTCATTTCCCTACTCTCACTAATAACCATAACACTGTAAAAGCGGCTATAGGCTAGTATTCTTAAAGTATAAATACATCATTGAGTTATTCCTTTCAGATGAATCCTTTCACTCTTACGGTATTGTTCATATTTTTCATTTAAAAATAAACAAAAAAAGAATCATACATTTCCTCTGTCTCCATAAGGGAACATCTGAGTATAAAATCATCTCTCACCTTCAGGCCTCCAGGTCTTGGCAAAACCACAAGGAAGCAAAGGCCCTGTTGGACTCGTTTACAACTTGTTGCCGTTCCCACAGTTACACAGAATTACTCAATCTCCGTGCCCAGTTGGCAGCACATCATTTTTCCTGCATACACCGGGGACATGGTCCATAAAACAAGCCCACAAAGAAGTCAGCTTGGCATGGCACTCAACTGGGTGTTCTGGTTCAAAACACCTGGATCATGTTTTCTCTATATTTAGATTTACCTCTAAATCTGAACCACCTGCCAGTGAATCGTTACTTTCCATGATTCCAAGCTTTGCCCCACAACATGAGTGAGTGTTGATGTCCTGCACTGAAATTGTCGTCCTCTGTCAGGAACTGTGTTTTCTTTGGTTTCAACCTCATCAAACTTGTCCTTGCCTTTGTAGAAGCACCTAATTGTTTAATTGATGCTAGCTAGATAGGGCATAAAGCAAGTCCAAAACATATAGTACTCAGTTAGGAAGCAACTTGAGTTTAATATTCTGACCTAGCACCACTAAAAGCCTGCGGAACATCCGCCATTGCTACGATCGCCCACACAGGACTAGTATGTGAGCTGCCAAACCCTTTGCCTGGCACTCATACCATAACTGATGCTAACGCTAAAGCTGTCCTCATGGTCATCCATCACCTGGTTTGGGCCTTTCATCACCCTCAACGGCACCACCACCTGCTTTCACTAAGGCTTTATTTTTAACGCGCACGAGGTCAGTTCCATCCAGAGGAAACTCTTTTCTGGGTGGTAATGGCTTCGCAGTCCACGTCCCGCAAATGCACACAGCTTCACTTGCATCGAGCACATGGCCATATTCGAGACAGAGAACAGGGGAAGCCAACGGAAACTCAGCGCATCGCTTAGACGCGCCTGGATGAATTATGCGACACGCAACAAGTAAATGGGCACTGAAATCTCCTGTGGAGAAGTTGTAAAATAGGGCTTAGCTATATAGCTATTTTACATCATTTGAAAGAGAGAAAATTGTGATTTTGATATACAAAGATATAGCCATATGCATATAGGGTGGTGCCGGATGCAGACTTAAGAGCCAGCGTGACCTGCAAGTTCGCAAACAAGTTCCTGTAGCTGGGACTTTTGGTAAACGCTTGGCAGCTAGAGGCACGCAGATGTTGGCCGTCTACCTGGAATAGTCCTTTAAATAGCACAGGGCGCTGCCCGCTTCCTTGGCTAAGTGCTGACACTCAAAGACTGATGAACTTCTGCACAACTTGACTGGAAATTATGAAGAAGGCGATGGGGAAAAATGTTGCTCTGTGTAACCACAGGCTAAAAAAACGGACTCAGGATCAAGGCGACCATGTCTTGGGAAACTCAGGAGAGGGATATTTTTAGAATCAAACTTTTCAATACCGCTGGCCTGGTTCCCCGGCAGGCTTGTCCTTTTCCTTAAATACCCATGTTTTCCCTTCTGCTGCATAGTGGGATCACCTCCAGGCCGGCCGATTCACTCGGGTCAACTGCAGGAGAGCAATTCCACTTTTTTCTTGACTAAGTGCTCCTTAGGAAGCAGGTGCGGTAGCAGCTAGGGATCTTAACTCACAGAAAAGGTCTTTGCCTATAACTAGCTGCCTGAAACTTAGTGAACTATACCAACATGTGGCTTTGGGTGAATGTGTCTGGAAAAATTCATGGAATTTACCCAACCTGCCAAGTTCACAAATGTAAACAGTAGCCTCCATTTTACAGAGAAATTCACAGGGGTCTCACCATCGCAACCTGTCGAATATGACACTTATGGAGGTTAAATCTACTCCTGTTTTTCCAGTGCACTCTTGTGCACACGTTGGATACACTACATATACCCTTGTGAACACACTTGCTCCTCACCTCCATTTAGTAAGAACCATAACTAATGTTAATTGCGGTCTAACCTTCTTCAGTGGTAAACTGGTCTCCAGGACACCAGGGTAAAGGCAGCGTAAAGCTGACAGGAGCTGTCAGTGGAGAGATTAGCTGCTAAACGTCACCAGGCCCGTCTTGTACATACATCCCCCACTCCCCACCCTGCCGTGTCTCTTAACCACAACTCCCTTGCCATAGAAGCAAGGCATCACATCTCGCTGATCCTTATTCACACACGTAGGAACTCACATGCGCAGAAAAAGCTGCACACACATGCACTCGAATGACGTCGCTCACATTCCGGGGTAGTATGTCTTTGACAATCTCTCATCCATGTACTCCACTCACCAGGACAAAACACTAGCAAACATAATGTCTTATCTGCTTTTATGCGACCTGTCCAGCCCATTGTGTATGTTCTGGATTTATATTACAACAACTGACAGCTGAATGCACAGTATAAATGAAAAAAACTATTCTGTCTATAGAATGACTCCTACTGATTGCTAACAAGGTCAGTTTCAGTGATCATTTTGGTGTCTCTGGTTTCTTCACATCTTCCTGTATGTAGTGATTTCAAAGTTTATTATTATTATTATTTATATAGGTGCTTACATCAAATATAGTTTCAAATTTTCCTGCTATAGCAGATGAGTATTTGCTGAAGCATTTTAGGTTATGTACCTTGTTTAAATAACAGAAAAAGCCCCCACCTTCTAGTCACATATTTTATTAGAGAGGGGGCGATGTCTCGCAACGCTAGCTCCTCCATCAAATGCAGCGGCAGATATTTGAGGGGGGATTTTTGGCAGAGGCTTGTGGCACACTTCTACTCTGCAGGGGTGTAGGGGGGGCATCAAACACTAAGACACTTGTGCTGTATTTTCCATCTGATTATCCCAATCACGGATTCTCCTCTAATGAAGGGGGGGGGGTATTTGCTGATTAGTCGTTCTACCTTTGTGAAGGTTTCCAGCCGAAATGAGTTAATGTCTTAGAAGCTGGGAGAGATTTCACCATCTCTCAGGCAAATCCGCTCTGACAGGCCATACTGGGGCCTTGCTGGCAGGCGGGGGGGTGGGGGGGGTGTGCTCCCATTGAAGACTAATTAGTGCAAATAGGCACCTATTGAGCTGCTCAATCCCCTGGCAAGTCAACAAAAAAAACGTCAACTAAAACTGGCAACTGACGATTATAGAAAAATCCAGGTCTACCAGCAAAGTAAGCGGGGTGTGCAGGAACATGGCAGGAGATCGACATGAAGGCCTCCATTTAATGAAACCATAAATTTTGTCCAGGGCTGAAAAAAAGAATTGGCCATGGAAAACCTAAATCCAATAAGGATATAACCTAAAAAGATTTATGCGCTATCTAAACATGCTGCTGCATTGAGCTCAGTAATAAGTACAAGAGTTCCGCGTCAACGTTTTAATGGGAGATACTGTAGATGTAGTGGGAGTTGCCTGTCTCAGGTGCCCTCCTCTGCCCGCTGGGTACGTCTTACATTACAGGCTAATGTGCACTTTTGCGTCTCAGGAATGCTTCAATTGCACCTAAACGTTTGCCTCGAAGCGCACTTCTGTAGCGGAAATTAATTGTTCCAGGTTAGAGGAAACGTAAAAGGAACAAAATACGGGTTATTTCCTCTGTAACAAATGCCTAGTCGAGATTCAATGAATACGGTTCCAATTATTTTAGCCTGACAGTTATAGACATAATCGTTTATCGTTACCTGAGACGCTCTTCGTTAATCCTTCTAATCGTCAACTCAATAGCTTGAGAAGTTGTTGTAGGTTTTGCTTTAGAAGGATGTAAAAAAAAGGCCATTTGCCGAAACCAGAAGAAGGTGGAACAGGGGATTTCTTCATGAGGCATGAATTTAAGCAAGGACCGACACTAAACTACAGTAGGTACTCAAACTGATTGCTTGTTGTCACAGTCTAATGAAGGAAGTGTTGAGCTAGCTTTGCACATTTAAATGTGTATTCTGCTCAGGCTCCTGTATAGTAGGCCTGGTGCATGGAACAAGGTAAAGTTTATATAAATGTTCTGAAGGATGAGGGTCTATCCATAGTATAATTGGCTTAAAAGAGCTGTCAATCTGAGGGTAGGTGTATTCAAGACAAATCTTTCCAGGCACACGGGGATGATGGGAGTAGAGTTGGATGTGAGTAGGAGGTTTCTGGAACTCATAAAACAGATTCTTGAGTCTCTATGCTAAGCAGTATCATTACATTCACTCATTTAGCAGATGCATGTTGAGAAAACAGAGTCACGCAGTCCCTGGAGCAGCTGGGGGTTAAAGGCCTTGTTCAGGGTCCAAATGAAATGACCCTGCCAACCATAACATTTGAACCAGGGAACAGGTAATTGCATGGACAGTGTCTTAAGCCCCTGAGCCACACACCCACCTTCCAAGCACTCTGGTTGGTGTGGGGTGGATAAAAAAAAAATAAAACATGACTGCGTTTCACTGAGCTTCATATCTGTGAATGTTCTGGAAGGAGACATATCTCTCCTATCATGCCAAAACAGTTGAAATTACAAGACACCTTAGTTAATCCTAGACTGGAATATACACTTGGGGTTAGAGTCAAACAGCTTGCTATGTAGGAGGGTGATAAAACGTTTTTTTCCCCTTACCTCCACTCGCAAGGTCTCACCCTTCCTGTTAAACCTTTCAAATATCAGAAGGTATCAAGCTGCTTAGCATATTTAACATGTGAGGCAAATGGTATCGCCACTAGGCACCCAAAATCTCAATGTGTAGGAGCTTGCATGTGCAGTCAGCTTGACATATCGCTCATGCTTTTCAGCAGTAGGCCTAAAGGAATGGACAACTTCATGCCTGCTGTAGAGTGGATATGGGTCTTTCAAACATGTTTCTGGTCTTTGAAATGAAAGTCTACCCTGAGAAAGAAATCAAAATACACTGACTTCTGAGTCACCGATTCGAATAATGTGTTTTCATCATTCGTGTACATAACAAAGGGAATCCATGTTTTTACCATCAAAGTACTGTAGGTCCATCAAAGAGGTCCATCAAACCCTGGCCGCAACATTATTGAATTAAATACTTTACTGGTGCTCTCAGCATCGCAGGGGAAATCACCATGCAGGAAGACTTTAGGAATATTATATCTCTGGGGCCAGCCTCTCATCTTTTTGTCTTCTTCCGTGTGACATGATCAGCGTCATCGGCAGAGATGCTGTTATTTGCAGGCCTCAATTGTTCCAGAAGCCATGCACCGGTTTGTCTGGTAACTATGTGAGGAGCATTTAAACAGTGTTCTCACCAGACATATTCAACCTGCCTTTTCAGCAAAAAAATAAAAAAAACATGGTTAACACCGTGTGTCCTTGAAACTGCTTTTTTGATGTTAACTCAAATGTAGATTTGCCACTACCAACATTTTCAGTAGTTAATTTGAGTCTATCCATAATATATTTTTAAATATACCATCTTCATGAGCTGGATGGAAAATGTACATTTACCTACATGTGCGTAAAGTAATTCCAAAGAGAATATGAAGAGGAAGATGGATTCAGGTTTAAAATTGAAAGAGCTGATGAACCAACATGAAAGTGAGACTGTACAATCTTTGCCACCTAGCATTGGATTGCCTGTAGCCTGGATTATAAAAGAATTAACATGACAGGACACACCTTGATTTGTACTCTTAGAGATTTTTTCAAATCTAAAAATGCTAGGTATAGACTTTCGCCTTCCACTTCACAAACTATGCTGAAAAACAGTGAAAACTTATGTTACTTTTTTCAAGTGCAGTCATTATAATATATGTGCTGTTTCAGCTAACACCTGCATCCAAAATTCAGGACTGAAGTTAACAGAGCTCAAATTTGAATCTGGTCTGTAATTTCACATACTATAGAACAATTACCATTCATACTACATTCTGCAAAATGTACCATGGTTACAACCATATTCATATCACCATTAAGGAAGACTGCATCTGGATGCTCTTATTAAATAATAACTGGACAGAAAAACATGTTAGATGCACTAAATTTACCCGCTAAATGATGCTCTGTAGTGAATTTGCGTTTTTTAGACCCATTAGGTATGTTTTTTGGAATATTGTTGGTTTAATACATTATTTGTGTGAGAACTGGCCTCACCTGAATTCATTCCTCATCTTAAGTTGCCTGAAAAAAAACACATAATATCCCTCTAAGGACTGTAGCTTGTAACTGCACTAAATAGCCGTTAAATGGTTAAAACGCTGTTGTTAATTTGTGTAAAAAGCAGGAGGCAACCAAACGGACCTTGTGGTTGCTTGGATTTAAAAGGATGTAAGGATTCTCAGACATACAAAGGGGTGCATGATGTCTGTAGCCTTTTTAATATACAGATACTTGTATCAGTGCTGGCAACTACCTTTGTAACTACCCAGTGGATTACATCTTGTATAGTAAACATCCAAAGGCTATTTAATTATTTCAGCCTCATCTCAGTTTTAAATGTAGTGTGTTAAGCCCAGTTATGTTGTTTATTTATTCTTGTTACCCGTGTTAAATTAGGGACTACCATTTTTAACTGGTTTCCTCTTAGACCTGTCTCTCTCCCCTCCAACATAGTCCAATCTGTTGGTAATTGTTTGGAGCAGAAACTGCTATTACACACACACACAAACTCCACCCGAAACTCGAGAAAGGTAATAAGATCAGGTTCAGTGGAAATGAAAATGGTTCTAATTATGTTTTTACTTGCAGCTTTTCTGATCGGAACGTTTTCCATTTCGACATAGTCACGCATTAGACTCGAAAACATTGCAATGGAGCCAGAAAAAACAAATGTTCGCTTCCGTATTAGCGACTAATAAAGTGGAACACCAGCGTAACATCTCAGATGTCATGGTTGATAAGCTGTGTATTTTCCTCTTGTTACATAGTATTTACACGGACTCTTCATGACGCATCAACCCTCCTTAGAGATGGGTTAACAGGAGACAAGACTGGAGAAATTCTTCGTAAATTATGCACCTTTTTTTAAGCTGGCAGAAAGCATGATGGAATCCATTCCACTCCATTGTGTTTACGTGTCACCAAAAAGAATCCTTAGCATCTTACTTGGAAGAAGGGCAGTGGCAAATTGAAGCAAGCATATAAATATTCACGTAACACAATATGATACATTCGCTCTTCTCAGAAACTTGGGACTCTGGAGACGGCATTTTAAAATCTGAATCCGGTCTGATTACCGCGAAAGTCATTCCATTAAAGCCGGGTCCACAAAAGCTCTTTCTCGCACTTGATGGGATCCAGAACATGTTTGTTGCACACGCCTGACCTCCGTTTGACTGAATGGCTGGAGTCGGTCGGGATGAACACAGTGGCGTGGGATGATATGTCTCAGACAGAATGATGTAAACCCCAAAGTAATGATAAATACATTAGGCTTCCCTGTGCTGACGACTATTAAGCTGTGAGTTGTCTGATGCAGAGTGTCATATGGATGTTACTCAAGAAAATTTCATTGATTAAATGAAAAATAAAACAGGTTACATACTGGTTTGTCTATGTTACCTTTGAATTCAAATGAAGACTTAGACAAAGTTTAATTGGCTTACTTAGCCCTAGGTTTGCATTACTTGTATTACCTTATTTTATTGGGGACCCTGTAAAACCATCACGTACACTATTCAAGTATGCTTATTCATAAGCAGAGGTGGACATTTCAGGTCCAGAAAGTAAAAATCCAGACCAGGATTTTGTTTCAACCAACCAGTTGAGTGACTCTTTATACTCAACTGGTTGGTTGAAACAAAATCCTGGTTTGGATTTTTACTTTCTGGACCTGAAATGTCCACCTCTCATCATGTGTTTATAAAGGATTCAGAATATCAACAAAAAATCCATAATGAACCAGTGGCATAATGTACTTGCGAGGTGGATCAAGCTCCAAGACTACATGGCTACAAAATATTACCCCGTGTGACTTTCCATGTATGTCTAAGCGTGTGCACTGCATAACATGAGCATTACCTCAAAAACTTTACCCTCAGCGGATGTAACGGAATAAAAGTTATGAACTCAAATGTGCTTAATCAATGTGGACAGTATGCATTGTTGTTATTTATCAGTTAAGTGTTTCCTAGTTTGCAACCTGTGCTTCCCTCTGCACTCTGTATCTGCTCCTTGTGACCTTACTGCAAAGTGCATAGGATACGCCTTGAGTTTATTTAGTTCCTTCAGTGAATTTGGATTTCTCCCCAAAAGGATCTGGTCAGACGAGACACATCAGTGTGATAATGGACACCTCTGCCCCTGCTGCCCAGTACCCCATGCCCTATACATAACCATTACGCTCAATATCCAGCAAGGCCTCTGACCTTTTCCAAAGAGTGATCGATGCCATTCGGCACTAAATGATACTCGGCAGCGCTGGTGAAAGGTAAACGGGACTCAATGACTGATTTTGGACCGAGGTCATGGGAAGCCAGCTGGGAGAGAGACCGGGACACATGCGTCACAAATCAGTCACACTTCTGCCCCCTCTGGGGGGCCGGGTTACTCAGTAAGGCACTCGGATTGAAGCGGAACTCCAGAAAGGACTCTGCCTCCCCAGGGAAGCTGTTTGCATTCTGCATGTTCTGAAATGTAACCCATGATAAAGGGTGAGCTAATTTCAATATAGAGCTCAGGGCTTCAGTCAATATCAGTCACTGTTTTGGTACATTCCTAGCCTTAGACCAAATCCACAGACTATATTGTGCTTAGATACTTGTAATATGCCCTGAGTAAAGTATTATGGAAAAAAAAATGTGTGCAGTATATAGAGATTTGTGGTTCTGCTTACGTTTCTGTAAAGCACATCAACACTCTACACACTCCCTGCAAGCAATGCTGCACTTGTAAAACCGTGATACAAAGCAGAGCTCCCAAGGAAATCTCAAGCGATGAGGCTTGACATGCACCAGGCTCACAGCTCCCCTAAGGCTAATATTTACAAAAATAAGCAATGTTCAGTTACACCGTTTTCATTTATTGGAATTGCATTTTTCACACTGCACCTTGTATATTTCTATAGTATGTCAAACAGCCTAAGCTTGATGGAAAATTTGGAAGACTAACAAATTTACTAAAAGACAAAGCGAGGATGTCATTTGGATTCCAAGATATGGACAGATACTTATAGTCTAGATCATTGGCATAACTTTATTTTTAATCAGTTTTGTGTATGCATATCTATTCACACTTGGATTCGAATTAAAACAAATACGCATACAATGAAAGGAAAATGAAACTGTTTGCATTTACTGCATTTTCATAGATTTCAGGCACATCAAAATCATCCACCTCTTTTTCAAAAGCTTGGCAGGAGGCCATTTCCGTGGAGGCATATTTTTTGTAATTCATGAACGCTTATCTAGTCTCACTGCCCTGAATATTTCACAGATAAGAGATAATTGGCCCTAATCAAGTCACCTGACCTCCTGCACTCCTCACAGCGGTCTTGACAAGGAATGATAGCAGTAGGAAGGGGAGCCATTGGCTTGCCAGAGTTCCTGCATGCATACACATATTTCAGGCCCTCCAAAGCAGCTCCAGTTCAGCCTCCCTGTGTAGAAAGATGGGAATTCCAAAGAATGCATGTAGAGATGGGCTGATGGAGATGGACGAGCAGTATAAACACACACATGTGTGTTGTGAAAGCAACTGAACGGAAAATGTTCCTGGGAGCCAACAGCATCCACTGATCCTTCTTGGGACTCGCATACCTTATACTTAGTCTGCCCACATGGACCAAGAGACCTGTCTGCCTGGCTGTGTGGCCCCCATTTAACATCCCAGAGGTGGGGAGCAAACCTCTGGGGGCCAATAGCCCATTCTCCCAAAAGTCGAGCTTGCCGAAGGAATGTTGGCGGGTGTCCCTGCTGGATCTTTTATGACGGGTTTCAAAACAGTCCGGAGGGCTTGTTAACATCGGCCCAAGAGGACTGTGTACACTCAAACCGTGTGTTTGAAATGGGCTGTCTGTCCTTAAAAAAATCCTGATCTCTCATGTGGTAGGTAGGCCGTGGGGGGCCTCCAGGTCTCCCTGCCAACCTCAACTTGGGAGCAGTTTACCAGTAGCTAGCCTTGTGATTTTACGTTGATGCTTTGTTCTTTTCACCAGCCATTCTCGCCATAGGTCAGCATGACCATGGATTCCAGCTATCAACCTGCCATAGCGTAGCTGGTGGCTGTGGAGTGTTTTTTTTTTATTTGGGGCAGATATCTGGGCTAAGGCTGACATGAGAACGGTAACCTTGTGTGCGGATTGGTATTTCCTCATTAGCAGCATGATTAAGCAAAAACTGGATATGCTGAACTTGATATGCAGACTTTGATCCTATTGTCCACCCCATTTTTTTTCCCCAGGAATTTTCAAATTAATAATGTTCCCGGGATGTGCATTGCTTGTGGACCTCTTGTTGGTGGAATGGTTGCAATGATATGTCCTGGGAAGGGATGGATGTTATATTTCTGAAAGGATTTAGTTATTTTTCCACCCTGCAGTTTCCACCCTGAATTAGTCGCCCAGCCTTGGACCTGCTCCAAGGCAGCAGCTGATTTTGCTTCAGCTGGAAGTGATGAATGACAAACCTTGCTCTAAACTGTTGTCACTCAGTTCTCCCTAGGTTCAAGTGACATTAGGGCCCTGGAAAATATATGAGGTCGGAATCAATAAGCACAAGACCTATCATCAAAGGCCCTCTTAGGTAGGGGTCTTGGGGGCCAGAGGCGAGAGGGATGACGCAATGAGGGAGCCCATTACCCAGTATCATCACAAGAGGAAAATGGTATCATTTAAAAAACATAAAAAAAGAAAACATTGCTACATCCTCTCTTCATTTGCCTTTTTGTGACATCACTGCATGAAAAAAAGCCAAAGAGTCTTGGCCCCAGGCTTGAGCATTTCTCTAGCGTACATGTTTGTGTCCGGGTCATCATTTGCACAAGCTGGAAAAAGTGATGACAGCCATTTCGCCTGCCAGTCTTAGCTGGCTTAACTGGCCGGCCTCCTGTCCTCACTGCCCAATAGTGCCAGTGCCGGCTTGTGACAGTAGTCTCGATGAATACATTGCTTGAAAATCCAAAAAGAATATTTCAAAAGAACTATTCATAGTGTCTTTCTGAAAGACCATGACCGTTACAGATGGGGTCAGTGAAGCTACTTTGCTGTTTCTTTTAACCCAGTGATTTTTGCCCTGTTTGTTTATAGGCAGCAGTGGTATTCAGTGATTTTTATTTTCTTTCCGGAAAAGGTGATTTTCCCTGTGGAATTTCTATTAGATACATGTTGTATGTAATTGTTCTTCATGAAGAATTTCGAGCAGGCTGCTTTAGCTACCCGCATGCTTTTGTCAAAAAAAATACATGAATTCACCACAGTCTGACCACAATGCACCCACTTTGCGCCTACCATTGACTTAACGGGGATGAGCATCAGCTGAAACTTGAGTCTTCCTGCATGCCCATTTGTCAGGCAACCTTTCTTTGTGCTTCCTCACAACACAAAAGCGTATAGAGTGTCTGCCTTAGGAAACTAATCCCAACAGTATCACCGTGCCTGTTTGGTCTTGTGCCGATGCGCACCTGTGTCTCGGGTGACAGTCACACTTCTTGGACGGGCTGAAATGACCCTCATCCGCTGTAAACCGCAGTCTTCTTGGTAAAACATCTGAATCTCGTTATGTAAATCCTGTTACGTAACATTGACACGTTACCTTTCACTCCCTCTTCTGCGAGACGCATGGACGGATTGTGCGGTTTGGTCAGTCGCTTATTGCTTCTCACAGTTACAGTAAGTATCGGGTTCTTAATGAATGGTGATTTTGTGGCTCGGAGCCTGGTTCTCTGCCAGTCGTGATGGTTAAGTATAGCATGCACTCTGTGCGCAAATAAGGGCAGGAGGCAGATTCTCCTTGGCTAAAGGATGGCGGCTGGATGCTAGTTTCTGCTGGGGACAGGGACGTATCTAAGGGGATGGGGAGCATAAGAGGGGCCGTAGTTCATACAAAGGGGTTAACGTCATCATTAGCCAGCGATGTGTTTTGAATCAATACATTGTGGCGAGAGGAAAAAGACAGGAGGCAGTTGCTTAGTCTGTGAAAGGGATAAGGCACTTTTTTATTAACAACAAAGAAGAAAACAGAGAGAGGAAGATCCAGTTGCCACTGAGATAACCAAAAAAACTATGACAGGAAGTCGAACAAGCCTTCAGAATAGGAGCACATCTGCCCTGAGAATTCTGATTGCTAATGAACCCGCTACAACGTGATAGGGGAGGGGGCACTCTGGGGACCAATCACCTTTCAATTGGGACCAGTGCCCATGTTGGCCCCGCCCCTGGCTGCAGAGGCCTTTGCATTTCCTCATGGCTACCGCAGCGCCAGCCCCAAGTTCTGTGTAATGCCAAATTCCTGAGTGCATTCCCTCTCAGGATCCTGCAGACCCCGCTGCACCCTTTCTGTCACAACCCATCCCGTGCCACGCCTCGCATTTATCTTTCTGTCGACTTCTGAGATTTTATGCATTTTGCAACTCTTTAACACTAGCAGAGCTCCTGGGCCCCACGAGACTTCGTTCACAACCCAGAATAGCGCATTTTTTTATTGACATTGTGAGAAACATTGAAACAGAAGAACAGGCGTTCAGTTTGACTGACCCCAGCCAACCGCCTGGCTGTCATTCTTTACATAACACGTTCCTATTGAGGTAGCTGTTAGGTCCCCTCTCCAAATACACAAATATGTAACTGAAGACGTTTTTGGCATCTGTGATTTCTTTCAGGTGGACACATTCAGATGGAAAACGCTGGCATGGATTTCTTCAGAAGAGTCTGAGTTCCTGTCTGTTGTGGATGCTGTCCACATATGCCAAAGCAAGTCTTCCATAGCGTCCCATTGTTTTTTTGAATTTAAGAAAAATGACAAAACTTCCATCAACTTTTTCATACCCAGAGAGACCTGGATGATTTCCTTTTTCATATCATAACTGAAAATAAATGTTTCCTCTTCAATATATGAGATGAAACCTCTGAAAGAATTTTTTATTGATCATGATCCATCACTATAATCATTTCATTGATTAATGGTTGGCGATATATGTGTGTGTTTTTATAAATACACACACACACAGTACCAGTCAAAAGGTTGGACATGCCAAGCCCCCTACAAAGCAGCGTGATGATGGTGTCGCATCATATCCCAGTGATGGGATCGTTCTGCCAACCCAGGGATTTCAACCAGCAACCTTCTGATTCCCAACCCCCTGTCACCCCGACAAATTATTATTATTTTTAATACTTTATTGGTCAATGCATAATTCTATACGTGTCATTTTATGCTGATGTCCTTTTAATTCTAAAATGTATTGAAAATTACAAATAAACCTTTCTATAGGTAGGTGTGTCCAAAGTTTTGACTGGTACTGTTTATGGGAAATATCCTATATTATGTTGCCTTTATATACTCTGCTTTCCTCCTGTAGTCCAAAGACCATTTTTTTCAACCTGTTTAACCCCAAAAAAGGAATAGAGGCCTATTCTTCCAAATGCAAGCATACAGATATGTGCTCATTTTTTGTGAAGAGCTAACTCCACAGCAGAATAATTGTAGTCCTTCTGTTTACCTCACCATCAGTTATGGCTATAAAAATGCAGTTACATCCCCAAATAAGCGCCTTTGGTGCATCTTGATGGTCCAGCAGTAAGGGTGGTGCTTCAGGGTTTGCGGTTCCCCTGCTGCACTTCTACGAGGCCGAGATACGTTAATACCTCGGGGAGAAGCCGGGCTGTGGTGAACTTCAGCACCAATATGACGTCATCCCTGCTTTCGCATGGTGTCACGCCGGCAACGTGTGCCCATCTGTATGCTGCTTTTGGGTTGTGGTGGATGAGGGACTTTCTGAGAATGCCAGACGTTTTTTTTTTTTTTGTTTTTTTTTTCCCTTTCCCATGCACTCCTTCTTTAAGGATGATCCCCGAGTTTCCCCTGACTACCAATTGAATCCGGCAGCCGCTCTGGGGCAAGGCTAAGAAGCGGCTCTGTATCGACACGGCCGATCTTGCGTCCAGATGGACTGGCCGTG
This sequence comes from Hippopotamyrus pictus, assembly GCA_026781145.1. Classification (NCBI taxonomy): domain Eukaryota; kingdom Metazoa; phylum Chordata; class Actinopteri; order Osteoglossiformes; family Mormyridae; genus Hippopotamyrus; species Hippopotamyrus pictus. The sequence continues at coordinate 6,895,399 of JAODLC010000038.1, read as the reverse complement.
GCCTTGGTGATGGTAGGTCGATGCCGGCAAGCTACGATCTCACACCAGCCCCCGGGAACGACTTCGGCATCCCCCCCAGGCCCCGCTGAGTGCCAGCAAACGATTCGAGTGTGGAGGCTTCAGTGCGTGTGAGTAATACTTTTAATTGTGGGTGTTGCAGATGGATCTGATGCTGGTTTATTTCCTGGAGCTTGTTCCAGGTATTGGGTCATTCTTGCTACACAAAAGAAAATCTGTTCACAATTTAAAAATGCCCAAGGAAGAAAAAAAAATCTACATTTTTAAAAAATCTTGTTTGTTTTCCATCATCGTAAAACATATATGTCATAAATGGATAAAATAAGTGACACACAAGAGTAATTTATGCTAATTCAAATTCTATTACCCAACAAACCCTGAGGAGCTCAAGGGAGCAGTTAGCAAGGACCTAAGCGGTTAGCAGCGTTACGAGCAACTTGTCCAGAGCTGTTGATGGTGCAGCCCAAGAACTGGCCTTGCTGAACCCCTTCTCGAGCCCCTCAGCTCTTTCCCACCCCCAACCCCCATAAATGTCTTCACAGGCGCACCTCTCTGAAAGCGGAGCCAGCCACCTGCCACAGCCAGCTGGGCCCACGTTACAGAATCGGTGGGATCAGTAGGTCATTGCGGGCGTCATCCATCTCCCAGTGCCCCGGGGGGATTTGAGGGAAGCAAGCCGGTGGGGTCACCTTGCCTTCCCTCCACCAGCTGGGTTTGAGACCTCAGAGGCCAAGGTTAGGAAGCAGGTGGGCTTCAGTAAACCACAGTCCAACTAGCAATTATTGACCTCAACTTTACCCCAGACCAGTAAGTGCAATGCCCCCAGCTGATTAGCCAAATGCTAATATACTGTTGACCAATTAGCTTCTCTCCTATTGCAACTCTAATCAACTACACAGAGCCCTGCCCAGCTGTGTGACATGCCTTTTCCTGATCAGGGCACTCTCGATTCACCGTTTTCTTCTTAATGACCTCAAAATAAACTTTCAAAGACCTTCTGGAGTTTCTCAGTTCAACCCCCTATTAAGTTGCACTTCTCGAAACCACAGTCTCCTAATACGAGAGCTATGCTTGCAAAGTATTCCTTTCTTTACTGCTTTATTTGTGTTGGTAGGGATGCACAGTTCGCTTATTGAGCTCTGGTATAGGAAAGCCATTATTCGAAACCCAGATCTGACAATTCACAGATGCGCAGGATGTCCGACAGTAAGCCACATCATTCGGGCCTTCGTGTTGGAGATTTGAGGTTTTGGAAACCTTTAGTCAGTACTAAATTAACGAAAGCTTGAGTAATCAGTGCATCTTACAGTGTGCTTGTGTGAGTAAGCCACAATCCCAGCCCAAGCCAGTTTGATCTGGCCCCTCTCGAATTGTCATCTTCTTTTTACCATAGTTCCCCATTGCATCATCCTGAACCACTCTATCCACGCAGTGACATCTCAACCGGTGTGAACGGGGTGGGTCTATGACAGGGGAGGGCCTATCGAATCCCATCGGGAGCCACAGCGCTCTGTGCTGATTGGCTAAGATTGCGTGGGCCGGGGCTCTCACACTTGTGGTCTCCCAGGGGGAGCACATATTACAAGCTGAAGTTTAGATCATTACATGGCAAAGCCCTCTGTCGCTCCCACTCCAACCGCTCATCAGCATTGAGAAGCAGGGAACATTTAATGGGCGGTGGGTTGGGGGTCCGATGTCTGTGATTAAATGCACCGAGTGCAGTTTAGCAAACAACTGGGCTGGGGAGAATAACTGCATCATACTTTTACACCCATCTTTACGATTCTTATCATGAAAAGCTATTGAAAATTTGATATTCGAAAGTAGTGAATTGAGTATATTTATTGTTTAGGTTCGAACGTGCTTTGTTAAAGAATGTCTTTTATCACAGAGACCAGATATTTGGTCAATGTTCCCTTTTCCTCTTCAGAAGACCTTCTAAGGTGCTCTGAGGCTGAGCTCTGCACATGACAAACGCTAGGATCCAGAAGAGAAATTGCATAATGATTCACCACGCTCCAGCTGCAGGTCCACTCGCAAAGCGTGGATCAGTGCTCCTGGAGTGCCACGTGTGAGAAGCACTGGGATACCATCAGGAGCGATGGTGAGGCATGTTCATGTGAGGGTCACATTTCAGCCCATGGTTCCTCCAAAAAGACCCAACTTTTCAAATTGATTAGCAGACATTTGTATGGCAGCCAACCTTCAACTATAAAATCTCTATTAAATAAATTGGGTAGGACAACAGCCCTCCCCTGGGCCTCGAACCAGCAAACCCTGCTTTATGAGTCCGTGTCCATCATCACTATCGTGCCCACGGGTGCGCCTGCATGTTCGCTGCTCCTCATCGCTTTCCTCTCTGACCATGCCAGACTTCTTTATGACCTGTTTATATGGTGTCTCAGGAGCCGGGAAAATCTGTTAGAAGATGAAAACCAGGAACAAGGAGGTAAGGGCAGTCCAATTAACCCCATTGTGGCTTAATCACGCTGTTTTATTCTTCGGGGCATTAGACTGGAATCAGAAAAATGAGGAAATAAACTCAGGGGTCCCCCAAAGTCAAACATAACTACCAGTCTAATCATTGTTTGGGGCCATTGCAGGACAACAGCTCATTTTCTCTTAATTTCCCCCCCATGATCTCATTGGGGTCCGGTCCCAAGGGTGTGAGGTCATCCACAGAGATCGGTGTGTGACTGCCGTGCTCTTTCATGTCAACAGAAGAGGTTAACTCACCTGCCGGTACACTTTCGCAACATGGCCACTGGCTACACCTTACGATATGAAAGGACGGCTGGCCAGTCTCCCACTCCTGGCACCACCATTTCAGGCAAAATGCCAAGGGAGCGCTTGTGATAGGAGGAATGAAGATAGCCGGCATGCCCCAGAGAGATGGGGCAAGGGACGGGGAGGCCTGCCCAGCGTGGCCTGAACTCCCACAAGTCCATGCAGGAAGGCAAGTTCAGTCCAGAAGCAATGTATGTTGAATTGGGGCCAACAAAAAAGTTTCCCAGACAACGCGTCGCATTGCTGAAACACTGCCATGACATTATGGTGCTGGATGCTGCACGTCCCACAGAAACCAGAGCATGAATGCCATCGGGGTCTGAGGATGCCGTTCCTGTTAGCCGCAGAAGGCTGTGCCCAGAGCCATTTATGGTGGGCAGAAAAGGCCTTTTTAACCCAGTAAGCAAACTGGTCATCCCAGGCTCCCTGCAAGTGACGTTTGTGAAAGCGAGTCTTTGCTGTTACTTTAACAGAATTGACACAAGGGGCCTGCAAGACACCAGCGGGGTGCAATCGATGACGGAACGTCTGCTGTTCTCCAAATGTTCATGAGGCTTCTTTACTGTACCCTGCGTTCGTCACAGTGACCGGCTGTCACTGACGCTAAATGTGCTTTCGGAGCTAAAATGTTTAATGCGTCAGGTCAGGTGACACTCAGCCCTCCTTATTGTCTAGAAGAGGGCTTGTCGGCCAGTCAGTGCTGCAGCTTGCGCTGTGGAGAAGCCCCAAACTCAGTCAAGGCCCTTGGTGTTAAGGCGTTTGGGCCTTTCCCCGAATCAGCACACAGAAATGGTGCTGGTCATGTGACAGCCACAGAACTTCCTTCCAACCAATGCACTGTGAGTAAACACCACGGTGCACTACGGCCGGTGGACTAGTCCCATGCCCTCCACCTGCACGGAGATACAGCCAGGCTTCTTTGTAAGGCAAATCACAAACAAAACCATCGATCTCCTGGGCCATGCACCACACCATCAGTACAAGCATGTTCATGTGCTCGTTAGTGGTTCTGTGCTTAGGTCATAGTTTTCAAAAAATATTTTTTTATGTAAATATGCGTGGCTTATTGGGAAAGGACCAGTGGGTTGCTGGTTCAGATCCCGAGGCAGTCAGAGTGATTTAATGGTCGGCTCCTGAGCGAGGCCCTTAACCCCCGATTGCTCTGGGGACTGGCTGACCCTGCTTTCTCAAAAAAATGTTTGTCTGCTAAATAAATAAGATGTAAGTCTCAAAGAAGGATGCACTTAGGTGCTCACACTTGACTGTCAAGAGAGGCTCATCAGTCAACACACCAAATGGTAAAACTATGGTAAACAGTTTGCCAGTCAGAAGGGAGACTCCAGCATGCAGCACAGAGCTGTCACCTCTGAGCCCCTACCCTGGGCCTTCTACACAGATCTAAACATTTTAACAGACATCCCAGCCCCGCCAGAAGCTGCTTGTGTTTTTTTCCTTTATTTTTGTTATTATTTTTTAAAGAAATTAATGAACTTGCAAGACTTACATTAAAACATGGCATTACATTTGTAGTAAAAGTATCTACAGTATACGCACATATAACTGCACATATATTTATTTTATAAATAGATACTACTTATATTTATTTTTTTCCTCCTTATTTGCAATACTCTATGTGTTGAGTACTTTATAAAGTTTGTTTGCAGTATATGTTCTGTCTTTGCCCTATTTTTTTCAGCACTTCACCTGTCTTGCTGTTGCGTGAATCGCATCCTCTCCCCCGGATCAATAAAGTCCATCTTAACGTATCCTCGTGTCTTAATGAATTAGAAGAGCCTCATATATCTACGAAACAAACTATAGTATGTTTCAGAGCATTTGCAAGGTCCAGGTTCCACAATTCATGCATGTTTTATTAGTTCCATCATGCAGGCGCAGAGACACACAGAGAGCAGTCACTTCTGCCAGGAGTATTCACTCAGCCATGCTCAACGCCGTTCCCGAGCTCCGTTCCTGCACCATTCTGCCGTCCTTATTTATGAAAGGAAGAGAAAAATAAAACATCCCAGAGGCTGGGCAATGCAAACCAGGCACGCATGTGAACTCTACAATAACATCCTGGAGCGTGTTTTTAGTCAGCAAGTGTGCAACACCGGCATCCAGAGGGTGCTGCTGGAGCTGGGCATAGCGGCCGACTTGGAAGGCGTCGTACGGAAGGCCTGAGGTCTGACTCACTTTTTCCCATCTCAGGATAAACGTCTGAGTCTCACACACGGAGTCTCGCTCACACTCACCGAGTCACACATGCAAAGATGCAACATTGTCCGACTCCACGTTCCATCCCGGTCAGGAGGCCAAGATGACCCCCAAAAGGGTTCTGAACACCACCTATCGTGGATGGCCATAACGCGTCATGAACACTCATTAAATTGCTGTTGACCATAAATACCCAGCATGCAATGTTGGGTTGCACTTACATTAAAATTGTGTTAGAATTCCCATCAAATCTAGTCACTTTCTGATTCGGCATCCGCAACAAAACAACACCCTTCCGGAAATATAACGGCAGCACTGCACTATATCAAGACCGAATGGTTTCGCTTTTTGCAATGCTGATGTAAAGACCCTACCGCTACGAGTGACCACCCTCCTACCCTGAGTAGGATGCCTACAGTTAGCAGAGGCATGCCCCCCCCCAAAAAAAAAGCCATTTCAAAAGGGGATTCATGCTCCATGATGAACCTTCGTGATTCCCATTCGAGACAAGGCCCAAGAGATGCATTTTGCTGAGTGAAAGGCATCCTAGATGTACAGCCCTCACCCTGATCACTCACTAAGAGGTGCACCTAAAGCAACTGACTTTAAAGGGGTGCAGTGGTGTTGAAACGTTTTGAAACCACCTTTACAGAGGCAGGGCTTCACGTTTCGAAGACACAAGGACGTAATTGTCTGCTCCTATCAGTCATGGGGGCTGAAGGATACATGTCTGCTGGTACAGTGTAAACTCTACTGTATAGAACTCTTTGTTTGCCTTCCTCTGGTGTGTGTGTGGGAGAAACTGTCAACCGAAGGATTCAAAATCATCCATATCATGGAATCACCTATATGAAACAGGCAGATGCAGTATAAAATGGCAAAAATCATCCATGCGTTGTGCATGCCTTGCCACATTTAGCGTGGCAAAATACGTTAACTTTTTTTTTTTTTTAAAGGACAAAGACTGACACCATGTGGACGAAAGGTGTATTACCAGATGAGGAGGTCGGCAATATGTTCTACTGAGAGGACTCTGTAGGTATATGATTTTCATTGGCGGCACTGAGTTCTTTATACGTGATCCTGGGCACAGCTGCCATCTATGTGTATATATGTGTGTGTGTGCGTGTGTGTGTTTGCATTTTTGGTCTGATGACAGTTGAGCAGGGATACAGAAGAAGGCTCAACACAAACACTCATCACACACACCACACACAATTAAAATAGAATAGACCTTGTATATATTTAGCATATAAACAGTGTTAGAACAGAAATGTGGCTTCACTATACCGATGTGCAGATTCCGCACATCTTCAGCATGAGCATCTCCTTTTCTCAAGGACAAAGGTTATTCCATGTTACACAGATGATGCTGGTGGAATCATGTGAAAAGGACACATATAGCTTCATAATTATCCACATATTAATATCAAGACCATTCATACTCATTTTATGAATATGTTAGTGGTGTCATGAGTTTTTGGGCTTCTATAATGGCCAGTCACTTGGTGGTTACCTAAGTCTCAACAAGTTCCATTCTTCTGGGCTTCCAAGTCCAGTCCAGGAGCACATGTGCTGCCCTTGCATGAGATACCGTCACAGGCAGCTAAAAAAGGCTTCCAGCCTGTCAGTAGCTGACTGGACCAAGATAAGAGGTCGGAAGATGGATGACCACCCCAGTGTGGCCAGGTACATACACAGTCCTGTACAGGCAATTTTGACATGGTAATTCACCTCTTAGGTGAATCGGCATGGGCGGGAACCATGTGACATAAGGAGGACACACATACTCAACACAAAGTACAGGCCTGATATGGAACCCTACAGTGTTACCCAATCAGATATAATAATAATAATAATAATAATAATAATAATAATAATAATAATAATAATAATAATAATAAAGATGGGTGAGAGAGACATTGGTGCAGGGACACAGATAACAAAAAGTCACAATGTAAGCAGCAGTGTTTTAATATAACTGATTTGTATTGCTTTTTAATGTGTTTTTTTTTTTTCAGAAACAGTAAAGCCATACATTGTAAAGCAAATGAAAATACACAAAAGATCTGTACAGCCGTTGTAGCACATTCACACAGTCTAAGTCAGCTATTTTTAAACAGGCAGATATCGGGGCAAACCTTATACTATGTTCCTGTAAACTCAGACATGGGCTCTTGTCTCTAGTATCCCATGAATTTTAATTACAAAATTACCTTTTTTCTTTTCTTTTTTTTATTGAGCAACATACATGATCACTCGATCAGTTTAGCTTGAAATGTTAAGGGCACTATGTTTTTTTTTTTTTTTTTATGGAAATAATTAGCTTGATAGACCAAGAAATCGGAAACATGTCTTGCTGTAAGCTGTGTGGACTACTCTCAGTGGTCAGAATGCTTACTTTTCTATTACACAGCCTCTGGTGCTATGTAAAACACATAGTAACTACAAAGCTAAAGCATGCTAATGTAATTTTCTTGCCTTACTCTATGTAGTCAGACAATGTTTTTTGGCACAGTGTGACTGTTTTCATTTTGCTGATCACGTTTGGCTAATGCAGCTTCTGAGAAGTGCTTTTTGTCATCTTAATGGGCTAAAATTGGCCTAATAAAAACCCATTGAAGAGACACACAGCAAACGTAATTAAAGGTATGTGATACGGCATTAATATGGGCTCCGATAATTACTTTCCCTTAAGAACAAGAATCTTCCCTTGAAAGAAAATGTTGAAAAGAAAATTAGTTTGACATTAAAACGAATAATACAAATATATACTTAAAATCTTTGGCAAAAAAAAAAAGTATTTACATGTGGGTCCAATTCTGACAGTTGTGACAGACACAAAATTTGGTTACCATCATTTGTACTCAATCGAATCTCTGAATGAACATGTGATCCCAACTTTCAGTGACTTGGGTAAAAATACAACACAGTGACAGTGTATTTTCTTTCAGACAATACACTTTCAATAAGTCCTAATAATAATCACTGTACAAATGGCATCTGTTAAGTCCAACCTATTCAGTAGTGTAAGGGGACATTATACCATGTAGCCACAGTGTACTATTTCCAAAGGGGCTTTAAAAATGGTTCATTTGTAAAATAACAGTTAAAACACTGCAGTACTTGTCTGGCAATCTGTTTACAGGGTTCCGTTTATCTTACGCTCTGTGTTCCCATCTGTAGGGAACACCAGAACCTAAATGGCTTCCTTGGAAAAAAAAGTATTACTTCACTGCAACACAAGGTGGCAGTAGAGTGACATGATCGCTTCACTTCGCCGTCGCGTCATTTTCAACGACATAGTATTTACCAGTTAAATTTTGAATAAAACAAGAATCCGAAGACCATATACAGATTGTTAAAAAATGTCATACTTTCTCCAATGTATGCTGTGTTTATATTACCACATTTAAGTGCTTAAATAAACCCCCAATGCTGCGATCCTTCCTGACAGCACAGAAGAAAAAAAAAAAACAATCCGTCAGGATGTTAATTTGAACTGTTGAATAAGTCACCAAGCGTATTCGGTCATCCTTATACCTGGGGGATAGTCTTATTCTATGACCCTAAGGGCCGACCTTATTCTACGAGAACATAATGCGAGCAAATTGTGGTACAATAAGGAAAAAGAGTGAAAAGCTGGAACGTAGATACACTTTACACCTTACTGTATATATTTAAATGCTTTTCAAAATCCCCTGACTTTGAGATCTTAGCCAAAATAAAGAGTATTTTTTTCAATGCATTAGGTAAACTTTATGTAGACTATACAATATATGTTTATATGAGTTAACATAGCAACATAGCAAAAAATAAATACTTTTTTTTTCTTTTTGTAGTTTATATATAGTTTTTTTGTTTTGATTAGCTTACTTTTTCAGTATAATGTCCGTGTGTGCGTGTGTGTGTTTAAGGTAAGGCCTTCAGGCATGTAACAAACTTTTCTTTCTAAAGATGTCACCGCTACAGGTATACTGGTAGTGAGAGCAGAGTTAGCCCCGCCTACGCGAATGGAACACTCAGTGAAAACAGGCAACGGCCACACAGCCCTGGTTCTGAAGGCTGCTTAAAGTGAAACACTAGCCTAGGTGAAGAAAGAGTTACAAGGGTGGAGTTGCTACTTCAAGGACTGATGACGTCTATGTCGCCTAATCAGAACCATCTGACTGAAATGCAAGACTTTTGTTAATCCATGCAGTTACTCTTCAGGCCGTCCGATGGAAGAGATGCCTTTACTCCATGGCTAAAGCTATGAGGCTAGAAGCAGACAAGGGAGGTGAGTACATCACGCGAAACATAGGCAGCAAGCTTACATTTTTGTTCTACAACATGCAGGACAGTGCAATTTCCCAGCAGGCCCTGGGCTCCTCCAGTGTGATCAGATAAGCGTGGACGGCTGTAAGCTGGAGCAGATCAGCGTGCAGAGCCAGAAGAAACTGTGTTTCTCATCGGTTTCCTGTCATATGGGGAGCCACCCCCTCCTCCAAGAAGCAGAGTGAAGCTTAGCACACGAACCACAGACAACTGCAGTACATTCAGGAGTCCTGCGTCCACAGACGAGAGCAATCAGTCCGAAATCACTTCTGAAATCTATGTGCTCAGGGATTGACTAATCGAGCCTGAATATGGCATTTTTGAATGATCACCAACGAAATGGCAAAGCTTGGACCACAGTGCATGTAACTATTACAGATTTGGTCTATTATATGTAGGACAAAAAAATCTGTACAATACAGCCCTTTGCAACCCACAGCAGACCCCAGATATGACCGTATAGTACATACATTTAATCCACTCACCAGGCTAACATGCGAAATGTATTGGATTACTCTTTGCAAAGAAAGCATGGCTGCAAATTTTATGACGGATAAAAAAAAGACATTAATACTTAAATAAAAAGCATACTTTCATCTTTGTCTGTTTCAACATTCCTATTTTACAAAATGTCTTATTTCGACAGAACCATCTGATTATTGCATACATTTCTGGATGCTTTCTCCTCTTTGGTTAATCAATCCGAAAGCCCAGTAGATTTCAGTCTCGTGTTCCTTGCACGCCCTGGCCTCTTCTGTTTGCCCTTTTCACGCTAAGTTCACTCACATCAGTATCCCCTCTTTTTCGATTGACCCTGGAAGAGAGACTGAGAGCATCTCACCCTCCCCCCTCCCACTACCATACCAACGCTACGCCCCCCCACTGCACCTGCTCTGTCTCCATCTCGGATAGACTCCAATTCCTTCAACCCACCCTCCCCCTCCAAAAAAAAAATACAAAGAAACAATACAACAGAAGAAATGTTACATTTGGAAATAAATGTGAAGATGACAAGAATCTCCAAAACAAATTCAAAACTGCAGCTGGGAAGGTGGGGGAGAGGATTCACCGCTTCTGTGAGCCAAGCATCACCTTGGAGACAAAGTTGACGATGGCGGTAGCAGGCTGGTCGGGGTCCATCTCGGCAAAAAGGTGACTGACGTTGTCCGTTGTGCTTCCTTGTTTGCGGGCCACAAATCCGAAAAACCTAAAGAAAAGGTGAGAGATGAATGACAAGGTTAACGTCAACACCTTAGTCATGTCTGCAAGTCGCACGAGAGGACCAGAGTTATAGAGATTTTTTTTTTATTTATGTAGCTGACCAAAAGCAACATCTTTTTGTTTGGATACCCTGGGACTTGAACCGGCAACCTTCCGACCACGGCGTCCTTATCCGTGTAGCCACATTTGGCTATGTCACGTGCTGTCGAGTGTTCAAACCGTGCTGCGACTCGATCTTTAAGAAATGCGTGAGGCTCAAAAATGCTGTAACCACCCCCCCTTTGCGTGAGATAATTACAAAGGAGATGTTTCATTCGCAGTTATGGGCGCAGAAGAAACAGCCATTAAACCCCCCTCTGTGGCATTTTATATGACCGCATTAAGTGGTGCCCCTGTTGACTTAACAAGTCCCACGTGGATAAACCAGGAACGGAATATAAGCGCAGCTTCGGGGTCTATATCGGTCGAGACCGAGAAACAGCTGTGTCCTTAAACACTGCTGATCGCTGACAGGCCTATATTTACCGGTGTCAGGCCTGCTCTCCGGACTGTGAGCCTCACCATTTTGAACACGGCACTCCAGCCCCAGCGGGCCCGTGTAACTGCGCTAATACAACATTCCTTAAAGGCTGCGTAAACATCATGCACGGCAGCACAGGGGCGACACTGGGACTGGAACAAAGAGACCTCTCGCATGACAGCGAAATGAGATGTACCGGAAGATACGCGGCGGTCCCCGAACGACGCCGTCACAAACACGCAAGCGGAATTAGCGAAGCGCCCCGTCGCAGAATGCTAGGTCGGTGACCCCGCTAACAACTGTGTCGGGATCAGTGCTGACACTGGGGTGGGGGGCTCTGTTAGGCATGCAGTCCTGGAGGTTCCCGTGAGGACCTCGTGAGGGAGCCCTCACGCGTTGACCATGTTTATGGAAGAATGGAGAATGTAGAGCATAAGAAAGGGGGAATGGAAAAGAAAGAAAGAAAGAAAGAAACAACAAGAAAAGAACTTACTTTGCTGAGCCACCTTCTGCTTTGTTCCACCTGTAACAGAGTTTACACATTACACGTTGTTTTTATCATCTATCCATCCATCCATCCATCCTACAACTGTCTATACTATATAAGAATTTTGGAGCCAATATCAGGCAGTACACAGACTTGTACTCATACCTTTATGGGGACTGTCCATTAATTTCTATAGGCAAAACCTTAATCCCTACAATACCAACCTTAACCCCGACCCAGCCCTAACCTCAACCATAAGTAACCATATAGCATAGAAGACTTTTGGCATTTTAGTTTTTTGTTTGCAGTCAAAGATTTGTGGGGACCAAAAAAAAGTTCCCACAACTTCAAAATAAGTTTTATCACATTGTGGGGATCCACACACACACACACACACAGCCAATTTCAAGGCTCCACTTAGGCTAACCGGACATGTTTGCACTGTGGGATAAACTCACAGCACAGAGTGAACATGCCAACCCCACACAGACAGAGTAAAGGTGGGACTTGACCCTGGTGGTGTGAGGCAACAGTGTTACTCAATCTGACACCCCCTGACTCTACAACGAATTTGTGTAAAAAAACATATAAAACAATAATAAATACAGCAGTCAGTGTTTTCACATATTTACCCAGAAAGCCTCTACTTACTTCCTGTCCTGGGGGTCAACATCACAGAAGGTGACGGTGTTGATAGGATAGTGGCGTCGGAAGAACAGCCTGAGGGATGGAGAGGACCGAGTCAGGACTGCAGAGAGAGCGAGGAGGACCCCAAGGCAGAACTATTCCTGATTTCCTCAAGTATGAGAGAAGCAGCAGGAAAACTCACAATGTTCATGACACTATAACATGCTCACCAATTTAAGAAATATGCACATTACAATGTTCAACCAATCAGACCGATTCGGACAAACTACTGATAAAAATATCACAATGTGTGTGGAACATGGAAACCGGTCCTCTGATAACCTTCATTTCATCTGCTACACTTCTTCTTTTAAACTACAGTACATGATGGATTCGGCAAATATAGGTCCTTCATGAGCGATACAATTTGCTACATTGTCAATGGAATCCAAGGTTTCTCCGCTCGGAACCCATAACTGTCTTGAGACTATGGTGGAGCAGAGGACACTCAGGAAACCGCTGGCTGTACTGGACAATGACTTGCCTCCTCTGCAGTTCATCTTGGCCAAACAGAGGAGCAATGAGTCACCCTACAGCAGGAGTGACAACCAACTGCCTGCATGGACCGGAACTGCTTAGGGACATTTGCAGAATATTCATGTGCAACACACCCAACTGTCTGTCTGTCCGTCCGTCCGACCGACCGACCGAACGACCGACCGACCGATTGGGATCTGCAGGCCTGAACTCTGGCACCCACACTCACTTCCTCTGGTTATCCGTGAGGGTTATGCCCTGCGCTGACACCTTGAAGTGGACGATGGTGGCCGTGGGCAGAGGATTGGACGCCAAGGTCTCGGATATGGCTTTGGCCACAGCTTGGGGGCCGGTCAGGGACTCCATATCCACAGAGTTGATGTAGAGAACATTGCATGCTGGGAAGAAAGAGAGAGGTTGCAGGTTATCGGTGGGAGCTCCCAGCAAAAGCTGCCATTGCTATTGGGTAGGAGGCCCTGAACCGCAGCCCGTTAGGACATCATGCGTAATTTAGGGTTTCCTTGCATGTGCTCTACCAGCTGAGATTTTCCATCCAAGGTAAACCAGTGAAGAAAACGTGATTCCAGACAGGCAACTATGACTCCCAACTACTGCAAGGCATTACATTCTGTGGTACGCCAGCCGTGATGTCATGATTTCCCCTTTGGGGGACGGAAGATATTCCAGGTTACATGTGTTACTTAGTTTGCAGCAGGGTTGGGGCCATTCTGGAATGCATTCATCAAATCCAATCCAAACCAGGATTGGCTTTGGAAGAAAACTATGGGGAACGAAATTGAAATTGAATTTGAATTTCAGGGAGATTTAAATTCCAACTCCAGTTCCTTTTCCTGATTTGGATTGGAATTGATGAATGCATTTCAGAATGTCCCCAACATTAAGTCTAGGAGACAGAACTTTCTGAAATACTTGTGAAACAAAAGCATTACTTTGTAATGATAATACATTTTGTAATGTAATATATATGGTTAGCGCTATAATGAGTTCAAAAAAAATTCTGCATTTTCAATGCCTGTCATATCATTTCTATGAAGGAGAAAAAAATAGTTTAAGCAGTATATGGTCATAAACATCCAGGGGAAAAAATCAGACATTGGTAGCCAACAGCGTTTGGTTATTCAGCATAAAACATAACCGGGGGAAGTCAAACGTCGGGGATGCATCAGCACTTCCATGCAGCGACATTCTCGCCATGCCACCCGGAAGACACTTGGAAAAAGAGAGATTCCTGGGAAAGGCAGTCGTGTTCCAGTAGGACAGGCAGGAGCGGACGGCACAGCCACGCCCGGAGTGAGCGGTGAGAGGGATTCTGCGGCCTGGTGTTAACGTAACGTGCTCATGCAAAAAAAATTATAATTAAAAAAATGAGGTGTTGCAGGCGAGTCCTTGTCTTAGGGTGCCACATTCGGGGATTACAGGTTCAGAGACACAAAAAAATCTTTATTTACCATGAGATTCAGCTGGGAGCTTCAGCCCTGCAGTCACATAGTAATGATACATAATTGGGGGAAATGGATTAATGAGTTTCTAAGACTGGGTTATGGAAGACTTTAGCTAATTATCAATTAACAACAAGAAGAGAATGTTCAATTCATACAGTGGTATGAATTAATACTCTTTCATATCTTTCTCATAAAAGTAATGCATCTACTACTCAAAAAACTAAAAAGATTTCTGTAATATTGTGACAAGAAATGAGAGAAAAAACAAAAAAGTGCAATTTCTTTGCTGGTAGGAACCTAAAATAAAAATGCGTTTCTGTATGTTGGTTATGGGTCCATGCCATCTATTGAGGGTCTGTCAGAGCTTCATAGTGCGGGGTAATTGGCAACCCATCCTTACCTGCTCCTTGTTTGAGAAGATCGTTAGCCGCGTTTGTGGGCGTGGCCAGGTCTGGAGTATCCTCATTAAGATCTAGAAGCAACCAGAAAGAGGTCTGAATGCACTGCTGGAGGTCTCCACAGACATCACTGCCCTTGGTATGTGTTTGGGTGGTCTTGGCTCGCCCAACAGCACAGTGGCACATCTCAGCGGTTTGAAAACCCTTTAGAACTTAGGTCACAACCCAAAAAATATCTAGCTGCATATTTTCTCAGTGAAATTATGAATTGAGGGACTTGTTTGTACCTTACCTCTGGTTGGGATGACCAGTGTGCAGGGGAGAGCCAGCGGGGTGATGAAATGCTGGTATACCAGCGCTGACAGACACCCTACAGTTCAACACACACAGGAACAATGAGAGAACATCAGTACTTCAGAGGTATATCATTATCTTTATTGACCACTGGCCATTGAGGTAACATTAGAAAATTCCATCGGAGCCACCGGGAAAAGACATTGTGAGCCTCCCATTCTGTCTCGCGCTATGAAAAGCCCAGACTCACATGCTTAAACTGCCCCAGTGATAGCACTCAGCTCCACAGCAAATGTAAAACAGACGTTAGCATCACTGGCTTAGCATCCAATGCTTTCATGCTACACGTTCCTATTTGCTAGAGCTTTATAACATTAGCCAGAAGAGGAACTTTACGCCACTATATATGGACAAGAGTGCGTAGCATAAACAGCCAAAAGAGGCTGTCTCCTGGTTTGGACAGAATGCTTCTCTGGGGTCTGGTTTTGATGGAACGTGCCTGTAAATCTTAACGTGTAACCGTCTGACCGTGTTTGGGGGGCTGTGGGATAAACAGACAGGGAGGGAAGGATGCCACCTCCTACAGCCAATAGCGGCTTGGAGCCCCGCGCCAATTATCGAAAGCAAAGGCTGAGTTTTTAACTGCTGTCAATGCTTGTTTAGATCCATGCGATGTGTGTTCTGGCATACAGACAGCCCTGAGCGCAAAACTTGGCAGAATATAGCTTAGAATATGCAATTTCTTTTAAATATAGAGACAATTCTCAAGGGTTTTAAGGAAGAGCAGAAACTTTTCTATTTAATCCCAACAGATGCCTGAGGGAGATGTCAACCAACTGATTATTTGAACTCTCAGGCTTCTTTAACAAAGATGTGTGGTCAACAATTCCCATATCAGGATGTTCTGTAGCATATTTTACAAGCTGACGCCACAGGTTTTGTTTACTATATTGTATACAGAAGACGGCAAAAGTCAGCTTTGTCGATTGAATCGCCAAGACCTCCAAGTAATGTGGTGATGTGGTGAGCAGATCGAATTAGACGAAGGACATTGGAGAAACACAGGCTTCAGAAGACCCCGTGCAGTATTTAGAGAACTCAGAGTTTCTTTAAAAACAGCACGGCTGACAAATACGGTCATATGACTGAGAGCGTGAACAAATCTGTTGTATTATGAACCGCTTTTCTCAAACAGAATAGGTGTAGTGGCGTGTGGGGAGTGGTGTAGCAATTGGCCCATGGGCAGGTACACGTGGCACGGACTCGCTCACCAAAGTAGGGCTCATTAGGGCACCCTTTAAGCTTCACTCCCTTGGGGCTCGTCTCGATCAGGAAGTGCCGCACCAGCTCATTGGTGCTGTCACCAGCTACAAGGAAGCAGAAAATTACAGAGAGAAATTAAAAACCACAGCAAATTACAACACGCTTTCAGCTACTCCGATACGAAAGATTACACATGCATGCAACAATACAGAATAAGTGGCAAACGAATCTTTGCCCTGGATAAAGGCAATTGATGTTTTAAACAATAAAACCTACATTATAAGAGCATCTGAAACTTTGTACTGATTACCAAGCCCCCCCCCCCCCCATGACCACCTCCCACGAACGCACACAGAAGTGTTACTTTGAATTTGTCTGTACAAGCACTGTGCCTCTGTAGACATGTCGCCGCTGGATGTTTGGTGTGGGTGGCCTTCAAATGACTTTAATTTACATGAATTTTAATCCAGATGCTGTAAAGCCTTTAACGCATTTTCCAAATTCAGTCAAGCCATTGTACATGCGAGTCCTAGCCTGGGGTGAGCTCAGTGCACATACACTTTGGCAGTCCGATTGAATTTTCCTAAACAAACGTTCCAATATAGATGCCAAAGTAGGAAACTACACTGACTATGGAGGACTGTTTGGCGTTACGGGGCTTTTTGCTGTGGAAATGTACCAGACCTGTTATTCTGAATATGTCAAACGGCAATTTCTGCGAGACCAGTAACAAGCAAGACTCACTGAATAAGCAACAAGGCGACTGCAAAATGCCAGGGCGCGGTTCCAGAAACTTCCAAACCGCCTCCACCCTAGCCAAAGCCAGCGGGGAAGAACCCGGGCTTTGTTTTGCAGCAGATGTAAGGGATGAGACAAGGGGTGGAGCCAAAGGGGCACAGGCCTCATCTCAAAGCTGATTGGGCCGCAGAGTGCTCCACCCCTTGTCACTCACCAACTCAGACACTTCGTTGTCTAACGGTAAGGCTCTGTATGAATCATTCCCCCCTGTACCTTTCTTACACTGCTGGACGGAAGGGGGAGGAGAGGCCACCTTCATAGCCAGACCATAGGCGCCCCGAAAAGAGTGACTGTCCCGGATGATGAATGCCCCGGGCTCCCGGTCCTTCAGCAGGTTGATGGCTTTGAGGGAGACCGAGAAGGGAGATGAACGTCAGAATGAGAATCAGAACGATATTTATTGCCGGGGCATGTTGAACATACCAGGAATCTTGGTTGGTTATACCCTGGTATGAAATATAACATGCAAGACAATTTCAGGACAATTTCCAAGTATGCACACAATAAATTTCACAAATTATTTTTATACTAGACCAGTGGTTGCTAACACGTCAATCGCAAGCCGCTAGTACCCCATAGGGATCCAATGAGTAGCCTGTGTAAGACTTATTAGAAACTGGATAAAATGTTTGTATCTTTTTGTCTTGGACGACGGGGCACCGCACTGTAACAGCATGCGGCAGAGGGGGTGTGAAAGGAGAATTAACAGTCGACAACTTCGTCTGTCACCACTCCCCCCC
>JAODLC010000038.1:6848830-6868167 GCA_026781145.1 Hippopotamyrus pictus | reverse complement strand
CCCCCCCCCCCCCCCCAATCCGCTGCACTGGGGCCATGAAACACGCTAGCCAGATGTGCAGAGACCGCACCGATTTACAGCTGTGGATGTCAACACAAGGCTCGTTACCTTGGTGACCGGGCAGTTATAATAGACTCCATCTGGGGCAGCAGGGAATCCCAACACTGAAGTCTGCCCCTCTCCCCCTAACTTAATAGTCAAAGCAAAAATATGGACTCACATAACAAAACACATAAATAGATAGACAGACAGACAGGCAGGCAGGCAGACAGGGCAAAGAGGCCACATGAAATTCCTTTCCCTGTCATTTCGGAATTCTTTACTAAAAGCGTCCGACTTGAGGTTCAGTATCCCACAATTCCCCTCCTTCAGGGGAATCCATCTGGTGGCATTACGAACTCCCTTGCGTGGGAATTTTCATCACTGACTCAAGGAAACCCTATAGCTGCATACTTTTTCAAGAGGACCAAAATAAAGAACGCTTTTTGCAAAACTGAACCAGAAGATCAAAGCTCAGCTAATCACGCTTATATATGTCTCCACGAAGCTGTACACAGTATTATAGGCCACCCAGGTCCATTAGGTCACGTAAACAGCTCAGAAAATTGTCTGAAAGTGCACAGTGTCTGCATACCTGGTGGCAGCGGCAGTGCACACATAGTCCTGTGCTCTGCACAAAGCAGCCCCACACAGAAAGCCCTTTGTCTTTCTCTTTCGAAGCAGTTCATTTCGAGAAGGGACATTCAGAAAGAATCGTTTGTCCTCTCGATGCCGAAACAAGGCAGCATTTTTGGGATTGTGCAGAGAAGCAGCACAGGCTGCACCCAAGTCCACAC
Organism: Hippopotamyrus pictus; assembly: GCA_026781145.1. Classification (NCBI taxonomy): domain Eukaryota; kingdom Metazoa; phylum Chordata; class Actinopteri; order Osteoglossiformes; family Mormyridae; genus Hippopotamyrus; species Hippopotamyrus pictus. The sequence goes on along the minus strand of JAODLC010000038.1, from coordinate 6,867,331 downwards.
AACCCTAGTGAGAGCTGAGATTCCCCAAAGCCGTCTGACACACAGCAGCAACGAGAGCCTGCGATTCGCTCTATTTTTCCGGATAACCTTCTTTATCATTTCCTAAAAGGGCTCCTCTAAAGTTATCACCGTCCCTCTCGCCCCCCAAGGCCCAGACCTCGTTACATTGCCCCAAACTCCACGTCTTTTTTGAGCCCTTGTGAAACTTACCAGTGCTAAAACCAAAACAGCCATCTTTTGTATAAATTCTTTTCCTCTGTTTCTTAAACTCCCAAACTCATGTCACATGAATCCGTTCACTATGCCCGAAGAAAAGAAAACCCCACGGTATCTAAGAAAGGCACACTTCAAACATGAATACTCCCTTGCAAAATGTGTACTAATTTACCAATTACGATTGTTACTCATTGATAGCTTAATTTAGTAGCATTGATAATCACAGAGTAACTGGACATTGACGTCCACCCAGTTTTACACCGACTAGCTACAGTGACAGAGGAAAGATGCGTGAGGTTTGTGTACGACATGGCGAGTTTGAAGGGAGGTGTAGGAGACGAGGGAGGAGGAAGGAGAGGAATGCAGGACAGAACAAACCAGAGAAGGAATGGGAGCGATGACGGACGGACTGCAGGGCGGCCACACTGTCATTGATGCCCTGCAGGCGTGCGTTGTACTCTGTGGTGGGGGGTGAGCGAGACGCGAGGGAGGGACGCGCAGTGGTGAGGGATGGGGGGGGCCGTGGGAGTCAGGAGGAGGAGAAGAAAGCGTTGGATGAGAGAGGAGGTGGATGGGGCGATCCGGAGAGGAAGACGGACAGGACAATACAGAAACAGAAAAGGAGAAAAAAGACAGTTACTCTGTGTTAAATTAACAGAGATGAGTAACTATTCTGCGCATCAGTGCTGAACTGTCACAATTTCACAGAGAAGGAACTAAAAAATGAGGAATATATGTTACAAAGCAATTAGAGGGTGTCTTCTCTGAGAGGATGCAACCTGCTTCAGCTGTGTCTGCTCTCCATCAGAAACCATGAGGGAACCAACCAAGAAGAACAGAGAGCTAGATCTGCCCCCACTAATACTCACCGTGAGCTGTTCACTTGTTCTAACACCGATTATGTCAAAAGCTAACTATGACAAAGTGGGGATTGGGAGAAAGACCAGAGCTGTTTGTCTCTCAGCCTATAGTTCTGGCTAGATGTCGATGGTCAAGCACTGCCCTGGTCTGTCCGACTTTGAGTCAATGCATAGTCTTAACAGAAAGTCATTCTCTGCAAAACAGAAAAAAATGTCCCAGGGGCTCTGCCGCCGCTATTTCTGTTCACTACATTTGGCACCATAAAAATAGGAAAGTCATTCATTGGACTTAACTCTGACATAACAGTAGCTAATGGGAATCAGTATGTCATTACCCAGCTTCTCCACTAGGTGACGCCAGTGTGCCCAGTTCTAAAAAGTAGCCTTCTCTGTATCTCATTAACGTCTGGAATGCGTAGCTACTCTCCCCCTCCTCCTCTACATTTTCACTCTGACACAGTTATTTTCTTTCTTCTTGAAGGGGACAACTCACATTGCGCTTTTGAGCTGCGAGCGACTAACTGTGACGGCAGGTGGAAGCTGGTTTCAGTGAGGAGTACCGAACGGGGCAGACTGCGTCAACGGACAGGGCCACCACTGGATTGGGAGGGCCAGGATACAGCGCCCTGTGGAACAATGCCTTTATTGTATCCACAGCAATTCTGCCTCTTCGCCAGCCAAGCGATGCAGAATACAGCACATTATGCCATAAAATTCCACATCTGCCTATAAATGTACCAGAAACCAGGAAATGCTGACCTCTCCTCTCTGGGAAAGCATAATTTAAGACAAATCTGAAGGCTTTGTGTGTGGTATCCTTCACTAGAATCCCAGGTTTCCATAAAGGGCTTTTCGAAGGTACGAATCCAAGTTACAAATCCTCAATGCGTTTTACCGAAAGTAGTTAACCGCAACATGGGTCCGTTAATTCGCTTCGGTTAAAGGAAACCTGGGCAAGTGCAGACTGCCAGAGAAACAGGGTTATTCCACTTTCTACAGCTTACATCGACTGCTGCAACCATCTCAGAGATAATTACGGCGCTTAGCGTTTGGCTTTTCTGCCTTTTGGAAAAATGTTATATTATGGCTTTGATTCTCTTTGATTGTAATCTAATCTGAAATATAAGAAACAGACAGTTTAATCCTTAAAGGTGTGGAAAGATTTGTCACACAAAAATCTAAGAAAGACCTAAAGATATAAAAATTAAGCAAAATTAGCAAAGGTAACTGATAGCAATTAATGGTGATGGCATAGAGGTTCAAGCTTACCGGCTATGCGGTGAGCCACCAAACCCTCCAAGTTGTACTTCTCCTCCTCGGGCTTGACATCCTTTACAGGGGTGGGGTTGGTTATAGGGGATGGGGTGGTGTTGTGGCTCCGCTGGGACCCCAGGAAGATGGAGGGGTCCTGGAGCTCTGGGGAGTAGGATACGGTGCTGGCAGGGTAGGTGTTGAGGGGACGCAGCTGCAGCTGGCCGAAGTTGTTACTAGAAGGCTCAACAGTAGAGGCTGGGTTAACAGGGCTCGCCAGGTGGACCGGGGCGGTGGGCTTGGGCTGCCTGTAGCCAAGGGTGCCAGATGATTCCGTCGGGAAGGCCTGGCCGGGTTGATACATGGCGGTGGGCCTTGGTGGGTTGTAGATGGTTGGAGGTTGGGTAGGGCTGGCCTGCACTGGGGACATGCGGGGCTGCATGGTCGAGGGCTTCTGGAGCACCTGCCCGAAGGCAGAAGAAGGGCCAGAGGGGTAGCCGTGCAACACTGAGTCGGCCTGGTACGAGGGTCGGGGGATGGACTGCCCAAGAGTGGGCTGGACGGTGATCGGAGCGCTCTCTCCAGGAGCCAGTGGAGCGCTGTAGGACTTGGGCATCTGGGTCAGTGCTGGGTCTAGGTCCAGCATAAGCATGTTGAGGGCCTCAATGGACTGCTCGATCTCCTTCTGTGAGGCCACGTTGGGAAACTCGGGCAGGCTGTGAGTCTGCATGCCGGGGCTGAAGCGGGCTCCATCAGTCACCGGCTCCTCTGGCACACCGTACTGATGCCACACATTTAGGCCCCTCTGCACTGCTTCCCGGCTGCTGGTGCTGCGGGCGGGTGCCCGGGGCATCGCTTTCGGGGTCGGATCTGCTCCAGGGCTGGCACCGAAAGACTGAGAGCGATAGATGTTGCCATTCTGGTTGGCGTAGCCGACGTGGGCCGGACCCACGTCTGCGATGCGCTCCTGCATCGAGGAAGAGCTTCGCATGGGGTGCATGGAAACCTGCGGCAATTTATTTGAGAGGCTCCGGTCCAGGATAGAGCCGTCCTGCCCATTAATCACCATGTCCGGCTGGTAGTAGAGCTCAGCGGGGGTGGCTCTTCCCTCAAACGAGGAGAAAGTTCCCAGGCTGTCCACACTATTGGCTTCCTGGCTGTTGGGCAAGTCGTCGTCAAGGATGTCTGTCTCCCTCTCCACGTTATTCTGCCCATTCACATGGACCTGGGCGGGTACAAGGTGCCGCACTCCTCCCCCTCCCCCAGATCCAGGAGAAGCGGTAGCGGACAGGTACCCCTGGCGGTGGGCAGGTGGTTCGAGGCCACTCAGAAGCTGGTCTAGCCCCTTCTTCTCCTCGGGGCTCAGCGGCTGCGCAGAGGGCTGGTTCACTGGGGTTGCTTGCTGCACCGGCTCATCTGTGCGGTCGGTTTTGATAGAGGCGGTTGAGTTTCCCGAGTCGCTGCTCACCGAGAGGGCGTGGTCAACAGTGGGGAGGGTATGGTCCGTAGCAGGGAGGGTGTGATCAACAGGGGGGAGCCCGTTAGCTGTAACACCTCCCTCAAGGGACTCCTTTTTGCGGACCTTAGCGTAGAGGCTGCCGTCAAGGGGACCTTGCGTGTGAACAACGTCTGGGGAGGAGACACCAGATGGAGAAAGAATATTTCAGTAGATGAACATTTCAATGGCTCACGTGTGCCAGTGCAGTAAGACCTCAACTGTAACTTTCAGTACAACTCCGACCGTCTGGCTTGTAGACTCTTGTGATCTTTCGAATCTCAACAAATGAGTCAATCGCACCCCCCACAACATAAAGCACAACTGGATCATAGAGGAGCCTCCTGGATGCTGAAAAGCAGAAACCCAGAGCAAAGCCCTGACCATCCTCCATGTCCTTGTACCACAGTGCATTGTGGGATGCACCAGGCCCTAGCCTGCAAACACATAAACAACATTTGGGGTTGTGTCGTTTATTTTGTGTCATAAAATTATCTTCACGGAAGCTGATGGATTTTCTTATTCAACTGTGGAGTTCAGAGACAACTTAACAAACTTTATAACTTATTTATTTACTTTGGGATCTGGACGCAGTACATGGTTTCACATTGTAAGTACTCCCTGGTCAGAGCGGAGGAGCCACAAGCCGCACACAGCTACGTCATCACATTCTTGTTCAAAGAGCATTTCCCCCAAGCCCATTATGCACTGTCTCTCTGACTGCTGCCTCTATTGCCCTCTCTGCTGACTCTGGCTCCGCTGACCGCCATCTCCCCTGTCGCCCCCACCGCTACCCACACTCCCAGCCCCACCTCCCACACTCATTTACAGCCCCATCAGGCAGCAAATCCTCTGGGCTTCAGCCCAGCCTGCAAGACCAATGGGATTGAACCAGGAAAAGGCTGCTGGTGTCCCAGCCAGCAGTGTGAGTCAGCCACGGAAAAGTGGCCACCGAAATAAACGTCTACGGCATTTCCTGCTTCCCTGGAATCGGAGCACAATATCTCACACTCGCACACACTCATGCACACACTCGCACACATGCACAACCCACGATCTCCTCTCCAGGACCGGTCAGCCTGCCCGCAATGTTTACAGTTCCCCGGCCCCGACAATGGCTCTCATTGTTCTCCTGTCACAACAAAATAACAGTCATGGACCCCAGGCCCCCACGAATGCGGCCCTGTGTCCGCCTGGGGACCGGGCTGGCTCTGCTGTCACGTTGGTCCCGTCCGCCCTCCATGTGAGACACGCTTGGGCACCGCTTGGCCCCATTTCCGCAGGAACAAACGCCCTTCACAGTGCTGGGTGAATGTAGACATTCGGGTCGCTCCCAAAGCCGCGGCCTCTAGCCGGGACAGGAAGTTCTGCACTCCCCCTGAAATGGAACAGAGCTGTAACTGTGCATTACCCCGTGTGGGCGGCTGCACTGACCAATCATATTCCCCCGCCTCAATGCACAGATAAGGCTGGTTCAGCCCCTCATCACCTGATTGGCTGACCCCTGCTACAGCCCCCTCCTCTCCCATGCAACTGTGACTGCCAGCAACATAAAACAGACTTAAGGATTTGAGCGCTTTTTGTTTCATGTGAGACTGATTTTCATAAGTTCACAAATGAATCAGCGTTGTGTTTTTTCGTGCTTGGTTTTATATCGTTCTGATCATTAACTAGCCCTACTTTTCTCATGATTCCGCGAAGGCCCATCTCCACACTACGAGACAAAAACGAAGTCCCCACCACCAGCAGGCAGCAGGTGAAAATGCCTGTAGCACATAAGTGATTAAACAGACCAGGGCTTCAAAGAGAACAGAACGGGGAGGAAAGCAAAGAAAAGAAGAGGAGAGCACGACGACCCTAAGTTAAGTGCGAAGACAGCCGTCTGCTAGCTCGACGCAGCCTATTCCTAGCCAAGCCCTTACACGACAGAGCCAAACAGACAGTAGCAATGGGCTCTGGGTTCACTTTTCAAAGGCTCTGCTGACAACTCTTCAGTGACTTTGTTTCCTGGCAGGCAGATCAGCCCCCCCTTTCTGACAGCTTCGCTCAGAAAAAAAAGACCCCCCCCCCACTCCTGATTCCCCTCCCACCACCGGTTCTGCTTTGGCAGCAGATGCCCCCTCCAGTGTCTTCTCCCAGGGCTCCGCGGTGCCAGAGCGCTCCAGAACTCACTTATTAAAATCATCCCGCCCAGAGCAGCACTGATTCGCAGCCTGCGTGACAAAGAGGGACCCCTATTGGGGTTGTGTGTGGGGGGGGGTCCCTAAGGACCCCAAGAGCGGGGAGGGCTTCCCCCAGCGCGGAACTCTAAGTCCGGTCACCTACGCTTCGTTCTTCAGTGTGCAAGGAATGTGCACATGACAGCACTAGGGACGTACAGTAGGGATGTGATCCCCTTACTCTGGGTTATATAAAAATCAACTGCTTACAGGCAGATATGATAAGATACAGCAACAGATACTTAATGAGAGCACCTGCCCATGATACCACACACAGCATAAACAGACACAGACGGGCCACGAAGGAGTGGAAGGACAAGGCCATTACACCATTTGCACAACTACATCCATAACAGAGAGAGTTTTGCATGAAGCCTACCTGGTCCTCAAGCGGATTCGTATTAATCCTTGGTGCCAGAAAGTTGGTGAGATTTTTTTCTAGAAAGTTCTTGCGAAAAAGTGAGCCAGGGGAAGCGAGGAGGATGAGCAGGTTTGGCCTAGAGCCTCACAGGGATCGGGTTTGCCTGCCGAGGACGGAACTCCGCTCCGTTCACTGGGAGTCCCCTGCCCTCTGACTCATGTGTATCACCTCTCAGCTATGCATCTGACAGTACTGACATCACTGGCAGTGGGGGCGTCCTCCTGCGTCCCCCCCTCCATTCTCCGCCTCCCAGTACCCCCCACCCTCCCTCATCCTCACGCATATAAACACAAGGGTGGCGCCACTGGGAGGGGCAGGGAGGAGACAGGGCAGCCCCGGCTGGGTACGCAATGGAAAAACACGCCCAGCTGTGGGGAAATGATGCAGAGGCTCGACTAGGAAGGGGGACTGACAGACTGGGGGGGGGGCTGTGGGACCGGGAGGACACGAAGAATTAGGAGATAGAGAGAAGTGTAAGGGGAAAGAAGGTGCAGGGGAACGGCAAGGTATGGGGGATCAGGAGAGAGGCCTTCACAAGCATTATTCTATGATGAACTACTAAATTAAGCTCTCCTAACACCAAGCTTAACACAAATGAGTAGTACACTGCAGACCTTCTGCCCACTCTGAAGACTGATGTCCAGATCAAAGTTCGCAGCCATTTTTTCCACTTGCTCTCACATTAACTTTCCATCCTGAAGACAACAAGCTATCTGTGGAGAATGTCCCCCACACCCCCCACACACATGGTGTAACTCACGCTCACAGCCTTGTCCCCCTCTGCCCCTTCGCTAGCCCCTTTCATTAGCATAAAGCCATGGTTACGGGGACAGTGTTGGACTCAGACTGTTAGGACGCTGGTTCACCCCAGGTCGGCACAGTGGTTTCACCATTGGACCCCAGATCAAGGCTCTTAACTCCAACTGCCCCAGGAACTGGCTGAACCTGCTTTCTCAAACGTACTTCTCTTTGGATGAAAGCATCGACGAAATCAATTGAAAATGAACCAGAACCCAAAGTCATTTTCCAGGCTAACAGAGGACCAGGGGGAAGTACAATCTCAGCCTGGGGGGTGGGGCGGGGGGTTGCTGACACTTTTACATCGAGTTCCTTGAGTGTGATACAGGTTAAATACCCTTTGAGCGTTTGATTAACAGGATAACCTCTGCTTAAACCCACATGACGGCTAATCCATTAACAGCCCCCCTGGGTGATCCCACGATTCAGGTGCTGTCCTGGTCTTCTGTCCAAAAGCTGAATGCTTTTCAGCCATCTCCGATAAGGGGCACAATTTTTTTAACTTTTAAAGATCCCTAAAAGATATCAGTCTGTCATAGCAGGCTGTTATTTTTGTTTTATGTCCTTCCCAGAAAAGCATCCTTTGAAACTAAATAGGTGGTCATATCCTGAAATCGGAATAAGCGACTCTTGTTATATGAATACTTAACGGAAGATCTCTGGTGTCAGCAGGTCAAAAAGGGTTGAACGGTGCAGCTGATTCATGCCGAGATTCGTAGTAGGAAACTCAGGGGTTAAAATGATGCTGGTAATTTCTGGTCAACTGCTTCATACGCAGGAAGACCAGCAGTTCCAGTTTCAAAAGGCTTAATTTGTCCTTCCTTGGATAAACACATTTTTCAGGAACACGTATATATGCAAATTTCGATTTATGTAAAAACCAATTTAAGTAAATCTGGATTTACGCAAAAAAACATCCGTGATGGATGGTAAATCAGATTTACGTAAAATGCGACACTCATACCTGCAGGAGAGGCTGGCAAGTGTCTGCAGCTTTAGCCGCTATGGTCTGGATCTCAGCCTGACCTTGTCCTCAGATCTCGTCAGAGGTGGTCTGTCATCTCTTCCAAGACAAACGCCTTCACAAGCGTTCACCAGCGAGTGGCCAGACCAAGCCGGTCTGGCAGAGCGCCATCCTGGTGACAGCGCAGGCCACCTGTAGATATCTCTGTTGCATTTCGCGTTTACCGGACATCTCTGTCAGCCACAGAATGTTCTAGCTCCTCATCTTCCAGGGCAATGAGGAAACGGCTGGCCAGAAGTCAGAGGACCACAGTAAGAATGTTGTTTATTTAAGCGTTTTTGACCGTGCTTAGCTGGACAGAGCATGACATTACAGTGGCTACGAGGAAGAAAAAGATGCTGACAAAAAGGCCAAGGGTTCGATGCACTCTCCAAATTCAACAGTTTGCATCTGCAATGCATCTGGAATGCGGAGAATCCTGATGACCTGACAAAATGAATGAGCTCACACAGTTAATGAGCAAATCATCCCACTGCTCAAGAGAAAGGGTTTCGAACGGACACAATGTCCTATTACAAATCTGGATTGAGATAACAACTCAGTGAATAAATATCTTTTTAAGTGTTGATTACACATATACTTGTGCTTGTTCTAATTTTAATATGAAAACAGCAGATGTCAACAGGATGACTTTCCCTGTTAATATTACAGTATGATAACAGAGTTGTTTCTGTGCTTATTTCTATCCCATCACTATGGAAAATAGGCAGGCCCTTTAAACATCAAACATACGTATTTATGCTTGATTTTCCTTACAACCTCGGTCCCAACCTTTCACGTAACAGGCGCCCACTGCATCTCTCCCTTAACATTTCAGCAATGCTGTACCCAGTGGAGAACAGAAATGCCACTGTACCTGACGGGGAACAGAAATGCTTCTAAACCCGTTGGGGAGCAGAAACGCCACCATACTGGAAGAGGAACGGAAACACTGCAATACCCGATGGGGAACTGAAACATTGCTACACTTGACTAGGAACAGAAACGTTGCCATACCTGACAAGGAACAGAAATGGCGCCATTCCCAAAAAGGAACAGAAAAGCCGCTGTAACTGACGGAGAACTGAAACACCGCCATACCTGACGGGGAATGGAAAACCCGCCATACCTGATGGGGAATGGAAAACCCGCCATACCCGACGGGGAATGGAAAACCCGCCATACCCGACGGGGAATGGAAAACCCGCCATACCCGATGGGGAATGGAAAACCCGCCATACCTGATGGGGAACGAAAATGTCAGCGTACCTGACAAAAAAGCAGAATCCACACCATATTCGTCAGGGAAAGGAAACGCCACCATACCCAATGGGGAACAGAAACACCGCCATACTCAGTGGGGAATGGAATTGTTGCCATACTCAACAAGGAACGAAACCACTGCCATACCTAATGGGGAACAGAAACAGCAGCACACTTGATGGGAATGGAAAAGCTGCCACAATCAATGGGGAATGGAAATTCTGTTGCACCTGATGAGGAATGGAAACTCCGCCATACCAGGCAAAGAATGGAATCCCCTCCATACCTGATGGGAAGCAGAAACGCCGCCATACTTGACAGGGAATGGATACTGCACTATATCTGATGGGTAACGGAAACCCCGCCGTACCCCACGAGGAACTTAAATGCTGCTGTATATGATGGAGAACAGAAACACCAGTGCACTCAATGGGGAACGGGAAGTGCAAGGTTGTGAAAATTAGAGAAACTGCATGTCCTGCAATGGAAAATAGGCCCCTCATGTCCTGCGAGCTGGAATCTTGCGTGGTGGACAAATGAGACACAAACATCTGACCCCGAGGCCCCCCACTGTGAGACACAAATGGGGCTCCCCGACTGCCCCCATTCTGCTGTGCATGCAGAATCAGGACAGACATCAAAAAGGTCTGTGAGATGGCCACCCGAGATACCAGAAAGTCCCCCCCCCCCCCGTGCGTGTGTGTGTCTGTGAGTGTGTTCCCTCCTCGTTTGCGACACTCACTACAGCATACTGTGAGGATCTGGGGATGTTCAAGGGCCACATGTTGCTCCCAGGATGAGTCACGATGGCCATTATTTACCAGAGCAGTCAGGAATGTTTATTACCATAAGGCACTGCACAAGCACACCTGTGAACAAACCACATGTTCCTTGCTTCTGCCCAAGTGGAGAGGTGAGAAAGAGGTAATGAGTGATGAAGAAGTTATGAGAGTCTGTCTGAGAAGACTCATGATTTGGACTGCTTCAACTTGGCAGAGATATGCCAAAGGTAAGTAACTCCATACTCAGCATGGTTCAAGAGCCAAACGTTGCTCCGACTAATGGAAGCTTTTAAATGCATGACATTAAAAATGCATTTTAAAAGCATCGTCAGGAAAATTTGCGGAGATGAGCAGACCTGCAAAATGAATAGAGTAGAGAGATTGGAAAAAAAATATATAAGCATTTTTTTAATGCTATAGCTAGTAGATCCTAAAAACAAGAGCTGAAAGTATCCATCGGAAGTCCATGCAGAGTAATATATAATAGAAATCACCTCAGGTTTCCCAGAATGCCTTACTTTGGCAGGGCAGTCATCCAAATTTCCGGAGTGCCTCTGCAACATGCAGACAACCCGCACACGTCATTTGGCAGCTCGGGTTTCACGTGACCAATCAGGAAGCGGTGGGTACAGCCATCCACCAATGAGACGTCTCCGGTAGATAAATGGGTGCAGACTGTCATATAAATAGCCTGGGGCTTAATGGTGGGTCATTACGGTATCAGGTGGACTGATTAAATGACCTAAACAGTCTATGGATAGTGCATAACATGGGGTTGGCCACGGTCCTTCACGCAACATGCACACCTCCTTCAACGACCGCACTCCATTCTTTAACACCCTCTGTCTGCTCCTGAGCCACTCGCTGCCAATGAATCGATACAAGAGTCCTGATCTGGGCTAGCATGTCATTAGAGGTGACATAATGTCTCAGGGAAAGTGATCGGGCCGCTCCGGCTGCGGCGAGGCCCGGTCCGGCCCGTTTGAAGCGGCGGCTGCCTGTGGTCGGGGTGCGGACTCGGCAGGGATGTGTAGCGCGTCATTCCGTGCATTCTGCAAAACCAGAGCGGGCCGAACCGCAGGGGCCGGCCCCTCCGCTCTCCCTGCGGCCAAGCCTGGGAAGAGGGCTCTTTCATTAGCAGAGACGGGGAAAAAAGAAACTGGACGACCCCGGCGGACTTTTTAGAAACAAATTAAATTTTATTATAACGAGCTGGATGTCCGGCTCGGGCCTGTGGGTGACGTCAGCGCTTTCATCGCCTTCACGTGTGACACAGCCCCTGTGTACCTTGGGACATGTGGGAAAACAGCAACAGAACAGGGAGACCTCATCTCAGATGGTTCCTCAAAAGTGCGGGGTTGGGGGTGTGGCTGAATGGGATAGGGCGCTGTGCCTATGATTGGAAAGTTGCTTGTTTAAATCCCAGGGTCAGCAGAGTGATTTTACCGTTGGGCCCTTGAGCAAGGCCCTTAACCTCCAATTGTTCCAGAGACTGACACTGATCTCAAAAAAAAAGAAATGTACTTTGCTTTGGATAAACATAAGTGTGAAAAATCCCACCTCGTTATCAAAAGTGCCTCATGTCTAAAATGGCAATTAGGAAAGGAGTCTGAGGTTTCATCCCTGGCAGTGTGACCTAGGGCCATGGCATGGGATCCTGGCCATTCTGCCTGGTTCTCTTGACGTTCTCCCAAACGGCCGCAAGGAGGGGGATCACTCTGATGGATCTACTTTGGTTACAATCGACATTCTGTTTGGCTCTCCTGTTTATTATTACGATATATGAACACGCCACATTGAATCCCGGCACATTCCAAACACTGGTGCTGATGTCGCCTGGTGGAAAATCAGTCACATGACTCAGGGGGCGAAAGGGTGCCATCTTGCCAAGATTCTCTTTAAAGTCCTGATCTATTCGAAACTGCATGCGTGGTCCAGCGTGGTCGCATCCCAGAGTGTTGTGCTGTGAAGGTCCCACTTCGCAGCTCAGGGGTGACACGGATCGGCCTCGTAAATAGCACCATGGCCACCTGCTGAGGGCCATTTGGAGCTATTTAAGGATTATAGTCAGAAGTAGGTGGTCCAAGGGGGTGTGCAAAAATACGGAATATAAAACATACGAATACCTCCTACAGGTTTGCACCCAAAGCCGAGCTTGGTCATTCTCCCCACTACATAGAGACGCTTTTGTGGCAGGCCAATGGTGCCAAGTGCAAAGGTCAGTCATTAAGGCTCATGTGCCACATGACATCGCACCAAGTCCAGGTCCTTGGGGACAAACTTGTCACCACCTGTTAAGTCACCCCTTTGGACCACCATGCTAGAGACGACATGTCACAACATCTTTCTGCATACATGTGTTTGCTTGATTAATTTTTCGCCCTCGGGGATCCTGTATTCACCTTATTCGTGTCAGTGACTAATGTATGCCAGTGATCATGTAAGGACTCCTGAGCTGTCACGTGTCACCCAGAGCAACTCTGTCACATGACCTCAGACCTCCATGTAGAACTGCCAGCCCCGTCTTAAAGCAACCTTGAGATGATCTGGCACAATGGTTCCCAGTGTTGGCAGTGCCAATGCCAGTCTTCTGTTTTCTGACCAAGCTGTTGGCCAGGGTTTTATGGAGAAAGCTCTGGGCACACCTCCCTAAATTACTGAGGGAAGGGATGTGTCCCAAGCCCATACCAGGACCATGGAGTCAGATTAGATGGGGCTGAAAATGTGCGCCTTGTGGGCAATGCATTCAGGTTGCTGAGCCGGAACAGTGGAGTGACCTCATCATCCATAAAGGAGGAAGATGCTGGGGACCTCGGATATCCCAATGGGAACTTCAGCCCGCCAGTCAACATGCCGAGAAACACAGCATCCTGAAGCCTTGATATGACACAGGAGGAAAGCAACAGATACGAGAAGCTTCCGGAACACCCCCACCATTGCTCACTGGTAACGGCACCGAGAAACGACTCAAGGACCGGCAGCCAAGGTCAAACCACAACGCCTCCCATAGAGAAATACAAAACAGCTCTGCACCTGAAAAGCCCTGGACGCCCCTTTGCTATACAATAAAGGCTAAACTACCAGGCCTGCTCCAGTGTGGGCATGTGAGTCAGCCCCGCACCTGTAACTGACAGGTACAGTACCACCACGACGAGCGGAGGTGATACTGGGACCCGGACACATGCCTCCCGCTGCTGTCACTCCCTGCACAGCTGGATAACCCCACCCCAACAGCTGTTCACACTGATCACAGATCAGATTTACTTTTTTCCCCATAAAGCTGCAAATATTTATAAAGGTGTGGCCCTCGTACTACTGCCACCAGACACAAGTCAGGGGTCTCCGATGGTGAGGCTCGCAGCCAAAAGGAGACGACCGGGCAGAATTTGGAAGTGATATAAACGCAACAGCATTTACTGACACACCTGCCGCGAGCACCTCAGGACCATGCGGAACTGCTGACAGCGAGAAACAGCAAAGTGATTATATCCAAAGAGCCACACAGAGACAATGTCATAAAGCACTGACATGCTGTATATCACAAATTCCAAATTTTCAAGAAGTGTATGCTAAAAAAGACCTGCTTAAAAAACTACGGGTCGAAATGGCAATAACTTCCATAAAACAAACGTAAAACACGTTTTAGAAGCAAAAACTGATTATTCAGTGAAACCCTTCTTTTTAGTTCTATAGTCAGTAATACATGAAAAATAATATTCAGATACATACCCTTACAGTATATATGAGAGAAAGATAAAGATTCTCTCCAGACCTCTGCACTAACTTTTTCCTCGCATTCTGCAGTCGCAGTAAATGCACTTTTTTCTCCATTCGTCACTCCAGGAGTGACAGCAGCTCATCCCAGTGTGCGTGTGTGCGGGCGCGCGCTTGCTCTCCTCCGTAACCGCTCTCCCCACGGCGCTAACCTCCCTTGGCGGCCCCTGCAGACGTGGCTCGCCCCATAGACTCCCCCTGCCGATCGCCCGGGCCTCACTCACCGTCTCGTCAGCTCCTGGGACTGCCGTCGGGACGCACAAGAGCCTTCCGAGTGGCGAAGGGCTGGAGGCGCTGGGCACAATGGTCCCACCTCTGTGTGCCGGGCGCGATTCCCTCCCCTCTCCTAATCCCCCTCTCCCTGCCACCACGCACTGCGCTCCGAGCTATTCCAGAAATGCCGCGGGCCGTGCCATGGCCAAATATGGGAAGAGCGCCGGTAAAAACTAGTGCTGAGCGTCTGGGCTGTCGCATGCCCCCCTGCTGGGCACACTGAAGAGCTCCTCCTGCCCCCCTCCCTCCAACACTCTGCCTCTGCGTTTACCCCTGGCCCCCTACCTCCCAGACTCTGCCTCTGTTATTACCCCGGTCCTCCTCCCTCCAGGGACTTACCGCCAGCCCCCTACCTCCCGGACTGCGCCTCTGAGTTTACCCCTGACCCCCCTCCCTCCCAGACGCTCCCTCTGCATTTATCCCGGTCCGCTGCAACCCTCCTCACAGCCTCGCAGCGGTCTGCATCTAAAGTTTCCAAGAACGGCTCCGAAAAACGTGTTCAGAAATTTTTTCCGACTACACTTCCAGCTAAACTCTATCCTCCCTCCAAGCTCGTCCAATTGAAAGTCGACATTTGATTTTCCATTTGTTTCTATGACGACTTTGATCAATTATCATGATGTTTTCCATTAATTTTATTCTACGCAATTTCTCTGATGACTTTGATGAAGTCAATCGATTGGTGCTTTCTCAGAACATCCCAGCATCTCCAGACCATGCTGGGGGGGTTCATGGAGCTGAGAGCCTGCTATTCATATGACAGTCCACACAGAGACTACGGTCTCCCCCAAGATGTAACCTTGGCAGCAGCAGCTGTAGAGCTCTGGGTATCTATAGGAGGAGCTGAGATAAGAGATGGAGCAGAAGCACCTGTGAAATGAAGACGCACGCACTACCCACAGACGGCGGTGCAGGGTTACAGACCACCGAATGTCTTCTCACTTCATGTCATATAGACCGTGAGGCTCATCATCACGCCTACAAATCAGAACTGAACGACTCTCCGGTATTAACTCATTGTTATAAAGTGTGTTTGTTGCACAGCCAGTTAGGACGATGTGCCTGTAATCAGAAGGTTGCTGGTACAATTCCCTTGGTGAGTGGACTGATTTCACCACTCGACCCCTGAGCAACACCCTCATCATTCCCCAGTTGCTCCAGGGACTGACTGACGCTGCTGTCTCAACTACAGAATGCTTTGGATAAAAGTGTCTGCCCAAGAAAAATAAAAGTTAATTCCAATCAATGCATTTTTACAGTACTCCTTCAAAACTGCCTAAAGTAAATTTCTTTCTTTGATAGTGCTGATCCTTTATCTTTCCCAATGGACCCCCCTGGACTTCTAAACACTTAGAGAATTGAAGTCACAGTAACTATAAAATCATCCTGCTTCATGCATTACAAAATAAAAATAAGAACAGCCAATTCCGGTGGCGGAATTTCACAACAGCGTTAGGATTTAGCAAAATTGACACATTGGCTACAGGTCGCTTTGAACGTCCAGACTTTGGAGCCAGACTTTGGACCCCCAAGAGCCCCCCTCCCAAACCCCTGGCCTGATCACGGGGCACTGAAGATGGGGGGGATTCGCTTACACCCCCGGGTCGCCACTGCAGAGACTGACGCCCAGCTATTTTAAAGGCAGCTATTTAGGTCCTGACTGACAGGCAGACGAGTCGCTTTATGGCCCAGTACACTCCGAAAAGGGGGGCAGAGGATAGGAAATGTCCCAAATGTCCTCACCTGTCATCGTCCCCCCCTGATCAACAGGCACAGCAGCTACATGACAATATTCTCTTCAAGCCGGACAAGTTTACAGTAGAAACCTACATGAAGAGGCCTGACTACAAACAGCTAAAGATGGGCAGTGTAAAAAAAGCCATTTTTAAAAATGTAAAACAGGCCCCGATGCAGCACTGTCAACAAACGGCACAGAGAACAGAGGCCAGGGACGGGCGATAAAAACGACATGATCCTCGATTGCCATAAGCTGTCCGGCAAGGTCTGCTGACAGCACGACACCAATCGTCCGGTCAAAAGGTGGCCGCAGAGGATGACCAGGAATTCGGACACGGAAACTTGCCCAGAATGTCTGAGGCGGGAGCCCGAGAATCCCACAAAGTCACATGGGAGGGAGAGGACGAGAAAGAACAGCGATGCCGTGATAGCGCGGCCCCTGACCTGCGGGGGACGGCCCGCGGAGGAACGTGTCACGTGGCGTTTATGCTCCACGGCCCAGATGTTCTTCACCCCCGGGGCCTGGAAGCCATGACGTGTCGCGGTTGTTTACACTTTGCGCTGCACACTGCCCCAAGACCTAAACACTGTCACAGTGACAGGTTGGAGTGCTCTGGTGCATGCGGCTGGAGATAAACATTTAACCCTCTGCCCCACGCATTAACTTCCTGCCGAAGGGACAAAAGCGGGTGGGATATCTTTAGAATCCCACGCAGGAGGGGCGGGATGACCTCATCGCAGTTAGTCTGTCTCGTGGGATAGCATGATGGGATATTTGAAAATCAAAGAATTCCTATGTGCTTATACAAAGGGCAAATAAAGAATCACCATCATATATGCTGTTTAGGGGCAATTAGCCTTCAGCAAGTCAAAGGAAACAAAACTCCTCACAAGGTTACACTAGTCCAGAATCAGAAAGATCCATAATGATAATTGATACTTTATTGATCCCCGTGGGGAAATTGTCTTTACGCCTTCCTCATCCTGCTCTTTGTAGAGTAAGTTGTCCGCGAAGGGCAGTCACCCATGGCGGCACCCAGGGAGCTGGGGGTTAAGGGTCTTGCTCAAGGACCCACAGATGTGCTGAGGCTGGTGATCTTGTGATTACAGGCACACAGGTTTAGCCCACTCTGCCACACGCTGCCAAACTGGCACACTGTGTTATGAATACAAGGAATTTGTCTTGGTGGGTGTGTGCCCTGTAACATACAAGGCAATTTCCAGACAATTTACAAATTAATACAAAACTTTACAAACACTAGACCGGGGTAGGGAACCTGATCCATGGAGAGCCAAATCAGCCAGTAACAGTCGGTCCCCAGGACTGGAGTCGAAATCCGCCGCTTTATTAATGGCTGATTGAGAGGTCATTCCAAATAACCGCATATGCAGCGACTCTCTGTGGATCAGGTGCCTCACCCCTGCCCTAGATTCCACCTACAGTCATAAGCAGCATGAGAAGGCATAAAGGGTGAAGACAGACAGACAGACAGACAGACAGTCATTAAACTGCCATAAAACTGCATATATGACCCATCCTGCACTCAGAATATTATGAGGCTGAACAATGCTACCTCTGCCATAAGTTCTCCACGTTCCCCCATCTTTAAACTGCAGGCCTGTGTCTACAGTACCTTGTCCATGTTAAATGCAACAAGTCATAATTACAATGCCAATAATCACCTAATATAAAAATAACTGTGGTGCTGACTAACAGCTAGTGATTAACAGGTATGTCACCCGGCGTATGATCTTAACGCTGAGGAATGAGTCTGAGGTAATGCCTCTGGAAACTGTTTCTGGCCTGGGCAGTGTCTGACCTTCCTGACGCAAGGGGTTAAAGAAAAACACGGCTCGTGTGAAAACAACGCTCACTCCACCGCGTCTCAGATGAAATCACCCGTTCACACGCAGACTGACATTAGTCAGACAGAGACAGCTGCCCCTTATCGACGCGGATACAAGCGGCAAAGCCAGATAACGCTAACCCCGGCTGGTTTTGAGACAGTACCGTGAGACGGACATATTTCTCATGTCTTCTGCTCAGACACTTAGCATAATTTGGTCACAACGGAGCAGAGATGGGACCCCTCACACTACTTCTGATAAGCTCCTTTATGATGAGTGTGTCTGGCTCTGTGGGTTAAGATTCCGCACCAATGGTTGGAAGGTCGGCGGGTCAAATCCTATGGTCATACTGGGGTTTCACCATTGGGCCCTTGAGCAAGGTCCTTAACACCAACTGCTCCAGGGACTGGCTTACGCTGCATTCTTAATTCTATGTTTTCAAGGTCATTTATTTGTCACATACATGTTATGCAGTGAAATGTATTACCTATTACCAGTGATATGTATTACCTATTACCAGTGAAATGTATTACCTATTACCAGTGATATGTATTACCTATT
>JAODLC010000038.1:6814800-6848730 GCA_026781145.1 Hippopotamyrus pictus | reverse complement strand
ACCAGTGAAATGTATTACCTATTACTAGTGATATGTATTACCTATTACCAGTGAAATGTATTACCTATTACCAGTGATATGTATTACCTACAGTATTACCAGTGATATGTATTACCTATTACCAGTGAAATGTATTACCTATTACTAGTGATATGTATTACCTATTACCAGTGAAATGTATTACCTATTACCAGTGAAATGTATTACCTATTACCAGTGAAATGTATTACCTATTACGAGTGATACGTATTACCTATTTCCAGTGAAACGTATTACCTATTTCAGTGAAATGTATGTCTCTTTGGATAAAAACCATCTGCTAAGTAAATAAATGCATTACATAAATGTCCTGGTGTTCCTCCATTCACATCCACATGCATACAGTGCTTGAGTATACATGTAGCAGCCGTGTGGCTGTTCTCAGAGTTCCCAGTGAAGAAGGGGACACCTGACAGCAGACTCACTTATTCTGAAAAATATATTGGTTATCCCACTGTTGACCAAGCCATCCAAGGCATTGATCACTTCACCACTGAGAAACTGCCATCGCTACTGTTTATCAAATTATCTCCCACAGAATCAGCCTCACTGCCAGTCACCAGCCTGACAGATGAACTCATTTCTCCATGTCTTAAGCCAACTATCTGCACGATCGTTTCAAAGGAAGCAGCATCTAGCCCATTAACAGGGTTGCCAACTTTGGTCAGCTGGCTGGAGAGATTTTCAATTCAAGGCAAGTCTGTACTCACACGCATTTACATGGACGTAAGAGTTTCATTACCTTGTAAATAGTCTACAGGGTTTGCAAACTACCCCAACAGTTCTGATGCAGTTAATTTTAGGTTTATAATGGAATAATATAGATTTTCCATAAGATTTTTTGCGTGAGAGTCCGAAAGTGTTAGCGTCATGCCAGACATGTGACAGCTGGCAGCCCTGCATTAACCCATTATGATGTTACTCACCCTCTGTGTTGTCCTCAGGGCGCTGGGTGAAATTCTCATATGAATCCCAGCGGATGAGCGGGTCTTGGGTATTGTAGTCCACGGAAACGCTGGGTCCATTCTCCAGGTGGTCCATCCCTGCGGGGTAAACAAAAAGGTTCTCAGGGGTGGCTGGGCTTCATTCCCATCGTTACATAGGTACACAATGCCATCTCGTACCTTGGATTTTCTCCGGCCCGAAGGAGAAAACAAACTCCACCTTCCCATACTCTGGGAATCGCTCATCTGGTCCAGGAAAAAAAGAGAGATCAAAAACACAGAAATAGCAAGGCTAAAATGCAGCTTTCAAACATTAGCCCACGGCTGGATCTCACTCCTACATGTGTGGCTCTGTTCCAGGATAAATTACAGCTCCATATAGATTATGCATTTAATTCCCCAAGGTATTTGCAGAGTACAAAATGTTGGACAGGGTTCCAGAACAAAACGACCAGTTATTTTGAGCATTAAACATCTTTGAAAAAGGCCCAGTCTCATTTAGCGATCCGTGTCGACGCTAATGCTAATGGCATTGTCCCGGCTTCACCTCTGAAGGTCTCGTCCAGCTCGTCCTTGCCGAAGACGATGCCCAGGTCGTGCACGGCGCAGGTATGGAACTGCACCCGGAAGATGACATCCCTGGTGGGGCTGCGGAAGCGCTTGTGGTAGCATTTGAGCTGCGGAGAAGAACAGGATGCCGGGGAGGGAAGCATTAGCCGGAAGCTACGAGTGCTTATCCAAAGCAGGTCAAGGAGAAATCTCCCTACATCTCTCTGTCGCCTGGCCACTGTGTGGCAGAGCATCCTCTAGTATGCCAGCCTACTCTTCTGGTGTTTGGACCCTCTTACTTATGTCCAAATGCCCTCTAAAGAAAGCAGTAGAGCCACACAGACTCGTAAATACATATCCTCACCTTCCACGGGCAATATGTCACCCAGCCAGCCTGTTTTCGCACACGCTATGGCCTTGTGCAGATAGAGAGAAGGCCTGGGCAGGAAATCCTCCATTAACCAGCAGTGTTGGACATTTCAGGTCCAAGTAGAAACAAAATCTTGGTCTGGATTTGCAGTGTCTGGACCTGAAATGCCCAACACTGTTAACCAGTACATTTTCAGGTAACCCTAGAGCCTATCCCATATAGCAGAGGGGGCAGTCTGGACAGGATGCCAGTTGCTAAGGGCTAGTTACCTGGATAATGTGCATTCACACTGTACATTCACACTGTACATTCACACTGTACATTAACATTGTACATTCACACTGTAGTCAAGCTATTTCAGGGTGGAAAATCGCAGCTCTATAAAGCTTTACAATAGAGAGGAGAAGCTTCATTTTATGGATCGCTGTTGTTCGTGCCGATCCAGTTACCCCTTGCTGCATTTTATCCAGTGTAACTCACAACATGCACCCTGTAGGGCAACTTGTACCCCCCTCCCCAGTGTAATGAATTAAAGAAAAACATTCCGTGGTCCTTTGCCAATGTAGAAAACCCAAACCCTCCACTGGCTGGACCAAAAAAACTATAATTACAAAATTCAGTGGGAGGGCAGATGGATGCAGGGAATGTACAGGTTTTCTATTCATGGAGACGGAAGCAAAACAAACAAACTAAAATTGAGGAAGAGAGGAAACAAGCCAAACATCCTGTGGTTTCTTTTGGCTAGAATGTGACAGTGGACAGCTCCCTCAAGGAGGGGGCACGTTGGATTTTTGGGGGTGGGGGCAAGGAAGCCCAGTCAATAAGCCAATTTTCAGAAAACAAAACAAATCATATAACAGTAAAAACAGCCATTTGAGTTGCCCAGTATGGCTGCCCAGTGCACTGATGAAGTATGATATAGGTTAAACCTACAGATGTGCAGTCTAGGAGAAGCCAACAAAAGTCTATTTAAAATCCTAATTTTAGTGCCCTCAGAAGAGCAGAAAATAACATCATAATATGGGATAGAGACAATAAAAGTTGATTAAATGGTGCAATTTATGCAGCCCAGCATGGAATCACAAAAAAAGCACGCAATGCGGGTTAATGCATATTTTCATTTGTTGATATTATAGCTATAATCTTAGTCATTTAAACTTGATTTATTGTCATGCATGACTAGTCCGTATTGTTTGCTTTTAAAGCATTCCACGAAAACCAATACTCTCAGAGTAAATAACAGACTAGCTTTAGCTTTGCAGAAAGTATAATACAACTCTAGCCCTTGAGTTATATCACAGCGAAAACATTAATAATGACGCGCATATCTTCATAATTAATGACATCATCTCACGACATGGCCAATCAGCTTCTTGGTGCTACCGACCACCTCTTCTATAAAAACCCTAATACTGTACAGTAGGTCTTATGTAAGTTTTGCCCGCGACGGAAGGGGAAGCCTCCTAATCCCTGTCCAGTGGGGAATTCCTGAAAGCCGGACATTGTGTGCTAATGATAGCTTCAGTGAGGCGTGCCCCTATCCCAAACGTTCGTTTTAATATGTCCCATTTGACAGATGTGCTGTCGGGTGACCTGTTGTGAAACCAGAGGACAAACACACGTGTCCGCCGGCAGTGAAACCGTGCTCATGCCGGACACTAGAGCCACGGCACTCCTGAAGAATTCTCATAAAACGTCTCCTCTGGCCCACTTGGCCACAAACAGCCATCGCTGGATCTGGGCTCCAGGGTGGGAGAGTCCGGGCCTTGACGACCAGCATTCGAGGAAACTCGAGTTCTCGATGTTATATGAATAAAGAATTTTCTTGGGTAACTCAACATTCTGGTCATAGGTGAACTTTTATAGAAAGATCCTTCCAGTCAAGGCCTATGTTGCATTCTAGGTAAGCTTCACTCCATGACCCCTGAATATTCTTCTTTTTTTTTTTTTTTTTTTTTATTGTTCGCCCACAGAAACAAATAACATTAACAATATCACATCATATATTCATGTTACAGGAAAAAAAAGAAAGAGAAAAAAAAAAAAGGATTTTGTTATTTCTACATCAAGAGAGCTTTTTTTATCCCCTGAATATTCTTAATGTTTCAACTGATTTGAATAGTTGTCTTATTAGATTCTTGATGTGTTTGGAAGATGTTCTGTAGCTTTTGCTTCTGTACTACGCTTGTACCTGGGCATTCATCGGAAGCTCAGCCTAGCTGTACTCATGCCTACTTGACTCCTCGGTAGTCATATGTCTGTCTAAATCTAAATGAGCAAAGTCAGAAATGAAAGCAGTAAGGGTGTCTGTGGTCTTACCAGAATATCGCCCTTGAGCAGTAGGCCTGGCTCGATGGTGATGCAGATGCTGGTATGACTGTCCCCTTGGACGTTGCTGTAGGATTCACACCGAAGGCGGGTATTAGGAATGCGGCATCCTCCCCATCGGGCTCCGATCGGTAAATAAATCTGTGCAACATGCTGAGGGCTTCTTTTTCTATTCAATGCAATTCAATTTACTTTTATAGATCACCCTTCACAACAGGCTTGCCCCAAAGCACTTGACAAGGGTGTGTGGCAATCCATTACTGTTTTGTTTTAACAAAATTGTGCATGAAACAGGGAAAAGGGAAGTGAGAAAGAAAGAAAGAAAGAACGAACGAAAGAAAGAAGACAACAGAGGAAAAGAATGAAAAACTCCCAAAAAGGGAGATAAAAAAAACCTCTGGGGGTCCAACCCCCCCTGGGCATGATGTAATTATGGAAAATGGAGGAAATGAGTCTGCTTTAATAAAAGCAAGGTGCCAGCTGTGGTTTCCTTTGTAATGCACTGAGCATTATTCCACAAAGCCAACGACCGCCATTCATGGCTAGCATAGCTAAGAGAACAAATGCCAGACTAGCTGCTCTTGCCAAAGGTGTTTATCGCAACCCGTCTGTGATCATTAAAGGTGTCGCTTGTGCAACATCAGAGGAATGAGGGAGCATTTGGCAAATGAGTATCCGGCCCCCAGTGGCAGCCATCACTTATTTCGGCTGGAAGCAGAGCTGATTAGCAGGTATGACACTCCAATGCTTGTGAAAGACCTGTCCATGACAGCACAGCTGAGCGCATTCCCGTGGGAGAGCGGATAATCGGCGGCTAATCTCTTAATGAGGCACAGAGGCAGGAACGCCGTGACGGGCCAGCCAGGTGGGGCTGCATGCTCGGCGGCGAGCCCCGGTCCAGCTAATCCCGCTCATTGTGGCCATTTAGCACGGCAGCATTAGCAGTAAAAGAGCGGAGGAGGATGACGAGGGTGTGCCTCTCTCTGGACGGGAAGACCGCACTTGTCGTAGGTAAGATGTTATTTCAGACAATAAAACCAGGATCCCGATTCCATCTGCGGCCATTAAGCCCGTAATGTTGTAACAGCCCTCGTGGGAACCGGGAAACCCAAAACGGTGCCACCCTTTTTTCACCACACTTTCCATGCACAGGGAAAACTCTCCTTCTCCTGCACGTCAATCTCCAGAAAAAAAAAAGCTCCATATCCAAGACCTTTCCAGAAATACTCTGGCGAGTCTGGAAGAACAACACATGTCTGCAGGTCACTCGGCTACCCTGTATTTTCTAACGTCAGTAGAAGTCTATGCAAGAAGGATGTAAAACACATCAAAACTAAATAAAGCACATATGAATGTGTATGAGTGTGTACTAAAAATAGAGGGTGAGACCACCCCATTCTAAATGCCCCTTGATGTGAGGTGAAGGTGTTGAGGGAAACCAGAAGCCATTATTTGACGCCTATAAGCGTAGCGTGCAGGGAGATGTGCTATCTAAGAGAAAATGAGGGAGAGTCAGAGGCGGGAGGTGGGGCAGGGTGGAGGTTCTCTTACTAGATCCCAGATGTGTAGACGGGCTGCATGGCCTGGTAGATCTTGAGGAAGGGACGGCAACCTGGAGGAAGTATGGGGAGAACACGACGTCAACAATGACGTGGAGGGAGAGGATGTACAGGTGGACTGATCATGTCAGGAATGGCCCTCAGCCAAGCAGAATGGGCAGGATGCAAAGAGACGCTCAGTGGTGAACAGCTGGGGGGGGGGGGGCTTTGACAGCAGCTTGGCTGGCCAGCTGCGCTGTAAGCCTGTTTTGTCAACATCTAGACAAGCTGGGTCATCTCTAATCAGGCACCTCTGGTAGGCCAGCAATGGTGCCCCTTTGCGGTTCCTCCTGGGGTGGAGCTAAGGGAGTTGTCTGCAAGCCCCTCCAGCCCCCCACCACCATCCACCACCCCCGAACCAACGTGGATCAACACCAGGCACTATTCGAAGGCACTCCCATTCCCAGAAAACTTCACAGCCAGGAGGTGGGGGGGCACAGGGCACCAGCAAAGAAGCTTGCCGCAGGGAGGGTGTGGGGGCAGCTCTGGCAGTAAATTGTGCCAAGGGGTGGGGTAGGGCAATTATCTATGTTTCTGTGTTGGTTGCCCCTCAGAAGATGACGCCATAGTGGAATGATCCTGCGCTGATTGACATCATGGCCACGCCCACTCAGCGTCAATCAAAGGAAGGAAGAGAAGAGATGTAACGCTCACCTCCTTGGGACTCAAAGTTAGGTATCCCATGCATGATGACATGGTGCAGGAACAGGGGCTTGTTGTTTATCTTGATGTGTCCGGACAGCAGGCCGCTGAAGTACTGTACGTATCTGGCAAAGGGGAAGGCAACGGCGTTGCTTGGCAGCCATACAGTAAGCCCATTACCACTATGACATCATAAACCATGTGACATAAGGTCCCAAATACAGTGGGTTCATATTTTATATGCATTCAAATCTTAAAATCCTAAAATAACACCATACATCTTTTTTCTTTCTGATGAGCGAATTATGCTATTTTTATTTGATATTAATTCAATAAGAAAAATAGATGCTTAAATATGCACAGTTTGAAATGTTTTCATTTCCAGAACACGCCTCTTGTGTAAACTGAGAGCCCTCTGTGTATCTGCACAGCTGCGGTCCAGCGGACGTCACGGGGTCACCTATCAGCACCTGTACGCTAGCTGTGTTAGCTTTGCTAGCTTTGCCCTCCCTGCCAGGTGTTCGCAAGGTCACGCACCTCCACGACTGGCTGACTCCGAATGGAAAAACACTGCTGGATTCGCATCCAAGAGCAGCGACCCCCCGCTGCGCTGGGGGCAGGAGGGGTCTCTGCCCAACCACGACAACCCTACCGCTCCTCTGCCCTCATCCCTCCTCAAGGAGACCACAGCATGTCAGCAAGCTATCAACAGAGTTACGATACTATCTTATCTTTTTTCCTCAGCTGCATGGTCTCATTAAATCTTTTGTAAAGGAGAATGGCGGGGTGGGGATGGGGGGAGATCACCAGGAGTGTTCTGGAACACTTATATAATCGTCAGGGAGATTACGGGAAGTCTGAAGGTGTTGCAGGGAGAACTTTTATTATTTCTCAAACAGAACAACGGAACAAGTTCCCTTTTTACTACGGCTCTGTGATCTCTGTCCAAGGAACTTGGAACGTAAGCAATGACTTTATACGTAGCACTGATTTAGCGCTGGACTAAGTCCAAGGCCTTGATGGTCAGCATCTCCAGGGTGTGAAACGACTGCTACGTATGGATCTCAGCCTGCTGCTGATTCCGTGTCACCTCACTCCCCAAAAGACAACAGTCTGGACACCACATAAAGGAACGTTTACATTCTACGCATAAGCCTATACCTTTACCCATCTAATTTGCATTAAATTTTTTAGCAGACGCTTTTATCCAAAACAAGGTACAACTGAGAAATCAAGGTCAGACAGGTCCCAAAGCAATAAAGGGTTCAGAGCCTATACCAGCCCTGGGATTTGAACTGGTGACCTTCCGATTACAGGCACAGCGTCGTAACCCTGAATATTAATTGAAAACTTTCACGACTTTCTTAAAAGACTTTAGCTGCCCTGCGACTGCCTTTAGGCATGCAAGAATATGATAACGGGTCATTCTATACCGGTATAGCAGGGGCCATCAGCTTCTCCCTATGCTGATGTCACACATACCTCCCGTAATAACTACAGACTAGGGGGCACAAGCTTTTGGCTAATTATACTCTGGTCAGGAAATAGATGAGCAGATGCCTAACGTCGAACATGGTTTTGTGAACCATCTTAAAGGCTCTGGCTTTGAGAAAAGGCAAGCCCAAGCCTCTCGCTGGATCAGGCAGACAGATTAAGGTTTGTCTTTCCCTGCTCACTCTCAATTTCTGTAAACAATAAAAACGGAGCATGAAAAAAAGAGCATCAGTGAGCACAAAAGCGGGCCTTCAGCACGTCCGTCTTCATCATTGTTCATGAGATGTTCTAGGAAGCATTTTTCCTTTCAAAGAAGATTTTTTTTTCCACCTAGATACCTGATACTGCACTGTTGAGGACTTCACATCTTTCTGGACTGTTCAGTGTAGCGTTACAGAGGATGCTGTGTCCCAGTAACAGGATTAACTTTTAATTATAGTGCATAATGTGAAAAGGCATTAGAAGAAGAGGATCAGGATTAGATATCGAACCTTGGGACTATCGTGGTTCAGAGATACTGTGGGGCCTTGTGAAAATGCACTAAGGGCCCTGTTTTCATGGAAGTCATTCTACTCTGCTATATCAATTAGCTCTCATTTGGAGATAAGAGGACAGAGTGAAAATGAGGCCCCCTTTAGTCTGGCAAAGAGGGAGAAATGAATCACTGAAACGAGCCATTGATCTCAAGGCAAACCACTCTGGTAGGGAATACAAGCCATTCAATAATAGCATGGTACAGGCTTTACTCATAAAGAAGACAGGAGACACCCAACAGACAAACAGGAAGTAGAATGAAACTGACCTCTTCTGAGATGGCTGTCCCACAGGAAGTACTTTGTCTTCATAGAACCTCTTCATGGCAAATCTATCCAAGGCCTGGTCTGCACTGCATCCACAGATAAACATGTTTTTCTTTTCTATTCTTTATAAATTCCTCATTTATTTTTTTCCCTTAAATAAAATTATATATTCATAGAATTCTTTGTTTTCAACAAGTCAGCTAGAGAAAAATACTCGATCAATCATATGTTTCAGGATTCCTTTTTTAAATTTAAATTCATAAGTGAGGTCATTTTCCTGAGGCCATCCCTTTAAGACTTCCGTTAAGGTTATTTGTCCATGGCCACCCCTTTTAGCCCTCACCTGGCTGATATATTGCTGTAGTGCATGTATGCCGCAACCACCACCCCTGTCCGCCCACGATTCCCCTAGAAAGAAAGAGAGAGGCAGAACAGAAACAAGGTGAGCATGGATTCTGGTCTTAGCATCTACATCAGACAGACATTTATGCTGGTCACTGAGACAGATGCAAGCAGGGTAATTCACTCATTATCCAGTGATGAAGGGGGTTCTTTTTTTTAACCAAACAGTCATGCACAGCTGATTCTGTCACCCATTCTGGGGCTGAGAAGTCCCTCACAAAATGGAACATAGGACAGTATTTTACCACCAAGCACCACAGCTGGAAGCCCAACAACAGATAATGAATGGAAGCATCTTAAAATAGATAGAAATTCAAAAAAAATCTAATAATGCTGCTTCCTCATTAGGTTAAATTTTGGCAAGAAGGAAAAAGAAACACTGGTCTCCATGACAACATTCTGTTTACCGCTCCTTGTTGGACACCATTAATAGTATGTTTTATTTTTGCTGCATTATGCTTTACCCAGAGTAACCGTGTTTCAGTGGAATTATACAGTCATACAAAAGCTGGCGTCTGTCATCAGTTAGATTTTTGTTCAAGGTCTTCATATGGATAAATCGGGAATTGGTTGGTAACACTGTGGCTACTTTACACTGAGGAGTGGCTCCTACACAGAGGATGTGAGACAGCCAACAATGTTTGCTTTAAGTCTATCCACCGCCTTGTAAACCGTTAGGGATCCGCTGCGTCTTCCCTAAGAGCTAAACCTCAGTGGATTGTCTCAGCTAACCTGAAAACAAACAAGTCTGGATAGCATACGGAATTTTGAGGCTCGATCCAAAACGTCAGTATGGGAAGGCAGATGGAAGAGCGCTTTAGGAACACCGCAGATATGCGAAACATGTACTTAAAGTGGTAAAGCTTTTGTAAGCCTTCCCTCACAAGTTCCCCAAGTCCTAACCACCGTGTAGCACTGAACACACCCAAGGCATCTTCAGTTCAAAACTGACTCACACTGGAAAGGGTGAGATGGCCATCTCTCCTTCTTAAGAGGAATCATATGGTGTTGACTGACCCTACGGCCTTTACTCATTCCCCTCCCAGACAGTGCTGAGATAAGACTGTGACGGTTCTAAAAGCGACACATTGACAATACAGCTGTTGAACGCCCCCTACTGTCGAGAAATGTTCAACAACACTGTCAACTCCCAGTGGCTTTCCCAGGAGACAAATCACATGACACATCCAGTAACTAAACAGATATAAACAAATGTAAACAGATATATTTATAACAGAGGAATCGGGATTTTCAGCTGTTACATCCACTGCTGAGTAGCATTTGGGAAGCCCCTTGGAGGAACGTGTGGCTCAGCGAAAGGTCGGGCGGGAGGAAAGGCTCCTCACTTTGTTGTGAAGTACCACCACGTTGTGGGGGTCAGCGTTGAGCCAGGTGTCCATGGCCTTGCAGATGCTACAGATCTTGTCCAGGGCTGGAGCGTGGTGGTCAGGCCAACCAAAGTCCAGAACCTGCAAGGAGAACATGAGCTGCAATCAATGCCACGGTACCAGGGTATTCTGGAGAGTTCTGAATGACAAGCAGGGAATGCTGACCTTCGGGTTCAGCTTGTTTATGTCGTATCTCCTCTCGCTGAGGTTGAAGAGCTGCAAACGCAACACACTTGCATCAGCAACATTTCCCAGAGGAGAGCTACAAACCTAATGTTGTGCCTAAACCAGATTACTCACTCCAGAAAAAATACAAAAGGCATGAAGACATAAGTCACGTCAATAATCATCCTCTAAATCAGAGCTTCTAAGATCTTCTTGCAGTATATTCAAGAATTTCCCCAAGCGATCAATAAAGCTTATCTCATCTTATCTTATATTTCACCACCGCTGCTGGTGACTGAAATCATCTCACCAGGTAGTGCTCTCCATGCTTCGACCTCAGCATGGTGGCCACCTCCTTCAGGTTAGCGCTGTAGCTTTGCTCCTCGGCACTGCTGGGGAAGGACACGGAGATGATCCGCTCGGTGATGTAGACCAGGTCCACCTCATAGTTCTCCTCCATAGCCTGGATCAGGCTCAGGCTCCTGTAGAACAGACAAGAGGAGATCACATAAGTCACGTCACCTGGGTGTTGTGCACACACACACACATTTAGAGACACGTCAATATGGTCCACAATCTTACACTTCTGCACTACGCAACAGCGTTAAATCATTACAGGCTATTTTAGGTTAATGAGCCTCTAAAATTCAGCACTGCACAGGTCATTAAAATGATAATCTTATGGCTGGTTTCCACAAAAACAAGAGGAAAACTAGTCAGTAGATGAATAAATATGAATGTGTCTGTTTTAAAGCTACATTCAAATTTCTAGCATTCCATTCGGGACTTTTGCTTTTAATAAGCAGGCCAAACAAAACAATTTAAGAGGAATAAGTCAGTTGTGAGACAAATATATCCACCCTGTGAAAACATATATTTCTAATCACATCTGGCAACATTACTGATCATTTGGTCAATGAAAATATTATATTTTTGCATAAGGTATAGGCATATATCCAGATATCAGATGTGGATTTGTCTCACGGAAAGGCCAATGAATAGAGCAATATTAGTGAAATTATGAATCACAAACAGACAGACAGAGACATCTGAGAAACTCCATTGCTGATCAGATGTTTTCCTGGAAACATACTGACTCACAAGGTTAAGAATCATCTGCTCCTTGGTACATATTAACCATGGCCCACACATCAAAGCTAAGGGGGTTTGCATCAGCTACAGCAAAGCTTGATTACTATTGCAACACCAGATAAAATGATTCAGGAGCTCTGCAACTAAGTCACAGACTGAAGGCCACAAAGTCAATGTAACCTGCACCAGAGATGGAAAGTTCAGGTCCAAAAAGTACAAGTCCAGACCAAGATTTTGTTCCAACCAACCAGTTGAGTACAAAAGAGTTACATTCAGAGTACTCAACTGGTTGGTTGGAACAAAATCTTGGTCTGGATTTTTACTTTCTGAACCTGAACTTTCCACCTCTGATCTGCACAAATCATCCAGTCACCCAGTAAGGCAAATGCAGTTCCTTCCATCCATCCACTTGTCTGTCCATCTGTGCATCCATCCATCTATCCATCCAGCCATCATCCATCGATCCATCCATCCAATCAAACCTCAGATGACAGCATAGAAATGTCAGTGCAGACTAGTTTAGTTTTGAGTCTGCCTTATACAGCATCTCCAGTGTTCAGTTTAAAACGTCATAATGAGGGATCAATGACCTCTTCCGGAGCACCAACCACAATTCTCTTCAGTGAACTCCAAGCAAAGAATGTTCTAGCTATTTTTCCCAAGACCCTTACTGCAGCAGCGTTGTTTAAGACAAATCTGGTTGCAGTACTCCCCATAAGGACTTGGAAATAAAGCGACCCCCTACATTTGATATAGCTGATTGTGCAGCTGTGTGTTCAGGAAGACAATATATCTATGAAATGCTGAGGTCCTGTTTCCATCTGTCGCTCAGAAAAAAAAACACGCCAAGTCACAGAAAGTGTTAAATTCACAGGATTTACCGTGATGGTCTTCGTCGGGACTCCATTATTTTGGAGGATTTCGTTGATCCCTGCGATCAAAAAGACACAGTTAGGAAGAACTGCAACACAGATCTAATGAAATATAAACTGCCAATATTATCAGCACAGAACGCAAAAAGACATCCACCCATATTAATGACACACACTTACTTATACACTAGGCTGTACCACATAAACCACGTCAACGGGCGATTACCAGTATAACAGGCAGATAAAATTATCCATTACATCCCTTATTCTGTAGGAAGGGCTGGTGCTTATCCCAGGCAGAAGAGGGCACATACAGGGGATACCCAGGATGCAAGGGCTGTTCATCACAGGACACATACAGGGGATACCCAGGATGCAACGGCTGTTCATCACAGGACACATACAGGGGATACCCAGGATGGAACACATACAGTCACAGAGTGGGACATTTCCAGATGCTGATTAACCTGCAGGACTGTGGCGGCAAACCCATGCGACACAGGGAGAGCATGCAAACCCCACCCACGGGATTCAAACCCCAACTCTACTGGTGCGAGGCAACAGGACTGCCCCCACTGTGTCACCCTAAATAAGACTCCAAAATACAAAGAATGACATGTGACCATAAAATGCAAACGATTAACCTATTATTACATATTAAACTGGAGGTACTAAACGAATAATGATAATTTTAGGCTAACCACCACAAAGGAAGAGTTTCATGACAGAGACAATGTGACCACATGAGAAATATTAAATCAGCGATGACAAAGACCTGGGAGTTTGGGACGAGCATCCCCATATTGTATCCAGCTGCTAGATTCAGGTTCCCCCAGGGCAACAAACACATAGGTACCCAGAAGGGCACCTGAACGGGGGTAACCCCATCAGAATGTGTGTTCAGCTGGCCACCACACTAGCTTGTCTACATGGCTGCCTGTCCTGACACTATAAAAGGCTTCCAGTTTGCAGCTCAAGACCAACAAAGGCTCTATTAAAGGGGTTTAAAAAGCCAGCCGCCCAGGCATAAAAAGCACACAGAAGGCCCCGGTGTTTGCTCTCCGCTCTTAAAATCCTCCTGGAGCACGTGGTCTGCTCTGTAAGACCCTAAGACCTTTGAGAAGGAGCAGGCAGCTTCTGCACGCTGGACACTTGAGCCGGAAGTGAGGGTGCGGAGATCAGGAAATAGAGACAGCGAGGCGCGGGTAAGAAACATCACCCTCCATCACTGCATGCTTCTGCTACTCCGTCCACTGCTCCAGTGGTTTCATTAACCCCCTCAGATGAAAAAATAAAACTAAGTTTTATTTGCCAGAAGTACAAATACGAAAACAGGTACATTGTGGATTTCTCACGTTTTCCCATTCATATATATATATATATTGTTTTAAGAAATACACAAAAATGGAGGTGAGAACGAAGCTTGGGCTCTGACCACAGGGTTGCTGTCTATCTAGTCCCCCACAGCATTTTTCAGGGGGTTAAGGGTCTGGCACTAGAGCCCGACAGAGACGTGCTTAATGTGGTTACTCTGAGGGATTTTAATATGGTGTCAATGTGGCACAAAGGTGAGTCTGAATCAGACCGGCGCGTTCTGAGAAAACACAGACACACAACAGAAATGAAGAAATATGACGTGCTTGCAGTGGTTCATATCACTTCCAGTTACTTCTAAACTGTCCATTTTTGCCAGCATTCAGCTGGGGAATTTAGCTAGTCTGTGGAAGCGATTAGAATACGTTTTATTTCACATTTTATATGAGTGCAACCAACAAAACTGGTGCAGCATTTTATGTGAGGAAGCAGAATATTTGATGAGCTTTAGGCAGATTTTAATTTTAATTTTTTTTGTGAATGAAAGTGAGTTTCTAAGAGCCGGTTTCCTCTTCGTCTTGTGCGGGGGGTGTGCCTAACTGCTTCCCACTTCCCATTTGGATCTCTGGCCTGGACTTTCATCGCACCCTGGATAGAGTCTGGATGCAGCTGTGCATCTTATTCCGTCAGATGCCTGTGGGCCCCTGACACCATGTCATTAGTTTGCTGCTCACACGCTTAAACACGGCCCTTGTTGTGCTCGCGTTCCTGCACATTGTTTTTTTTTTGGGGGGGGGTGTGGAGACAGTAGTCATTTCTTAAAACCATAATTTCTGAGCAGGGAAATGACAGAGGCGCTCAGAGCCGTAAAAAAAGCTATACTTTGCACACTGAAGAAACACAGATCTAAATTTGTCGTATGGGATAAATACACACAAAGTTGTCGCTTGAACTGAGACTGATTCACGGTCTGACATGAGGCGAAGCAGATCCCGACGACCTAAGTTTCTCCGTTTCCCACAATCCTCTCCTCCCCTGTGTCTGATGACACGCTCTGCTCATCGCTTCAGTCAGGACTTAACCATTTCCGTAATTACCCTAAAAGAGACCCTAACCCCCCTTACTCACCCCCCCCCCCCCCCAACAAAGAGGTATCCAAGGGAAACAGAATTCCCAGCGATACTGGTGACCATTATCGAAACCAGCTGTAAACACAGTCGGCCGGTGGGGTCCGGAGAGTCAGTCGTGCAGGGCGGGAGAGGAAAGAGCAGGAGAAGCGGGGAGAAAGGGCCGAAGAATCCGGAACGTTCCTGCCCTACCTTGAAGAGGTAACCCGTACTCCACCTCCAGGCCATCTTCAGGGAGGAGAAGCGCCTGCCCAGGGACTTGCTGGGATTCATGGCGGAGCGCTGGTGTTCCCTAGATCCCGTCCCCCCCCTGCCGTCTTTAATCCACCCGGAAACGCGCTCTATTTCAGGATTAAACCATTAATGGGATCCCACATGCTTGGAGCCGGTCTTCAGCGCGTTGCTTTGAAACGCCCTCCTGAACTCTCCAGATCTTTCTCTCACGCTTTCCGTTCGCGTCTCTCCTCCGCTGCCGCTGCTTCCCGTCTCCGGGCTGCCCTCTCTCTCTCCAGCTTTCACAATCTCACTCCCCTTCTTTCCCTGCCCCCCACTTTCTTTACCTCTCTCCTCCTTCTCTCCTACCATTCTTCCCTCCGCCCCCTCCCTCCTCTTCTCCCTCCCTCTTGCACCGATGTCCACATTGTAGTGGGTGTGTCCCTCCCCACCCCGCCCTGTGGTCAATGCCAGGGTCATCTGCTCCTCATCTGACTGCAGGAGATCCTCACTCCTTCTTCCAGTTTAACCCCCTCCCTGCCGCACCGCCCTGGTGGCCTCTCACTCAAAATCTGTTCTACATTATGGCCATCGTGGGGGGTGGCAGCAACTGGGAAAGGCTGTTTGGGTTCTCCGTGGGAAGAGCTTCTCAGAGACAGCAAAGACCCCTGCAGTCACAGCCCCGAGGAATCCCAGCTTGCGTGGAGCGTTTAAAGCCTCATTAAAAAAAGTTCTGCTGGATTAATACCAGTAAAAGGTCTTCGGATCCCCCTGGGTCTGTCCACCCCAGAAGGCCTGCATAAGTGCTGTGAGGTCACACCCCAGAAGGCCTGCATAAGTGCTGTGAGGTCACACCCCAGTCAGGCCTGTAGTATCGCTGGCATACAATCTGATTAGCAACCCAACGGAGAGACCATGTTCTCTGACCCACCTCTGACATCACGAAATGAAAAGGCGCCGAGTGCAGCATCGTCGTTAGGGATTGGACCGAACGGAGGGCCAGGAGGAGCTCTGATTGGTTACAGAATAATTTGAGCCAAGGCTGAATGCTGCTAAATGCTAATGCAGAACAGACCTGCACAGCTAACACAAAAAGAGACTGGAGAGGAATACATGCTAATATAAGGTTTAACAGTGGAAGACACCTCACTGTCTGGGCGGAACCTGGCCAGTCCCAGGCTACAGCGAACCCAGTGACACAGCGAAAACGCTTCAGGACCCCTGAATGGGAACCAAAGTGACATAGTTTTGTGTTGTAATGCAAACAGCATGAATGTTCACAAAAAAATTGCTCTTGCTAGTAAAAGGCATGGAATCAGGAAAACTACAGTACTGTGCAAGGATCTTAGGGAGTCTAGAAAACGATGTTTAAATGGTCTTCATGTTTGTGTAAAACTATGGTATCATGTCCGTCAAAGTGCGTCAGCTTAGCCATTTCAAAACCTCTGCTAAAGTCACTCCAGTATTTGTAGCAACAATCCAATATTTGACCAATAGCACACCTTGTTTGCCAAGTCAATACCTCATTGAGATCTTTATTTAATGAAGTTAATTAAATTTTAAATGGTAAAATTTATCAAATACAGGGAATGGCTGAGGTGCCCCTGAGGAGAGCTTTGGGAACTGGGGAGATGTTCATCTAGCCATACAACAAGATCAGTAATTCTTGGAGAAAAGAAGTTCTTAAGTTTTATTGTGTTAACGTAATTTGCATATGTTCTAATGCTAAATTAATTTGCAAATGTTCTAATTGTCTTCTCAGATAAATAACTATTTTCTTTGACTGCCTAAGACTTTTGCAGAGTACTGTATATAGCAAACATTAATGTGTGAATCAATGATCGGGGCCCTAAATACAATGGGGCGTATGGATATTTTGCACAGTACTGCATGAACTGTAAGAAATACATAGAAAGAAAGTAATGCCAATTAGATATTTAATGCACCCACTGGCATTTCTCTGAAAATTTTAATTGTCAAAGATTTGCTTCCTCTCCCATTTGTCTCTCAGACCTCATCACACCATTAAAACTATTGCACAGAAATACATATGAAATGTATTTCAGCATGCCTTATAATATAATGGTATTCCATGATCTGTTTTTTGCAGCTAAAAGCATTCAAATAATGAATTTTTGTTTTCTTTCTACCAGGCCCACAAGGACCAAAACAGACGCACAAACAAAGAAGTTGATTCGCAAAAATACTGGTATAATCATTTATAGGAAACTTATAAATGGGCTCGTCTCTGATGCTGCTTGCACGAGCTGCAACGACCCTCACGGGCAGCAGCTGGACATTTTGCACACGTCACGTCAATGTACACAAACGGACACGTGACACGGGGGGTTGTGCCATGCTTTATTTGGTTTGGAACAGGAAGTGTCGTATTACAGAGTGGGGGGGGTGTCAAGTCTCAAAGGCAGGAGGGGGGCCAGATTTTAGAAGAATGTAGGAAACTACACACAATCATATGTGTTTATCAGGACAGGGGGATGAATTTCACATGTAGGTGAACTGTTTTTAAGCATGCATGCAAGCATATGCAAGTCAATTAGAAGCATAAATCTATGATGCATTATTTGCTTTCACTGCCTCACTCATGTGCAGCCTCTTCTCAAAGCCCCCCCCCCCCCATGCCAGCCAGCATTGTTCTACCATTTTTCAACCCAGATGGGTCTTTCTCTCTGAATCAGGGGGCTGAGGATTCGATGATGCTTTCCCAGCTTGAAGTATGGGGAATTCCGGCCTGAGAATTATCCGGATCGACGCCGCGGCGTCCGCAAGGTTAGTCACACGCAGCTGTGACGGGGCGAGTCGGGTGGGTCAGGGTATGGCAATCATACAGCGCTCAGCCACGCTTGGACTATGCCACGGCGTCTCTCCTGGAGAAGCTCAGAAGCGCAGCCCCCACCTGCATTTCCTAGACCTCAGTCTGAGTTCAGCGGCATTCATACCGTGCCTGGCCTTTTAATTAATCATTTCTCCAGCACAAATGGCAAAGCGAACAACACTACAAACGCACTTTTAACGGCAGGAAAAAATGCACTGGGTGTAATCCAAGGCGGCCAGTGGTAACAACCTCGTTAAATTTTCTTGTTGACATTTAAAAGTATTTCTGTTGGCCGCTCAGTAGAACGGATCTGAAAATGTGTTAAATGGATCAGGGGCGAGCGTGATTCTCAAGCCCATAATGGTCGGGGGGGGCAGAAATTTCCAAACACACAGAGACATTTTCCTTCTCAATTTGTTCACTTCTTATTATGAATCAAACTTGGCCAGATTCCTTGAAGGCAGTGGCTGTCTTGTGAACCAGCACACGCCTCCACCAAACTAAACACTCTCTTTACACAAGTTTGCTCATACATCATGCTGATAAAGCGTCTTTACAGACAGCCAGTGCTAATAGGGGGGAGGTGCACCTTTCACTGCTGGGGTGGCCACCTCTGTGTTCCGTGAAGCTCCCAAAAGATCAGGAGTGTAGCAACCAGCCAAGAAAACCTGGCTAAATTAAAGTTTTCCCTTCCCAATCCATCCATCCATCCATCCATCCATACATCCATCCTCTAGCCACTACCCAATACAGCGGCATTTCTGAACCCAGGCCTCAGGGATCCCCCAAACAGTCCACATTTTTGCTCCCTTCCAGTTCCCAGCACACATGAGCCAGTGGCTGGTGGAGGTGTGCTGGGAGTTGGCAGGGGGCAAACTGGGGGTGCATGTGGACTGCAGTGAGATGGATGCTCATCCAAGCCGCACAAAGCAGAGTCCAAAGGTAGATCGGCATCTCGAAATTTCTCCTGGTATATAACTGCGACTTTCTGTATGTGCCTTAGTGACGGACTTGGGTTCCATCCAGGGTGTCCCCAGGGGACTGCTGTCAGCCCCGAGACGTGACTCCAGAGGAGGGCGATTGTTTCTGTGTAGTTACGTATTTAAAAAGAGCAGCTTCAACTTACCGGGGTTTCTACATGTTTCAGCGGGAGATCGTTGCTGGGAGGCTGAAGGGAGGAAAAAGGAGGAGAGAAGAATGAGTAGGCGGTACAAACACTATGAGGTCTTCATCAGCTCCCTGCAGGAAACCACTCGGCTCCCCAAACGTATCACAGGAATCCCATTACTGACTTGGCACCTTGATAACTCCGGAAGATGATTTTTGAGTCAGGAGTATGACTCTTCAAGTAGCTCGAGGGTTAGAGAGCACAGCTCGATGTTAATCAATCAAACAATCAGTCATGGAGTCAGACACATTTCATTCCAAGAAAAATACTGCGGTCACGTGGATTACATCAAACCAGCAGTAAAAGCCAGTGCTGTCTTTAAAGGAGAGCTAGGCGATGAAGACAGCAGTGTGGATTAGGGTTAGGCTTCCAAACCAAACCAATATCTCAGCAACCCTACAAAACAGATCTCATGAACCCTAAATTACTAAGAAAATGTACAACTTTGAGGGTGAAAGTTAAAGCAGGAAGATCCACTCTTGTGTCTTGGTTGGAATGTGAACTTACGACAATAAGACACAGAAGAATGACACGTCAAATTAAGTTGCCAAAGTCTTCAGTGAAATGTCCCTTTGGAA
This sequence comes from Hippopotamyrus pictus, assembly GCA_026781145.1. Taxonomy (NCBI): domain Eukaryota; kingdom Metazoa; phylum Chordata; class Actinopteri; order Osteoglossiformes; family Mormyridae; genus Hippopotamyrus; species Hippopotamyrus pictus. The sequence continues at coordinate 6,828,814 of JAODLC010000038.1, read as the reverse complement.
AACCATTTGCATTCCCTTTGGTACAGAGAGGTAGACAAAGCCAGGCACGGGCCCGTCGGAGTGAGCGAGCCTGGGTTCTGTATAAATACTAACAAACCTGCAGTATAAATATTTATCAGGGGTGACAGAGAGACATTTTTTCTCCATTAGTCAAGAAGCAAAAGTCAGGAGACCATATAGAGCAAGGAAACATACAGCACAAACCCTCCACAGATGTTCTGTCTCCCTTCAGGGTGTCTTTTTTTAAAAGGCATTTATTTATAACGAGTCAGTCAGTGGGACCGATGATGTCATATGCCAGAACTGATCTGGAAAACCTCAGCATGTTTCTACTATGGTAAAATAGGCCCCATGTCAGAAGCGGAGGGGGGACATGGAGTCCTTAATATGAAATTACACTAAAAACAGAGAAATTAAATTAATTAAATTAAGGCGAATGTGCATTTAGTGGAAGGAAATCCTTCATTATTTTATGTAAGTACCCTATAAAACATTGCCTGTCCCTCGGATAGATGCTTGGTTGTTATAGTGGATGACGCAATTTAAATTTTCCCTTTGTCCACAAGTCGCCATGGGCTTTGCAATTTTCAAAAATAAACAAACAAATAAACAAATCTCCAATCATTCTTCTTAGCCAAAAAGAAAAATAAGGGCCAATCAGTAAGACAGCAATAGCAGGTTTCTATGAACTTCCTGGAACACAGTAACTCTGGAAGGAGATTATAGGCTGTCAAGGGGGCGGCGGGTCCAGAACACAGCCTGTCATAGCTGAGGACGACCACTGAACAGCGCAGCATCCGGCCCGTGATTGGCAGCTGGGACTGATCAGTCATAGCTTTCACGGTGAGTCATCGCATCTCTGCAAATTATTGAATTATCTGTGTGTCGCTTTAGAAGGAAAAAAAAGGTCTTTGGCCTGGTTTTTGTGGTGTGTGGGGGTGGGGGGGGGGCATGGAATCCAATCTCCTGCAGCAGCCAAAACAGCAACGATAACCACGGAGTGAACACTGGTTACCGTCATCCTGCCAGATGGCCAACGGTCTCGAGTATTCAATGCCTAGGGTACTGATATTTTTGAGAGTGGGATTACCATGAATGAAGTACTGAACTGTTGACCTTCGACCTCTGATTTGTTGGCTTAGCATTTATTTGGCACCCACATATAACTGCACTTTGAGGAGGCTATCTGGTCCAGACTCCAGCCTGAAGCCGTATGAAGACCACAGTGTTAACTCACATTTACGGCAATGATTCCAGCCAGGCCTGTAATCAGTGTCATTGATCTGAGCTGACACTATAGTCCTCAGCTGCCTTAAGACTGTACTCATGTCTCTATTTACCTCAGCATTAAGGTCCTGGCTCAGTAACACACAGAGACAGCAGAGATTAATGTTAACAGAGCAAAATTAAGCATAAGAACAGAGCCAGTCTATTTGTAAATGCTTCCTAATCCCTGCAGCTTCTGCCCGCGGCACCGTTTCAGCTTCAGAAGCTCGGCAGGGGCTCTGGGAAGGCAGTGAGCCCAGAGATGATCTAAGCTTCTCCCCGCGTTGGATCTGGTGCCATCGGGGCAGACAGAGAGGTGCAGCTTACGGCATCCGGGCAGTAAAGGGGGTCGGGACTGTTGTCATAGAGGAAAAAGTCACGTGACGACCGGGCGAGAACCTGCAGCGCTTTAAGCACACGCCACAGGAAGTGTTAAGGAAAAGCTACAGAGCGTCTCTTTTAGTGAAAACTCACTAGTTGGCAGGGCTCCCCCAGCATGAGAATGAGATAACGAAATAGGGAGATTCTCGTCTTCAGTCATGAGAGCAATGTTTCACAAGGCCGAAACAGAGATGTTTACGGCCCAATTTTGCTGATCAGATGGAACATCGCTGTCCACGTGACACCAAGATGACCTCCTCCCGGAGCTCACCAGGGCTGAGGGGAGAAACAGCCGACCAAGAGAACTACCATTTCAGATCAGCTCCGGCCCCTCTTTGGTACCAATGCCTGTTTGCTCCATTCGCGACACCCCAGTGTTCTGCAATGTGCCTTCTGAAGAGTCCGTTTGGACCAGCAGCGGATGGTGCTGACTGGCTGCCGCAGAGAGGTGCGCTGACTTAGCTAGTCTTCTTTCTGGGGCTCAACACTATAATGTTGGTGTTGAGCCCCAGTTGACTAATCATCAATCCATAACTGAGATCACTAGTGGCATGTTTGTACTTTGGAAAAAATAATAAAGATAATAAATATATAAGTAGACAACATGAAATCTCGCTCAGAGAGGGTGTGTTCCCCTGGGTGCTCAGGTTACTTCCCAAAATCCAAAAACATGCCGCTGCTAGATAAATTGATGTTCTTAAGTCTTCCTTTGTGTGTGTCCGGGAATGTGTTTGCGTGCCCTGTGACGGACTGGCATCCCACCCAGGGCGTGCCTGTTGTTCTGAGCTGCCTGGACTAGGCTCCAAGTCCTCTGTGACCCTTTACTGGCTAAGCACTCGGTAGACGGATGGAAAATATTATGAAATTTGAAACAGGGACTGCAAGTGTTTTCTAAGTGCAGAGAATTGCGGCAATAATTGGTTCTTTAAACCTTACTTAAATACTTAAAATCATTTACATTTGTTTTCATCATTTTACATTACAAAAAGTATAATGTTAATATTTGACTTAAATTCTGTTGGGTTATCCTCTGCTGTCTAGACTCTGTAGAGAATACCGCTGAACAAGAAGTGAGCATGACAGGAAACTAAGAGGAACCAGGCTCTGCGAGCAGCTGCACTGTACTGCCTCCTGCAGGTGAAGCGGGAAACTGCATGGGGGAAAAAACAAGTGCATTGCCCCGGGCTACCACAATCAGCTAACGGCTCTTTATACTCATTGATCTGACAGCAGGAATAAATGGCATGATGTCAGGAGCCCAACAACCCCTCATACAGGATTTATTTCATTATGTACTCAAAGAAAACAGTTTAGCTAGATTATCAGGTATACTTGGGAGTTTTGTTACCACTAGCGAGCAAGTGAGCATACTGGTGTGTGTGAGTGTTTGGGAGGAGCTGCGGGTACATGAAAGCCCACCAGCTGGCAGCGAGCACCTGAGTTTCCTGTCAGAATCATCCACGTTCAGCGCCTAAAAAGGAATGGTATTCCATGCAGTCGCTTGGCCACGCCGCTAGCCTGATTTATTACGGAACCGGCAATGGCCAGGCCGGTTTTCGAAAACAGGACAATGTATAAACACACCAGGCTCCCGTTACCGAGACGGCGCAGAGCAGAGGCGCTAGCTGTCTGTCTGGTACGAGATGCTTGGCGCGTCTCAGAGGCGTTCGACGCCCACGTCTCTGGGTCAATATTTACATTAGAGCGACGTCACATTTATCGAGGCCTGGAAGAGTGTCAGGCGAGGCTCTCCAGAGTAACCGCTGATGTGGGGACCTCCTCTATGGGTGAACTCCGCCTCCCCCCAAAAAGTTCTCACGGCAAGGCCACAGGATGTCACACGGGAGAGTAGCGACCCTTTGAACGGGGCGCTTTCCAACCCACTGTTACATAACCAGCGAACCCCAGGAAGGGACTAAGTCCCACGAGCGCTCGTTCAAACATAAACATACAGACGCTGAGACACTGAATGATTCCGCTGACATCCTCACCTCCCCACGCTCTCTGGTATGCGCTTTTATACTTCTGGCCTACAAAGACCAACATAAAACCAAACTAGATCAGCTGGCTGGATACAAAAAAAGTGCCATTTATACATTGAGATTAAAATTTCAGTACATAGTGCACAAATATTTTGCACAAATTATTTATTTTTTCTGTAAACCATGTTACTACCAAAGTCCTACTTATTTTTGCTTCAGGGGCCATATCAAGTAAATGGGAAAAAAAAGAGTAAACATTTGTTCCGTAAGAATTCCATAACTCCCCAGAGCCTCATTCTTTCCCACATACTCCTGGATAGACAAGCAGCTCATGTAAGAACAGATAATATGTTATGGAAGTGGCCTATTACAAAAAAAAATCATTTCTATTTCCAACCAAGGATATACAGCCAGTAGGGTTATTTTTTAAGATGTAAGATTTTGCATATTGTTCACATGCATGTGCATGGTTGTGAGATTGAAATCTCACACCGTAATGGAATTCTTGGCCCTAACTTATATACAGAATACAATAAGCAAATTGCCCAACTATGTGATGCTATAAACAGTTTCCTAATTGAGGCAGCCTTGCCCATCTTGATACTGCAGTTAGAGTCATTATGCAGTGATGGGCCTGGCTTGAGTCCCTCACGCGTTTTTCTACGGCATGACGTAAGTGCCACCATGGCCAGGGAGAGAAGGCCCGGGCTCTCACTGCAGGTATGAGCAGATGTAACAAGGAGAAAGTGAGAGAGGAGCAAAGCGGCTCATCTTCTCAGAACCTGATCTACCGCAAACTGCCGCTAACACGGTTCTGCCCAACATGCTTGGGGCCAACATGAGGTTGAAACGGCACCGTTGCTGTTGTTTTCCCAGAAGGTTCCGCTCACTGGGTTCCTGAGCCAGCCCAAGGTCAAGTCACCCTCGGAACGTCCTTGACAAGAAGCCGGCATTTCGCTGGCCTAGAGCTTCTCGTCTGAATACCGAGAATAACCACCCAGCTTCTGGTTAGGGGAGATTCTAAGATGTTTTTAAGTGAGGGGGCCATAATTCATACAGTTAGGCCAACCAATAATACGTTTTGAATAGGTAAGCGACAGGGGAGGCGGCACTCCAGAGGCCAATTAGCTTTCAGCTGGGGCCAGTACCCCTGTGGCCCCTCCCCTCTACACAGCCCTGCTTCTGGTCTCTCAAATCCCAAAGCAGACTCGACTTCTGTTGAAGCAAAGGAGGTCTGCAGTCACGGAGAGCCTAGCAAGCTCCCCGCTTATTACTTACAGGGTTAGAGAAGGGAAGGAAAACAGCAGAGGGCCGCGAAGTCCTCAGGACCTGGCAGCTCCATAATGAAGCCCCTGTGTGTGACGTTTGTTTATTAACTTTCTCCTTCCCAGAGTTTTGCCTAAATCCATCATGAATAGCTTGTTATAAACCCATGGTGCTAAAAACCTCTCCATTCATCCATCCATCCATCCATCTTCCATGAGAGGTAGTCCGAAGCCCATCCCAGGATGCATAGGGCGCGAGACTGGGCAACACCCTGGACAGGATGCCAGTCTCTCACCAAGCACGCTCATAAACACACTCAAACACAATGGGCAATTTAGAGATGACGATCAGCCTAATTGGGCATCTTTCCTGAGGGAGGAAGCTGGAGAGGGAGACCATGCAAGCGAGCAGAATGAAGACGAGATTCAATCCCTGACTCTGGAGGTGAAGAAACAGAGCTGCCCACGAAGTTACCATGACAGTCCAGCATCTAAAACCCTCCATGTATAATTCTGAGAAATTATTCAGAAATAAGTTCATTAGATATCGTTAAGGAGGTGGGGCTCCTATCACCCCATGATTCACACAGATGTTTATTCAGGTTCCGGACATAAAAGAAAATCCTCACTCTCAGATCAACACATGCAAGCATACTGCCCAAACACCCCCCCCCCCCCCGACCCCCCTGATTTACAAGCATAATTTACAGCACGCATTCCCTGAATCCCGACCTGCTCCAGGCGCCGTAAATCACAGTCTCCTCCCACAGCCCAAGAGCCGGCGAATTCACCCAAAGTGTGGAAGCCCTCCCTGCTCTGCAATCCCCGGGCCTTAATTACTAGCCCCCTCCTCAAGCACTAACAGCATACCTATGAATATGATTAGGACCTTGAACCAGTTTTCAATAAACTGCATGTGCCCACAGACTCATGCTTCCCATTTCAGCCTGATTAACTGCCCGCAGTGACACGGAGGGGGGGGGGGGGGAGGTTTACAGTCAGTACATTATTGCTGCAGGACAGAATCCCAGAGACCTTTGATGGGCGAGGCGGGGAGGAATGGGGATGCATTAGTGGAAAAGCGAGCTGATAATCCATCACCCTAACAGACTGAACCTGAAATACCCCAAAAGGAGCTCAGTCCCCCCAACCCGGTCCTCATGGTCCCTCAGACGGTCCACGTCTTCGCTCCCTCCCGGGTCCTCGCTAGACGGCCCACATTTCTGAGCAAAAACGTGGACTGTCTGTGAGTACCTGAGGACCGGACTGGGAAACACTGCTTAGGAGTCATCGCTCAGACACTCCCAGACTGATGAGGAGCAAACAGCATGCATGGAATATCAAGCAAATATTAAGTTTTAAAAACATTTTTAAATACTTTAATGCATTTTAATGCATTCATTTAAGAGCAAACTCACTCAGTCCTCATGTAATCTAATGAACAAGCGTCAGTGAATTTCCAAAACTCACTAAGTACACAGAAATTTCGGTGAAAACATATCCCATGGACTGAGTGAGCTTTGGAAATCTTCTCTTCAGGTGGCTCGTACACGTAGATGTTATAAAATTCATGAATGCATCACTGAATATAATTTAACTCAAAACACTTCACCAGCTCCAGTTAGAAAAAAAATTATGGAACTTCCACATTTTCTCCAATTTACAGTTCATAAAATAACACAGGAGTATGTTTTATAGCTGAGCTCATCAGTTTAAGTGGGAAATCACCAGTAATCTGCTTGATTAGAATCTCTTTAGACCCCTCCTCAGGAACGCGGTGGGATGTGACTGCCCTGGAGGATATCTGACCAAAAATATTTCACCAAACCCCCACCCCCCCACTATCACAGCCTGGTTAGAAATATTGGCAGCTGACTACCAGAAAGCAGAAAGCACATTTATAAAGAACAAGAACTCTATAAAGGTAACTGTTCAAAACAGTAATCTCTGTAGCAGAAAAAAACAAAGCAAATTCCCAGAATACACTTCTCAAAGATAACCTTTTATAGTCAATCCAGTGCATCGACAGCTAAAACCAAAAAAGACAGTTTCCTCAGTTTCCCATTGGGCATTTTCAGTGCATTGGGACTGGGCAAGTTCAGTTTCCCAGGCAAGTTTTTTCTGTGACCCTTGTAAACACATGAGGCCCTCTCTCAACAGCACAACGCTGAAGGCCGTATGCAAACAGAATGCCTGCATACAGTATAAGCCAGGGTTCCCCAGTTCCGGTCTTTGAGGGCCAGAATCCAATGCAGTTTGTAAATTTCCCAGCTCAAATGATCTTAATCAGCTAATTACCAGGTTTAGTAGGTGTGTTTGAACAGGGAAATCTACAAACTGTGCTGGATTCTAGCCCCCCAGGACCAGAAACCTGATATAAACACTGCATTTCCCAAGATCCTTCTATTGAAATGATGGAGGTAATTTGCATCAAGACCTGTGCGCACTCGTAAGTTACTCTTCCAAAAAATTTTTTACTCAAAAACAATAATGATAGGGTTCACAAGAAATATTCAATCTGTTTGTAGTTTAGAAGGACAGAATGCCCTAGAGGTACATTAATGGAGGAATTACAGACTCACCAGTTCATAGTTAGCAGTTGGAACACAGGATGCAGATACCTGCAAAACAGGAGAACAGCATGGTCACATATGGACTAGAATAAAAAAAATAGTTTCACATGAGAACATTATGTGTGGAAAGTTCTTCCAGTGCTCTTACAACTCACAGTGCACTGCTACATACAAGTACAGAATATAAAAGGGGGAGATACAGGTCAATTCAAGCAGCACTATGTAATGCTGGTCATGTGACCTGCTTCATTAGCCTGGACAGCAGTGAACGACCTGAACGCTGTTGATGTGGCCACCACTACAAGTCAGTGTAAGATGTACAGGGCTGTAACACTCAGTGGCCACATTATCCGTTACATCTACAGTATCCAGTATTAGGATACCTCCATAACTGCTTATAGAGTTGATAAGTTGTGCATTCAGAGAAGCCTTTCTGCACATCACTGCTGTTATTTTTCCACTTTGTGACCTTCCTGTTAGCTTTACCAACTCTGGCTGTTCACCACTGACGTCACTCATTAACAAGGTGTTTTTATCCGCAGAAAGGCCATTGACTTAATCCTTTTTTTTAACTTTAATGCACAATTTTCTGTAAACTCTAGACACCGCAGTGCGTGAAAATACCAGGAGGGCGGCTATTTCTGAGATATTGGAACCGCCATGTATGGCATCAACAATCATACTGCATTTACAATCAACTAGATCACACGCCTTAGCTGTTGCAGCAGGAGTATACGCAGGGGCGGGGCTACAAGGGCTGCGGCCCCAGCTGAAAGCTGATTGGCCCCCGGAGTGCCCCCTCCCCTGTCATTCGTCGATTCAAAGCATATCATTAGATAATGATAAGTTTGTCCCCTCCGTATGAAAAAAATCCCAAAACCACCCCTGACAGTAAGTGAACCTCCTGACCCTGTCTGTATGCTGTATGTTCTCAGTTACAGCCACGTGATTGGCTGTTTGGTGGAACAGGTTGTTATTAGCGATTAGGTATAGCTAATGGAGAGGCCGCAGAGTGTAAATTCACTGAAAATACAGATCATCGGACTAAAGTGATAATAAAATCACTGCCACCAGTAAGTCATACCAATAAATGCCTATGTTGTAGCAGGAGAGACGAAGGCGGCTGGCACTGAGAAGACGGCCAGTCTGGTTTACGTCATTATTCACCAAAATCTGGAATAATAGGATTAAATACCGGCTGCTGTCGAAAGCCCATAATTCTAAGGTAACAGCGACGGGCTGCAGTGAATAACAGCATGATAATGTCTCGAATCAATGCCTTAAGACGGATTGTTTGGTGGAAATCCGGAGACAGCTTCTGCACAAATGGAAATGAATGCACTGCAGGCACACACACACACACACACACGGATAATCACAGGTTATCTCATCATTCCCGCTTGATCACCAGCACAACAAATCATCTCATTCATTTCGTAGATCTTCAAGTCATGGAACAAAAAAATAAATAAATAATTACAGCGCTCCAGACATTTAAACCAGAACAAGGTTTATACTGAATTTAAAGCTCAATATCTGTCTTCATGAGGGAGCATAATTCTTAAAAGTTGTAGGAGGGAGCGCCGTGCTGTTCGTCGTGTTCAGCACTGACACGGTACAGACGGCTTATCGCTAACATTGACCCCTGTCTGTTCCCTGTTAAGTTCATACAACACTTTGACTAATTGCCTGTCTGTGAGTGAGCAGGAGAGGCCTGGATGCTCGCATCTGCTTTGAGTTAACGTCTCTGCGTAATTGATAGTTATTGACTTCCAATGCCCAGCCTCCTTTAAGCAGCTTGGCAGCATAAACCGGAATGTATAATCACTTTGCGCTCTCTCTCTCTCTCTCGCTCTCCATCATCGCTGAAATTATATTTGGAGGCTTCGCTTGTTATCTAGAAAGGTCTCAGCCTCGTCTCTGCCGGTTGGTTCCTGCCTGCGTTTTCCTGACGATATATGTCAACAGGATGCTGTCTGGCACGCCAGTCATCGCAGAGAATATTTAGAACATGACTAATAAAAGTATGATCTCATTTTAATTGCACCCCATAACAGGATGCGATAGCAATGGCATGAACAAGCTAGATCATAATTAGCAAATCTAAACTTTCATATGCAATTTCACCTCTGTATAAAACAATAATGCTTGAATCTCATATCTACCAACTGTATGTAAACTATGATAAGATGCAGAAGCTCGTTCAGCTCGTAAGATGGATTTCTGTTGATATCTGAAGGATGAACGGATCTCCAAGGTCATTATCTACAGCCATCCTCTTAAATACCCCCTTCCTCTCTTCTCTGAGCACTCTCCGGGTGCTGCCCCCCCGTCTACCCCCACCACGCCATCACCCCCATACTTGCACCTCTGCACCCCCACCCTGACCTGCTAATCCGCCCTTCCTCTCTGGCTGGGCCTGGTCTATCTCAGGGCAGGATTCCACCCACTGACCCTGCCTGTTTCCAGGTTGGGGTGATGACAGTTTCCCCCACCTGCAATCAATAATCATTCCATCCGTGCTTTTCTTCCTTCTCTGGCTCCCCCTGTTTTCTCCACCGTGGCTCCCCTTTCCCCTGGACAGCAGGAATGTCCTGCCCTGACAAGCCTGGGCTAAAGGTCTTTCTAATCAAGGAAAAAGGAGGGTTTTCCAAGGTTTATGCAGCAGGGAGCCGGCAAACCCAACACGGCAATGAGCTGTGGAGGCAAACGATCCAGGTTAAGCCCGTGATAAACAGGGGGATCAAAGAGAGAAACACATCAATCGATAACAGAGTCAAGCGAAACTGACAACAGGGGAAGGCTTCTGAGTCTCATTCCAATCAGTGATTTCCTTTCCGGTCGGAGTTATATCTGCTCGCTATGCTGGTTAATACAAAAAAACACTTTGGGGGACCTATGGGTGACATGCAGGACCGCAGGCTGTTGAAGACGGCATGAGTCACTACCCAGCCTCTTGGCAATGGACTAGAAACTCTTAGCTCATGGTGCAGGGTGGGAAAGCTCTCCGAACAGCCATAAAGGTAGAGAGCAGAAGCGAGATTGGCCCTGATAAAGCGTGAGCCATTGTGAAACGTTAACAGATTCCACGCGCTATTAACGACAAACGACTATGGCGCTTTCCAGGAAAACTCCCCCGGCCGTGGAACTCTTCATGCTGCGCACAAGTGACGGGCAAAGCCGCACGGATAACATTTAACCTAATAATCCGGGAAACGTGAAATCCTTCGGAATCCCCTGCAAAGCCCATTTTGCGCGGAAACGGTGGCGCTGAATGGGAGAGACCCGGGAATTGTTCAGCGAACGACAGGCCTGAGAGTATAGCTGGGATTCTGCCCGGGTGCGGACGACCGTTACGCTGGAGCCTCAGCTTATTTCAATGGGGGTGTCCGGCTGGTACCCAGCTGCTCGAACTCGAGGCCCTCCCGGTCATGGGTAGGACAGGCGAAAACACGTAAATGTTTGGAGATGCCCAGACAGTCCATGTTTTTGGCCCCCCGCAGGCCCAGGCTATGGGGAGCAGGTGAGAGTGTAGCTGCGACGGGGGGGGTGGGCTGTGGAAGACCACAAACACACTGGAGGTGGGGGCCGTGGCCTCCTCGGGCGTACACAGCGCTGCTGACACCCGCTTCTCTCCACGTGACCCATGTTAGGCTTCCACAGCCCCCTAAGCAGCAAAGGCTCCTTCATGCAGCGCCAGGACCCGAGGCTCTGGGCCGACTCGCAGATTTATCGCTATTATGAGTATGCAGCCTGAGGCCCGTCAGCCTCCCCATCGGCTCACATGAATTTATCTTCATCCCCCCCCCACCCACACATATTTTTATCCCAGTCTCTCTTTTGTACATTTTTGCCTTCCAAGCCTCGGTAATTTTGTTACACAATCACTCATTTTAGACACGCCGATCAATGGCACCGATGGCTTAACTTTTTTTTCGTTTCGCTTTTTTAATGTGTTTCGGCCGTCCCATGCAGGCTGTACCCCAGCCCTGTGCCCCACGGTACCTGGGATAGGTTCCAGCGACACCCCCCCACTCCACCCACCCTGACCCTGCTCAGGATAATCGGCCAGAAGATGGATGGATGTGTTTGGAGAGACGTCAGCCACGATGGGGAGGAAAAAGGTGACGAAAAACATTAAAAGACGAGGCTGCAGACGATGAGATCTGTGCCGGACTGGCATGCGAGTGAACGGAGGGGTGCGCCTTAGCGCTGACGGCGCTCTGAAGCGAAGGCAACATAATTAAGACTAATTGTGTTTTCGCATGCATTCCACAGATGTTTGCATTAACGACCTTAAACACTGATCCATTACACTTGAACAACAGGCCGTGTCAGTGGGGAATGTGGACTGGCCAGGCACTGTGATCGATTTTTTTTTGAAAGCCCCTAGTGATGAAGCGAAACAATTCTTAAATATAAATTAAACCACTGAAATAACAACTACAAAATCACGCGTTAGCGGGGTAAGGGATGCACATCGCGGGAAAAGTTTCCGTTTTTATTCTGGGCAGTAAACTGCACCGGGATTTTAAAAATTAGCTAAACTACAGTGACGTCAGTTCCCTGGAATGGCCACTGGGACACATAAAAACCGCCATGTGATGTGGGTCTGTACAGGTTTTTTTCTTTTTTTAGCAGTTATTTGGTTTAATAGTCAGATTTGCAGTGTAAAAACGTGAGCATTTGCAGGGGATCCAGCGCTTGGGGGCACCCCAGTTTATGGGAATCCAGACTGAAGCAAGACCTGACGACTGGGAACAGATTTGGCGCCGGTGATGTCGACTAGGGGAAGGGAACGCCGTCCCGTGACCAAACACACGCCGGTCACCCGAGCACAGTGCTGGGAAGGGCTGGGTGTGAGCAGACAACGTTCAGGTGCTCTAGATACCTGCCTAGCAAACGTCCATCATCGAAGCCTGCCTGACTGACACCTCTATCCCTTAATCTTGGCTTTCTTCTCCTTCCAAATTCGCCATGGTAACTGACCCCCCCCGCCTGGTTCATGTGTGGTTGGAGCATTGGGGTTGAGGGAGAAGTTCTTCCATAAAAGGCCCTGGAGCCACAGAGGCACAGAGCTGCTCCCGGCACCCCCCACCCCCGAAAGAGGCTGCCGTATGTCAGGGATGAGGTGCAGAGCGCAGTCACACTGCGGAGGGGGCCAGATGAGCTCCTACAGAAGCCGCCCAGTATCCCTGCCATGCTCTTCCATTATCCTCAGATGGTAAATGCCCCCAGGATCTGATACTCAGGCCCCCCTCGTCCTGATTTACTTAGCCTGAGCACCGGTGGGGGGGGGGGGGGTCTGTCTTTCCAATTCTTGCTGAAGACACTGAGTTATGCTGCCCCCACTCCCCGCACAAACCTGCAAGATACGTAATATGAAACCGAAGATTCGCAAGACTATGTTCCAATACAAATCGTAAAATGACCACGGGGGGGGGGGGGGGAGACAAGACAAGCCAGAAAGCAAGTACATTCTGTTTTGTCTAAAAGGGGAGAGACAAGAGGGCAGGCAGCATTGGGGGGGGGGTCAATCACCAATGGCGAGGGGGGACCTCAGCACTCAGAGCACGAATCATCGACCAGGACGTGACTGGCTGGATCTCCCAGACACCCCAGGCTCCCCTCCTCTGTAATGGTGTCCACCTTCGGAGCAGCATGTATGTCCGCCACAGGGGGGGCAGGTTCAGACAGGCCACTGACTGCGGCATTCAGGCGAGGTGCATTTGGGCCACAGACAAGCAGCTAGCCCTGGAACAACGAGACAGGTTTTGTCATTTTGCAAGCAGATGAGGGTGTTTAAGGCCCGGGTTCGATTTTTCGAGTTTACATGACTGCAGGCTCAAGACTCGCTGTCAAAAAATCCCCAACAGCCCAGCACCACAAATACCTGATGCCAAAGATAGATGTTTCTGCGTGGCTGCAAATATAAATCTTGCTGCAACTGGCCCCTATTAAGCTCCTTCTGTGAACATCTGGCAACTCCTCCCCCATTTCCTTGCATAAAAAATAATTACGACTCCTTCCATCTAACGCATAAATATAACCCTTCCCTTACAGTACAATTTAACGCAGTATTTCAGCATATAATAAACTCTCTTTGCATTCTACTGTATTTTTTTTACTCTACCGAATCCATAATTTTTTCACAGTACACGTGAGAAATTCTTAAATATTCCTGGACATACCTTAATGAAAACATGTTACGTAATGTAAGAATAGAGAGCAAAGAATAATACTTATTTTAAAAGGTGTAAGGAGTAAACACTGTATATTGTGTGAGCGTATATGTGTGTGTACATGCAAACATACATAAATAGAGAGAGCTGTCAGAAATGATTAAATGGATTCGTTCTCAGATTAAAATTACACACCTCACAAGTGACCCCACACGGTCTGAAAAAAACTTACGAGGTGGAAATTCACATGGAGCAGAAACACGAAAGCGAGGCTGCGGAGAAGCCCAGGCGACTTTTGGCCAGAGGTCACGGGTAAACGTCATTCCTGCCGTTCTTTTTTTCAAGCGCAGGTTAGGAAAACAGCG
>JAODLC010000038.1:6801601-6814766 GCA_026781145.1 Hippopotamyrus pictus | reverse complement strand
CGAACGAGAGCACGGCAGCGGCGAAACCGCACGGCGAGCACTGCTTGCTTTGGATAAACATTCCAGAGGGACATGCGGGCCCGATGAAATTCAAAATTCAAGATTCAAGCAACTTATCGTCATGTGCACGGCACAGTGAAATTCTTATTCTGTTCACTGCATGTGCCGCAGAAAGAAAAAACAGAAAACAACACCACAGTAGATAAGCATACAAAATACTTGTATCTACCGTAGTTCAAAAATATAATAAGGTGAAGAAAAATATAATTACCAAGGGTCAATGACCAATAGCTTCCGTTCAGAATTCAAGAGATTATTGCCATATGCACAGTAAACAATGAATAAATATGAATATAATGCAAATATTGCAAAGAAGAGGATAATTAAGAGTAAGAAGCAGATAACTGGCTGGTCTATTGTGCCGGGTTTCAGTGTGAAACAGGAAGAACATCACCTCATTGGCTGGAGATAGATCCCGCGTCAAGCCACCAATCACGCCTGGTCTGAGAGAGCGGGCCGTGGATCCTGAGGGCCACAGCTAACTGGGCCCTACCTGCGGTGCGCGGAGAGAGGCTGCCGGCCCTGGCCCAGAGGCACCTTCCAGCGCTGGCCCCGCTTAAAAGCACGTGTGCGAGACAACAGACCCGCAATCCAAAGACGGCCCCACGGAGCCCTCTCCGGGAGATTGGTTACAGACACGACAGGAGGGCCTGCCAGGCCGGGTGCCGTCGACCACAGGGACCCTGGTTAGCGAAGCCTTCGCTAAGGCCGGTCTCGGACAACCTCAGCCATCAGCATACAGGTCCCCCCGTTCAGATCCTCACCGCTTCCTCAGAGAGGAGGATTCACACCCGAAACAAACAGGCGCACATGACTGTCATCACCTTCACCAAACAACTTTTGCTGTTAAGATCTGCCAGTAAGTAAGGACACTTAGGCTAAACCAGTGTTTCCCAAACCAGTCCTCGGGGATGCCCAGACAGTCCATGTTTTTGCTTCCTGCCTGCCTCCAGTACCCCTGTAGTAGCCGTTCTTGGTTGTTTGGTTTAGGTGTGTTGGGAGCTGGGAGGGAGCTAAAATGTGGAATGTCTGAGGGTCCCTGAGGGCCGGATTGAGTTTGAGCTAAAATATTGAGCCTGGCAGGTATTGATATTATTACCATCATGAGAACAGGTACAGTACCTGCAAGCACTTCAAATCTCCCGATTATTTTTAATGTTCACTTCCCCAGCAGTATTAGACATACATATGAAGTGAATAGTTAATATAGCAGGAACACATACACTCGAATGCTACAGTGTGTATAATTTATAACACTTATACACAAATCAGCACATTGGACCTGCCTGGAGGTGTACTGGGCAGCAAACAGCATTTGGCCGTGCGGATTTGCATTTTCTCCTGCAGGTAAACATTGTTCTTAAAGCCGTAAAGTCCCTAAATGACCAGCTGCATCACATACTATAAGGATGTAATATCAGAATTACTGACAGGGTGGTCTGTACAGCAAATGACCCAGGGTGGTCTGTACTGCAAATGACCCAGGGTGGTCTGTACTGCAAATGACCCAGGGTCGGCTTAAATCTCCACCGTCAAACCTGTGCCAAGAAAATGTCTAAAACAGCCAGGTTTTGTCGTGTTTATGTTATACGGGTTCGATTCCACATCTTTCTGAATAAGGACAAAGGGGTTACCTGAGGTCACAGCATCCAGTCCATCACAGTGGTAGGACATGGTAAGCAGGGTAAACGGTCTCTGACCGGAAGAGAAGATTCTGAGGCAGCCAATCATCGCGAATCAAAACCCCTCCCTAAGCTACGCACGAACATCAAACACTGGAAGGCCGATGTAAAGAACAAGATTGTGACGAAAATGGAAAATGGCATTTTTCTATTCCTGCCTTTCCAACCACTGCCATTAGTCAATAACGGCCATCGTAAGAGAAGGACCAGACTGCTTGATTACATGAAGGGATTTTTTCGAATCAGCCCCCATTAGCAGCAGCGATCCAGCATTCCCATTAGGGATCGTTATTTGTCTCAGTGGTGCCTGGAATGCTGGCATGGGAAACCAGCTGTAGCTCCCCTCCCCCCCATGTAAATCTAAAGTCTAAAACACAACCATGCCCCCATCAAAAACCTTCCATAACTCCGGACAGCATGGAAACAGAACAGACAATAGTGGACAGCTATGCAAAGGGAATATTTGGTGTCTTCCTATATAGGGTGTTCCTGCCTGGCGTTCTGAACTTCCTCAAATGGACACCAAGCTCCAAATGGCCCAGTACTGGATAGACAGTTGGAAAATTGATGGATGAATGGATGGATGGATGGATGGATGGATGGATGGATGGATGGATGGATGGATGGATGATGGATGAATGGATGGATGGATGGATGGATGGATGGATAGACAGACAAATTCACTGATTCTTACTATAAGTCCTTCCAGTCTTCTAAAATATTAACCCTAACAAAACAGTAATAATGAAAATGCGATGAACAGACACTGTTATTTTGGACCACAGTGTCGTCTGGATTAATTAGGAAAAACTAAACTAACGGAATAAGCCGCAATGAACTTTCAGGTAAGGCTTCACACGCCAACTCTGGCGAATTAAAAGCAGGATGTTTTAACAAACTCTAAATGACTTCCCCTGGGCTCACTGCAGAGCTACAAGAGCAGCCAAACCTCTTTAGCACAGCTATGTGCAAGATATCTGATCCGCTTCACATATGTATGACTTTCAACCATTTCCTCCAAAACACCGTTCGACGCGATAAAAATCCGACCGCGAGACGTTTACAATCTGGGAGTCGGGCAGCTCTGACACATACCGAAAGATTGTAGAGGAAGCTGTACTCACAGAAAATGACAAGACGGTGACTAAAGTGAGAGCGATGAATGATTTTAAAAGGAATTAGCAATTAAAGAATGATGAAGAACTGTATCAGGGGCATTGCTAAGATCCTAAAACATAAGGGGCTTAGCATGGAGACCAAATCTGTCCGAGGCTCATCATATTGAATTCTCCATCTCTCTTCCTGAGGTTACAATGATCGCAGCACCCTGGAGTGGGAGCGATGTGATGTATGGAATTCTCAAACTGAGAGCTGGACTGTCAAAACATCTGAGCTAAACAAATCATTCAGGGCTCATCCGGATTCATCCAGGCCTTCAGCCCCAGGCTCGTCACATGTCCCAACTGTTTCATTTTGTGATGAACTTTTTTTTTTTTTTTTTCACGGTGGTAGGGGTGCAGTCGTTGCTTACAGAGACTAGATAGAGCTGAAGAAATCTGGGGTGCCAGTCCCATCTTCTGAATCTCTGCAATCCCAATAATGAAGACTCGACAGCACTGTCTACAGCTGCCTGTTTACAAGCTGGGAAGGGGGGGGTGGTATATGCCCCCCCGCCCCCCAGTGGTCCGACATGACAGTGTCTGTTACTTATTTGTTTTCATTGTGGTTCCAGGACGACTGAGGCAGCAACGACATCCGCGCGACCAGTCATCAGTCTTCATTAAAGGCAGAGAGCAGGAACACGGGGGGGGGGCTGGAGCCTGGGGCTTCAAAGGAATGTCAGCAGGACACTGCGCTTGATGCCCCCCACAGGGGTGCAGTTAACCTGTCACTGTGCTCAGGCCCCAGCGTGTGTACGCCCTCTAAGTCACCGTGACGTCGTTAATGGATGAAAAAAACACCCCGCAGCAAAATCAGAGACCCCCCACCTCCCGGACGATGAGGCTCTCACATCAGCCTGTCAAACACTCGATTCTGCTGATCCAGAAGGATACGTTGGCAACGCCGAACTTATCTCACACGTCATTTCATCAAGTTCAAATACGTCCTCGAGATATTTGTCAAAAAATATGGAATGTAAACAAGGCCTCGTTACGTAAGTTGCTATATCTGTTCCAGTCAGCGGTTTTTCTACCAGGTCAACACAAGCGGCCTCGTGCCCACGGGCACGTGCACTGTCCTCGTTCTCAGATGAGAAAGTCAGGCATTCCCTTATGTGTGAAGTGACCCAGCACACATCATAAGGTCAGTACACAGTTATATAATGTTACGTAATGTGGCGGGTGTAAGCTCACGCGCACCTGCTTATGTCATCTGTTATAATGCCTTATACGTCTGCATAATGCTGTTCCTGACCACGTCTATGTACTGGGTGCTCACAGAAAGTTCTGTCATGTGCTATTATGTTCTGGGGAACCTGCCTCACAACCTGGACGCAGGACAGAGAACTTTCCACCACTGATTAGTTATGTAAAACCTAGGCAGACTGTCTGTTTAATTAATAACATAGACAGACTTCCCTTCTCTCCAAGACCAAACATGGTCCCCAAGAGCAGATCACACAAATGACCAGTAGGTGACGGGATCAGCCAAGATGCACGCCTCCGACAGCCTCAGCGGCTAAACCCGAACCACGTCTCTCATATAACAGACATTCACCAGGCTGGATCACACAAACCCCGCATTGTGCTACTGGATGGTTCCCTCCCACCCTGCCGCTTGAAAAAAAAGAAAAAGAGGGGAGCGGAAATGTGTCTGTCCACCGTACGCAATCTGGATTCGCCAGTGAAAGCCCATATGGAGCCTAGGCGAGCTTCACCCCCGGCGCCCCCAGCTGACCGACACCGCGGACACCAAAACAAAGAAGTAAAGAGGTGCTTTGAAGTCATAATGCATTATTATTTTGTTAATCGCATTAACTTTAATCGCATTGATTTTGAGACCATAATGTGAGAACAGAATGAGCAAAAATCGCATATAGGATTAATCAGCCCTGCCCCCCCCCACCCGACGGTAACTGAGCCATGGGAGGCAGGACCGAGGGCCCACAGAAGGAATAAATTTTACACGCAGGTGGATTGAGACCCCCCCCCCCACACACACACACACCACGCAATGGCCTGTAGTGTGGTGCCTCTCCAGCAGCCTGGGGTGTCACTAGGTCCAAATAAATGTACACTAATTAGCTTAAATAGGTTGTGCTCATTCATTTTCATTAAAATCAGACCCCTAAAGTAAAGACTTACCCCCCCCCTTTTTTAATAAAACTTCCTGCCAGCAGTATATAAAGATCAGCAAAATTACAAAGTGGGGGGGCATACAGAATGCACATGATGTCACTGAGAAATCGAGACTCCTCCCCCCTGTCCATACAGCCACACGCCATACTTTACTCCGCAACTGCTCTGCCACTTAGTAATTCTGCTGCACTACACTGGAGCACAGCAACACTTCAGCATCCGCTACCCGCCGTAAATCTGGACAGAAAAGCTCCGCCATCAATCCCATACACGCCTCCCAAACATCTCCGATGCCGATTCCTTGCGTGCAGTTCCCCGCTTGCTTTGGCACCTATGACGCATTCTGGATGCGGGGAATCAAGATGAGGAATTTTTCCTGGGACTGATAACTTGGAGAGATATGCGAGTTGTTCCGGCACAAACGGCACAAAGATCACACAACGAGCGATCCTTGGGGGAAAATGACACTGCGCTCCCGATTTAATTTTAGGATTTATAGAGTGTGTTCCTCGAGCTTCCGACGTCAGCTCTGCTAACAGCTGGATCGCAGGTCACCGTGAAAATGGCCCATTTGTGGAGGTGGGGTGTGAACCGCCAGTCTCCTGTGTCTCAGGAAAATTCTACCTGGACGTTTTACAATGAACTTCATCTCCCAGCCACAGATAACAGAATTTGCTTATTTTATTGAGAAAAACGATACTTCCTTGTTTTCTACATAATAAACACAGCTCTCTAAATTAGATTGGGGGTGGGGGGCAGCTCTGTCAGAATCACTGAGAGTCGCTGTCTGGGCCAGTTCTGCATGCTGTGACCTCTCAGATGCCTCTGAATTCACATCGGGTCAGCGGTGAGTGATGGGGATAATTTCCTGCAGGGGCACTGTGGAGAGAGTAAAAGCCGTGGAGTGGATGGGGGGGGGACAGACAGCGGGGCCCCCACAGGCCAACTCATGCAGCAGGACCAGTTCGTCAACCCACAGGCACGCTCTCCAATCCCAGGTCTGAGATCTTAGTCGGGATCTTCTAGGTGCCTCGATCCCAGTAAGGGCAGACGGTGTGGGATGTGAGGAGAATGCCCCCGCCAGAATGGCAGGCTCCCCCAGGGATGAGCGACATCGCCGACACGCACTGGTACCAACGGCGAGAAACACATGAGCTCCACCATCCTGTTACGGTGACGGGAGCCAAATGTGAGGAACGTCCTCTGGAACCTGCCGGGGTGTCCGGGCTGCCAGTGACTTTTTCTACTGCAAACATCTAAGTTCAATCAACACATACATACTCTGCCTCTACTCCAGTGTGAAGAATGTCACTACTGCAGCCAAAAGCACTTCTGCGGTATCTCTCGATTTGATCAACATGGACAAATTCAAGGATCCAATTTCTTGTCATCCCAAATCAATTACATCAAAGTATTCTATATGTACCTGAATGGTTAAATTCCCCTAATTTACTCAGTTTAACATATTCAGAAAGTCATTCAGTAAACAGGCCCCTCGCTCTGTCTGACTTTTTTCATTCAGGCTACCGTCGGACACATCTGACAGCACTTAGCAATCCGTTTACTTTCCCTCGCGTGGAACATGCAAACACGCGGCAAGGGCCGTGACCCAGCAGCCCGCCCGGTCCCCCGGCGGAGAGAGCCGGAATTCCAGGCATACCTGAGGATGGCTCCGGCCCCCAGAGAGTGCAGATGGGGGGGGCTGCTTACCTGGAACACGGCGGTGGTCATCCTCGCGCTCCGGTCTAGCGGCTCATTCTGCCCCCGGGGCGAGCAGAGCTGCTGCTGCCGCAGTCAGGAGTCTGGGGGGGGGGACTTCTCAGGACAGCGGAGAGCAGGCGACAGAGCAATTGAGAACACACCTCTTCAGGCTGACGGCGGGGAGGGGGTAAGTCCGGGGGGCTCGTGCTAAAAATCAGAGTGCACAGTCTTGCCCGTAAATGCCTCTGCCGTCTGCCTTCCCTGCTCTAAAAAGTCCTCCTCTTTTTTCAGCCCCTCTTGTCAGGAGAAGGAAAAAAACAAACGAAACAAAAAAAAAACTACTATATATGGCCAGGAGCAGCTGGGAGGTTCGATCCCGTCCCCGCACCCAAAAAGTTGAGGAGAGCTCAGCGCTTGAAGCAGAAAAGTGTGGCTCCGGGAAAATCCTGCTTCACCATCCCCTCTCTCTCTCCCTCTCTCTCTCTCTTCCCCCCCTGTCTCTCTCTCTCTCTCTCTCTCTCGCTCTCTCTAACTCTCTCTCTCTCTCTCTTTCTCTCTCTCTCTCTCTGTCAGAAAAACCCTCGCTTCTCAGTGCACACACTCTCATGAAGGGGCCGGGAATGGAGCGTATGTGGGGGGGTGGGGGGGCGTCATCAGCCAACAATATGCGAAGCTGGAATTCCTTGGGATACAGCAGCCGCAGCCGCGTCTGACATGACGCCTCCTGCCTCCTCCTACCCCTGCCCCCACTGTTATCAAGTTCTCAGTTTACAGGTTAAACTTGAGTCGACAGGCCCTGAGCCGCCCCCCGCTGGCGACCCCCCGCCAGTGGCACGCTGACCCCGCTGAGGAGCAGCCTGCTGTCCGCCTCATCTGCCACGCTCATCAGCACGACGCTGCCCTAGCACTACTGAAATCATCCCTGTCTCAATATAAATATCTGCAATAAACCACTCAACGGGTTAGGATCCTATGCCTGTGACTGGAACGTGACCGGTTCAAATCCAAGTCTCGGCAGACTGGTGTCACTGTTGGGTCCCTGTGGTCCAGGGAACGACCCTGCTCTCACAAAAAAATATACACTGCTTTGGATAAAAGCATCCCCTAAATAAATAAATAAAAAATGTAAACAACTTTATCAGAGGATGTAGATGAGAATGACACCCTGAAGCTTTACTCACTGTGCAATGAGCAGTGCCCAGGCTAATTACAGCACAGTCAATACACCCGAACATAATGAAATCACACATCAAAAACAGAGACAATCCACAGGCTTCGTAAACCCTAAACACCGAGTGCTGCCCCTTTCAGAGCGCGTTCCTTTTATTGCCTCATTTTGTCTACTAGTCTAGACCAAATGAAATCACTTGAGAGCGTAATTAATTTAAGCTTTAAAGAAAGCTGCGAAAAATCCCGCCGGCTCAGTCTGCAGATATTAAAGCCCCTTTTTATGTGTTCCGGAGCGTTCCGTAACGCTGCGAGGGCGAAATGCGCCAAAGTGCCGACGATGGCGCTTTACGTTCTGTAACTTGTGCCGGCGCAGTCGCCAAAACACCGCAGCAGCCCCAGCTGACACCTCAAAGAGCCTGAGGAACGCATCACGGGGAAATCGTGGCATATCTCCGTATCAGATCAGCTGACACGGACCGTTTTCCGGCCCTTGTAGACGAACGACCGTGGACGACACGAAACAGCAGGGGGCGTCAGAGGCCTCGTCCTTATGTATTCACAGGTTATCTGTTACGCTCCGCATCTCCATGCATGCGTGCGATAATCGCACTTCGAGGTACCGCAAAAACAAAGGAGCCACTGTCGATGGCCCGGAGTAGGCTTCGCTCGCAGCCCAATTCCCCGTCTACGTCGAGGAGAAAGGGGCGGGGGGGGGGGGGTGTGCGGCCCACATCCCAAGAGTTGCCAGAATGACTGCACCATTATGCGGCGGATTTACAGGAATGGAAATCCGAGCCGAGTGCGGACGGAGCCCGGACAGAGGCCGACTCGCTTTATTTACGATAAAGTCCTCGTGCGGAAATGCTGGCTGTGCGGACGTCGGCAGAGTTATTAAACCCACGCACCTGTTTCCAATCTTCATATCGGGCAGCCATTATCTCCGCAGCAAATATAAGAAATGTCCGGAGAAATGCACGTGTGAGCCAGGAAAATACCCCGAATGCACAAAGATTGAGCACAGAGCGCCAGAAACGTCGTTATTCAACTACAAAAGGATCGTCGCAATCTTAAAAGGACATTAAAAGGGTACCGGCAGGTTGCCACCTTAATTTCCCCATGCTCATTTCAGTTATAGTACATTTGCTTTGTAGCACAATACATCCAACACAAACCGTAGATACACAGTGAGTAATTGTGGCAGTAAAAACATAGTTTTCAAAATATACATAAGTCACTGGGATTGGTTCGGAGTATATAAGTAATCACACAATGGAGGCATTCTTCAGGTCAACATTACCAGTGGGTGCACATGTGCATGTTATAACTAGATGCTGTAAGATTTTCAAGTCTGCAACAAAGGAAACACTTCTATTACAGCGGTACATTCATCCTCTAAACACAAAGATCCAGCCTGCTTTTAGATCCACCCTTTATCGTATGTGTGTGTGTGTGTATCTGTGTGTAGATGTGTATATGGAAAGATTCCGTCTGCATAGGGACAGACCTGAAAAAACAAATGTCACAGGGATGTCCCTACAAGTTGAACACCTGTTACAAATAAAAAAGTGCAAAAATCGTTCGCGAGTTTCGGCGGTTTGTGTTTACTACACACAATGGGAGGCAGCCGCGAGGTCCCCGCAAAGCATCTGATGCATGACACGCATGCGTGCATAAATATTTCTGTTTTCCCATCTTGAGTCTGCTTCTTGGTCGTCGCTCCCCCTGCTGTTTCTAATAAAAGCTGCCTGCAGTCTTTCAGGTTGACATTCAATGCAGTGAAATGTGGGAAAAACAAGTGCTGAGTTTCTGGCCACTGAAGTATAGAGAGAGGACACAAACATTAAATGGCCTGTTCCAGGAATTCTAGAAGCCAGACCTCAGAAGAGCGCTTGAATGATTCTTAGAACTGTTCTTCAACAACGTTGGACAGCCAATCACATGCTCAGGCAGACCCTTGCTGCATGAGTGGTAGAGATAACAGCCTATCATAGTACAGAAAATATTATTGTTGGGGAGCATCATTCTAAATAAAGACCTTGGCTAAGTTCAAGCCACTAAGGAATGCTTTCATTTATAACACTTCAACACTGGCTAATGACTTAGATTGAAACATATAGTCCTTTTATTAGGATATATAGTGTATTATATAGTGTATAGTACTTTTATCACTATTCAAAGAAAAAATATCCATAAAGTCTTGGTATGTGCTCATCAATCCGCATGCATCACATAAACATTAAGCCGAAGAGTGTTTCAAAGAAATCCACTGATATCTATTTCAGAAAGAACTGATAAAGCCCACAGATAGCATCCCCTCCCATAAGTGCAGTCCTGCACCCCAGCCCGCCCCCACTGGCTGAGAAGCAGCAGACCTCAGCTGTTAAAACACAGCCCCAGTCCCAATAAAAATGCATGGGACAGAAAGTACAGCCATCCAAATGAGGGCGTGCGCCCCGGAACACCGGGAGACCGGCAGGATTTGTTTGAGTGCAGTGGAACGTCGCTAATGTCCTGGATGTTAGCTAACCCCCCCAAACCCCCCCCCCCCCAGGGTCGTCATTCTGCCCCATATCCAAGTCACAGGCCCCGTTAGCACAGAGGAACTTAACCTTGCCGCACGAGTCCCTCACGCTGGGTGGCGCTCAGGAAGAAAAGAACACGACTCACATGGCGCCTGACTTTACAGCTGTCCTCGTCTGCAGACGGCGTAACTGTACAGGCACTGTGTGTCTCATTCCAGAAGGATCAACAACAACAACAAGGATCTCTCTGGCTATTCAATGATGTTATCTAACAGGCCCTGATGTGCAATAATCTATCGGATGATAAACTGTTTTTAACGTCTTTTGTGAATAAAAGCTAGACGAATGTAGATTAACAAATACAGCGTGACGAATGCCTATTTCATGCTTTAATATAGAGCTGCCAGGGCAACAGAAAGACACTGGTACCCCTTTGGCAATAAATCTCCATAAGGATGTGGCTGTACTCATAGCAGGACCGTTGAGTTGGGATTTAGAGGTTTCACTGTTTAGGCTCAGCACTCCAAACTGTGTAAGTAGCAGGGGTAGAGCTTCCAGATTAATTTCATTACCGTGTAGCAGAATGCGAGCAAGTTTCCAACCGTCAGTCTCTGGGGTTTCTTCCCCTAGCCCGCCCTGCCGAAAACCATCTCGTGTGACGAAATCGGGAAGCTCGACCTCGGATTTGTCCGATCCTCATATCAAAGGAACGCTCGAAATGAACGGGATGAAAATCAGGCCCGTACAGACGCCGCTCTGGAACAAGCTGTGTGTCAAGGAAATGAGGCAACGGATTCGGCGTGACTGCGTTTGGGCAGTTTGTGGTGATCTGCATCCCATAAAGCCTGAGATCAACTCCTGTACCTTCCCTCCCAACTGAGCGGTACTCTGGGGAGTGAGAGTGCATGCACACTCCTACTCGGTCCTCCTGCCATTTACATTCCTTTCAGAGTGCTCCGAATACTCCACGATGCCAAGGGCCCAGGGGTCCCTGGTCACGTGTTCCTCCGTCGCTATGTACTTCGGCAACAGGGGCTAATCACAAGACGCTTCTTCTCAGGCCTCGGTCACTGTGCACGGGCAAGATCATTAGCCGAGTGCCCAGAGAAATGTAGAGGAGCCATGAAAGGATTAACTACTGTTAATACGCCGGCGATGTAATCAGCAGCTGCGACACGCCCCGCCGTTTCTTTAATCAAGCAGGAAGGACTCGCCATTAGCAGCGAGAGCCAGCGACCGCGCTCCCAGCCCCTTTCCCATGAACTGTTTTTCTACGAAGAATGGCGGCACGTGGACAAAAAAGGGCCGCGATAAATATCAGCCTGGCCAGGGGGGAGCCCACAGCAGGGGACCCATGCACTGTGGAACCTGCTGTCCCTGTGGCAAGGCCTCCCACGAGGCCAAAGAAGTACGGCCTGCAATCATTCCCCCCCCCCCCCCCGCGAGGAAAGCGGCGAGCTTGCCAGGGGCTTATCTCTCTTGGGCCACACTTCCTTTAACCCGCCGGGCCCAACCCAGTCGACTGAAAGTCCTCCGAACAGCGCCCCTCGCTGTCCAGTCAGGGAAATGAACGGGCTCCACTAAACTACTAGGTCGGAAGCATGGTGTTTAGTCGCCATAAATATAAAATTGCAAAAATTAAATGAACCCCACATTTTTTTGTCATGTTAGCTTGTTCTCAGTTCTCAGTAAAAGACACCATAAACATAGCGTGAGATTAAGTCTTTTTTTATTTTATTTTTTCTAAATAAACAGAAGCAGAGGAAATAATAACAGCGTTACCGGTGATTGCAGCCGTATGGTCTAAATCGAAAATAAGGGGGCAGCCTTTTAACAACAGACCTTATCACCACGTTTTCTTCTCAGGAATTACTAGATGATTGAAATCTTTCAGGCAACGTTATCAGTACATTAAAACACTATTCTTGCCCTTCGATCATGTTGCGCTGTCTTTCTGGTCGGTGGGATGCAGCTGATGTTCCGCGGAGAACAATAACAATAAGATATTAGCATAAAGAAAACATGCAGGGCTAACGAAGGCGCCATCCACAGTTTCTCGTTAGCGCGTGTCGCGGTGCCTCCGGTCTCCTGGCAGGCCGGGTATTAGCTCTAGCTCTCCCGAGACCCTCACGCACAGAATCCCACGGCCCAGTTCCAGACATGCCGTTACGGCGCCGGGGTCCTCATCTCCTCGAAAGAACAACAGAAGCTCCAGTCAGTTTGCCAAAGGATGTACGTCAACAGCCACGGACACAGCCGAGTCGTGGGAGCGTTTGTTTATGGGACACCGCCGCAGATCACATACAAGGAATTATGTTACCCAAAAGTGAACCAAAGGCTTTCCAAAAACCAAGCAAACTCATGGCTGACATGGTAGACAGGAAGAAGCTGAACATTTCATCCGTTTCCAGACAAGCGCAAAATTCGTCTACGCCTGGATTTCTGCCACATGCCAAATGAAGGGTAGGAAACGTGCGAGAAAAATTCTGTTCTGTGTACTCCACCATACCAAGGGGAACTCGAACCTTTGAGACACGGTGCCAGTGTTTTTCTGCATGGCAGAAGTGACGACCACATCCAGCTTGTGATGACGTAGTTCGGGCTACAGCTGTGGTAAGAAATTCCAGCAGCATTCAAGAGAAGCATCTCTGCAGAGTAACATCACCCTGGAGACCACAACTCATACCAACAGAAGGTCACCTCTGTAATAAAAAATATATTCTAATTTTAT
>JAODLC010000038.1:6780997-6801591 GCA_026781145.1 Hippopotamyrus pictus | reverse complement strand
ACTATGATCCCGGTTAGTGGACAGAACAAACAGTGAGAATGTGCTAATCCCAAGTGACGTGATAACTGTCCTGATCCCAAAGTGATATTGTGATAGGCAGCGAGTCTCCTACCTTAGTATGATAAAGCTGAGAATGAAATGTCCTGGATCCTGTGCTTAACTCATCCCAACGAGATCGGAACAGACAGAAGTGTTATGAGCCAGGAATGTAGATATCTCAGATAACCAACGTTCCCGATAACAAGTGCTAGAGCAATGGCCAAGAAGCTACAGTAAGTTTTGTAATCAAAATGCTTCTGGATTATTTCTGCATGTAGCTGCCCCTACCTTCAAACAGGGTCTGGTACAAGGCACTGAGGGACTTCAAATTACAGCCAGAAAAAAACCCTAAACCCTCAGCTCATTTTATCTCGAGCCAATTATACCCCTGATTTATTTTCTGAAAAACAAAAGGATGGAACAGGGTTTAAAAGACCCCGCAAGTCCCGTGACTTTTAATCCGACAGAATTCACCACTGTGTCCCGCGTAAAGGCCGCTCATCTTAAGGGAACCACAGCACCCATTTATAAAATCAAGGGGGCTGTTTTGAAAATGAAAAATCCTATTTTGAAAAAAAAAAAAACCTTCTCAAATGCTCCCAAGGTAAGCAATTTCAAATGACTTCCTTTGCTACTGGCCCTCACCCCATTTGAACCAGAAGCTGTGACCACAGGTGAAGGAAGTTTCTAGACGTCTTGGGCTATATTTGCACTCTACACTGAAGACAAACACTCAGAACTGCAAAGAGACACATGAACTTGACTCGGGCAAATTGAATCAAGATGTTGCAGAAAAGCTTCATTACATTATTAGAGAGCTGAGTGTCCTTTCCTGAAGACGAGATTCTCGTGACTATGATGGTACAGATACGGTCCTTGGTAGTCATCTGTCAAAAAGAGAGCTATTGATGTCTGTGTACACTCACTGATGCGAGCGTGCCTGTAAGCGTGCATTGTTTCAGTGTACTGATGGTCGGCCCACTTTGTTAGGCCGTTGACACAAAAACAATAACAATAGACCAGGATCAAATGGTGCCACTACGTGCAGCCCAAGAACGGAAACCAAGTCGAAAATGCATTAGACAGTGCCAAAATCCCAGCTGTCTTTGTACAGAAGTCCGAGGTCCCGAGAGCACTCTCCCCTTACCATGCCTACCCCAGTAACCAGGCCACACTTTGGCAGACAGTTACGCCAGACTGCACCATCCTATTGCTGTAACTTTCTGAACTCAGCCTGAGACTGAAATAACTCAGAGGCCGACTTGGTGCTGTGAAGATGACCAGGAGATGCCAGCCGCTGCATGTATCGAGCTCTGCTCATCGACGTGAAGTAAACAAGGGAAAGATGACCTCCCCCTCCCACCACCGGGAAACCACCGCAAGATAAAATTACAGCCCGTGATCCAAAAAGCGGCTCGCACCGGATCTCAGAGACCTTCCTGCAACGTGAGCATCGATCAGCCGGCAGGAGCGACTTCCCTAGGGGACCTGGTGTGACTCTCGCCATATTTAACCCTCAGTCTTGACTGCAGGTCCAACAGATCCCGGCAACAGGAGTCGCATATACCAACTAGCCTGGCACCGCACTGAGGACAAGTGGCCCGGTAACCGTGGCAACCTGCTCCCTCTTGCCTACCTGCTCACGACGGATAAACGGCCGACACGTGAGACGAGAGCCCGCCTCACCTGAGCCTGCGGAGCCGAGAGCCTGGAGCTGGGAGCTGCAGCCGATCTCGTCCTGGGGCCCAAAGTGTCCGTGTGCGACGGGGCTGCCCTCACCGCCCTCAGTGCTTATCGAGAAAGAGCCACTCCCCGCCCCCCCCAGTGCAGCCCGGGTGGGTGGAGCGGGGAACACAGCGAACACAAGGCTCTGCGCTCATTCTGACCCACACCTCGCTAAGGCTCTCCTGCCACCCTGACTCTGTGTGAACACACCCCATGCACCCCCCCCCTCCCCCCCCTCGCTGAGGGCAGTACCGAAAACCGTAAAGCTGCTCGAGTTTTACAGGACAGCATCCACAGCTGTGGTGGCAGTGACGACAAAGGGGACAGGACTAAACAAGGAGGTCACCTTATGATATGTAATAATAACCAGGACAGTGTACTTCTCCAGGAGCCTGGGTGACGGTAATGGGAAATTCGGTAAATTCTGCCAAACCAGGGAGGTTACATTTGTCAGTGGGGGGGTCAGTTAAATTCACTGATTGGAGGCATATCCCGTGTCTGAAAAAACTTGGAAATAAGGTAAGAATGTAAAGTATCTCTTTTATTCTAGTTTCAATGTGGGATGAAGTATCCAGTACTTTCCCATGTGTCTGGATCTGTACCTGGAGAGCTTCTTTACTAACAGCGGCATGCATGGGTCATAATCTCCACAATATAGTATGACATAGAGGCCAGAGTCAGGCTTACAGACGACCTCCACGGTCTGGCGACGGGATTCTTGGAAGTCTCCATGTTAACGAATGGATACATGTAAATGTGGAGGGCTTGAGAGCAGTGGACCTGCATACTAACAGCAGCATTCAAGGCAGCTGTCGGGATTCCGAGGAATATCCTTACTTACTGAGTACCGGGAAGGGCCACAGTTCCCACGGACCTCATTTCCAAGGGGAGCCTGCAGGGGGCGTCGCTGAGGTTCTACAAACAGGAGGATGCTAACGGTATGCTGATATGAAGCAGCACCTGTGTCTCTGTGTCGCCATCAAGTCGATGTGGTAAAAATATTCAGGTGTAAGAAGTCTCTGGTGTAAAAATATTCAGCTTAGACTACGATGATAATATTGACTGCAATTATTACTAATGACACTCGCTAACGTGATTCTGGCTAACGGCCATGGGCAGTGTTACCAAAGCAAACTTCTTCGGACGTCAAGGTTGATATGTCCATGGCGACCGTGTCATACAGAAGAGAGAGCTTTTCCTGCCGATTGGGCTTGACACCGGGGTTCGGGGACAGATGTCCTGTGTCATTGTTGTCCCTTTGTTTTGAAGGAACAGGATGCCACATCAGCGACCACGCCCATTCCCGATAATGCTTTGTTTACAGCCGTTTCCCCAAACAGCGGCGTTCCGTCGCGGTGCTCCTACACATCTGTGTTTGGGTGGACACTCAAACCGCGTCGGGGGACAGGAAGAGGCCCCTCCTAGCCGCGCGTGACTCACCACTCCCCACCCCATCCCATCAGTCCCGGGGCCTGCGGATGTGTGGGGCCTAGCTAGTTGACGTTAGAGCTTCCCAGGGCCTGGAGAGGGACCCAGCATTGTCTTAACTTCAGAGCTTTAAAGAGGGCCAGCCGCTGACGCCTCGAGGATCTTGGTTTCGGCCTGGGGATGGGACAACAATGGCCTGAGCGCTGCCTCCCAGGCTGCCATTCCCCTCATCAGCCTCTCTCTAATGTGCCGCGGTTTCTCTACGCCGCCAACAAA
Organism: Hippopotamyrus pictus; assembly: GCA_026781145.1. Classification (NCBI taxonomy): domain Eukaryota; kingdom Metazoa; phylum Chordata; class Actinopteri; order Osteoglossiformes; family Mormyridae; genus Hippopotamyrus; species Hippopotamyrus pictus. The sequence goes on along the minus strand of JAODLC010000038.1, from coordinate 6,798,123 downwards.
CCGCCGTCAGCTCGCGGCGACGACACAGCCGCCCGGCCCACAAGCTAACGATTCGGTTGTGCAAAAACCCAGAGCTTCAAGCTCAGGGGTCCTGCAGCGTTCAGTAGCCACTGTGATTCTCCAGGACCCACAGTGAGCGTTTGGTTAAATCAGTGTTTGTTACAGCATGTTGAAACTGTGCTCAGTTAATTTTTAATTATACAGATAACAGGAGGTAATAGTGTTTTTCAGACAGATGCCAAGTCTACCCATTTCAGCTTAATCAGTACACAGTCCTGATGAGGAGATCAGCGCAAACACAGGGGAATGTCCAAACTCCACAAATAGAGTACAAATCGAACCCACAACCCTAGACGGTTAAATCATTTAAGTAACATTTGTGGACATTGTGTGCAAAAAGAAAAAGACGCTTGTCTGAGTGACTGTGTATCTTTTTGCAGTCATATTTCATGTGATAAAATACTGCTCCGCACTTACATAAACCTTCCGTTAACTTCATTACTACGCGAAGCAGCGTATCCATGGAAACGGGAATCGCGGCTGGGCGTTTTCATCCCCATTAATTGTTCTGCTGTGGCAGTCCCAGAGCTCCCGTTTCAATGTTCTGGTCAGCACGCTGCGCTCCAAAGCGCTCCACATTGTCCTGTATATATGCTGGGGGGGACGAGGGGTGGGGCAGCCCCAGTGAAAACACCCGCTGCTCTACATATGTCTCACTTCGCTGCCAAGAGCCCGTCCCAGCTGCCGAGCTTGCCTCTGTACCTTTTAACCTCGATTGCCCGCATAACAGGTACCTGGAGGACGTCCTCCCTGAAATAGCTACCTGGACACAATCTGCCAAGAACTGTCTGCGAAACACGGTGTAGGGGAGCCTGGGGACCATTCCTGAATCGTATCTTGTATCTATTTACTCATTAATTTGTGTACTTTAGCATGACATGTTTCATAGCCATCGGAGTTGTCGCTAGGAGCCTAAGCTAGCAGAAACAGTGGCACATATAGCTGGGATGTGTTGCTGAAATGTATTAAAAATCTGTCCAATGACTGATCCCATTCAGCAACTGGCCCCAGTCTCCCCTAATGCACTGGGTAGACAGTGGAACCATAAGTTGTAGAAACGTATTATAAGCCAGCAGGCTAAGAGCTAGCAGTTTGCATGGGTTTGCCCGTACCAACAGCATCTACCTCGTTACCCAGCGTGGTGGATGTTTTTGGCTGGCCGTCTGTTTGCCTACAGTGCCACTGAAGAGATTTTTAGCCTCCTCCTACCACTTGGACTGCGCTAACAGGAGGACCGCAACCCCAGCACCCCCCACGAGACAGCAGAGACCCAGATCTTTATTTGTGTTTTTCCAGCACCCGTCCGCGTCCTCTTTTTGGGCCGGCGGTACCTCCGGGGGTAACATGATCCGACAGGCCTGGCCACTCCTGCGATTGTGACTTTTCTTTGGCGCAGAACACGGAGTGCGGCAAGGCTGGATGACCTCATATCTGTCTTCAGGTGGCACCGGCTTCCCCTTCTCGCTGCCAGACCGGACGGGGAAATGGCGAGCTGCGGAGATTACGCGCCGAGTCCTTTGCACGATCTTTGCGAAAACGTTTAACCCCACAGATCCAGCATTGCTACTAAGGGAAGACGCACACTGGTCACACTCAAGCTTTACAGAAGAATTCAGACATCAGGTGAAGCAGGCAAGACCCAGAACGGAGACAGAGACAGACAGCATTATAAAAAATGATCTGAGACACATGCTGCATCAAGCAATATATGATTCGTAAACGTAGGCCCTCTTTTTCGTAAAAACAGGGAGCTTAACTGACGTTTCTAAACAGAACACAAGTGTTTAAATTGTTTCCATTCCACGCCTGTTTTCATAAACTTCCAGTTCTTCAGCTGAATGTTTCCTGCAAATGTTTTTCTTTTAAAGGGAGGCAAGGTGACACGGGGGCCACGTTTCTGGCCACTTTACACTCATTTCTTTTCATTTGCCGCCTCACGTTTTGTTTTGTTTTGTTTTGTTTTGTTTTGTCTTGTCTTGTTTTGTTTTGTTTTGTTTTGTTTTGTTTTGTTTTGTTTTTTGTTTTGTTTCAGGCAATGCTTTCTCTGCCATTTTTTACCCAAGGACCCTGTGTCTTTTGCCGAGCAGCATCAGTCCCGGTCCGAGCGCACATCGGCGATGCCAGTTCAGAAACACAGAGCAAGGCCCGCAGGCTGCGACAGCCTACCTAACAGCTCGGGCCTACAGGGGTCTGTCAGTCCCCCTTGGCGGAGCCACCTCGGGGCCCTCAGCCTTGGAATTTCCTGTGGGAGCTGCCTGGTGGGGGGCAGGGTGGAAGGTAGCCCTGGCAGTCCACTGAGGCCCAGTCAAACCACCACCAATTTGGTAATGGCTGCCAGATGAGGGAGAGCTTTGGACTCTGGGGGCCTCTCCTGCTGCAGCCATCCCATAAAAAGCCCCCCCACTCCATTCCGCCCTCATTCCCCCCGCTCCCTCTGTGCGCCACTTTTTTCAATCTTTTTTTCACGAGTCCTTCAAAAACAAATCTGTCATGTAGCAGCCCTGCCGCAGGCACAGGGCGAGTTTATTTTTAGGAGGGCCTAAGCCCCCCCTTTACACGTCCTGCCAAGTTAAACAAGCACTAAGACAGCCAGGGCCTGTTTTGTTGCTCCCACGTCGCTAAAGTCCACTCCGCCGAGTGTGCATGCCACATGCAACCCGCCTTCCATTCTGATGCGTTCTGATTGGCAATGAGGACGCTCTGTGACTCTACGACCCTCCACGACTATCCTGTATCCACAGTCGATCTTCCAGTGTCACGTGACAGGAGTGGGAATGGTCTGCGGCGGCTAATGGGCCGCTTCCATGCAGAAGCGTAATCGTTGACGGCGTCGGCGATTGTGGGCGGCGGGTCGGCCTGAAGGGCACCTACCTTCACCTCGCATTTCTTGTGGCATGTCAGCCGGCAAACTGCAGGACGACAGAAGAGAAAAAGAGAAGACAGAGGAGATCATTAGTGTTCCTTCCTTTGCAGAAACACTGAACAGTTCAGCTGAAAAGCGGCTATGTGGAGAAATACTGCACTTCGGTTAAACAAGGGCAGTGCGCTAGGGCCAAGGTCCGCAGTCTGTTTACTCGGCGCTCTGAGCTGAATGCGAGCGCCGGTCCAACCCCCTGCCTCCCCCACCGTGGGGTGGGGGGGGCTGGTCTCGGGTTTGGCCCCCGGTACCGGCACGGTACAGTACTAGCAACGCTTTGAAACTTGAGTCTTTCCGGCATGCCTGAAAAGCATACCCCCCCAGAAAAGACTCCTGAAGGCTTTAATTGTGCTGCTGCCCCCCCAATCTGGCCCACCTCCTTTCACCTCCCCCCCACCCACTAGGTATACTCGCCATCCATCCACCCAAGGGAGGGACATAACTTGGAAGGGCCTTTCTCTCATTCCCGGGCCCCCCGGGACCCTGAGCTCGTCCCGGGCCCAGCCGGCACGGGTACCTCTGCCTCACAGTGGCCACTCTGTTCCCTCGCTGCCATTTTGTCCTTCAGTCAGGGTGGGTGGAGTCACCCCGCCTATGGAATCCTCTGAGTTGCCGCCCACCCGTCCGCAGGGCTACGTTGCTGGGCTGAGGCCCCAAACAAGGGCTGAAACTCAGTCTCTCGCTTTTTTGGACTCTTACCTACGAGTCGGGGCCGTCGGAGGCAAAATCGCAGGGAGAGCTGGCAGCTGCCGCAGATTCCCTTCAAGGTGAAAACGACCGGCGAATGCAAGGAGAGCTGCTCCCCAAACTGTGTTTAAACACTTACGCTCAGGGAATCAAGCACAACGGGGTCTTAGGAAATGTACCAATCTCTCTGGTCATGACTAACTGCTCAAAAATGTACTTTTACTGTTTAATCTCTGATTGCGAGCTTTTAATTTTATTAAAAAATGAAATAGCCTGATTCCCATGAGCGATGGAAGCAGCAGTGACCGGGTGCTCCTCAAACAGACCAGTAGCTCCCTGGTATTTTCATTTGCACCTAAACATTGTGTGCTGGCCTTGCACTGACATCTCTCTCTCTCTCTCTCTCTCCCTCTCTCTCTCTCTCTCTCTCTCTCTCTCTCTGCCCCTCTCCCAGTGTTTGGGGGTCTGGCCTGTAATACTGAACATGGATATCCTACTAACGCTGATGAAGGTGAGCTATAAAATTCTCTAAAAAGAACACAAGTCGCGAGAGTTCGTCAGCGATGTATTAAGTGTTTTCTCCGTTATCACACTATCACTCCACACAACCGAATGGACGTCACTGAATACTACCTTGGCAACAAATTAACATATTCTCCAAAAAAGGTCAGATCTGCTTTCTATTGGCTCGTTACAATTTATTGATGTAAATATAATGATTACTGCACATGATCGCTTCCATGAAGGGTTTAAACAACCCCCAGCCGCTGTCCTGGCCTTTGATTTATCCAATCTATAGATAATGATCTCTGAAAGCCCTCATCCCACCCGAAGATGCAAACACTGAACGTGGCTCAGAATCAAAGAGAGAGCTTTGGCCAGTTTCACCCAATGGGAGGCCATACTGGGAGCGAATGCAGCATCCCTGCCACACCAATCAGCCTTTGCCTTGTTAGGAAATCGAGCCCTCCGCGCATAAACAAAAGTCAGACTGGGGGGGGGGGTGGTTTACTGGCCAGTAAGATGTTTGGGGTGGACTTCTGTCTGACTCAGGATTAATGGAATGTGCTAAATGAAGGAGCGGCCCAGAGCAGGCATTTCCTCTCCTGGGGGGCCGAGCCTGGCCGGAGTCAGGCCACACGGACAGCTGACACCTTTGGACAGAAATGCCAGCACATCCAAGATCCCACCACTGCTCTTTCTGTGCTGGGTTTCCTCCAGGGGCCTCCCTGGGCAGACCAGATTAGCGGGAAAGAGCGGAATGCCGCCAAAAAGGCTTCCCAGAATCCCCAGTACCGACGATGGTCAGCACCCAGGTGGTCGTACAAGGTCACAGTTCAAAATGACCAGACTCCCAATCAGCTTAACAAGCTAAGCTTCGCGCTATAATTTTGACGAAACGTTTTGACCCCTGTCTTGGTTTCCAGCCGGCAGATTCAGCTAGCGACATAAACAAGACAGGCTAGCAGCATAGTGTCTCACTCAAATATGTGACCCAAAAGATTAAAATCACCATAGCAGCCATTTTTCGTCAAGTTAAATTGTTTCACCTGCACCCCTGTACTGGACAAGTGGCTGGCAGATGGATGGATGGATGGGGTGTTTCAGTGAATTAGCAAATGTCATTTAATGCTCCATAAAACTCCCGCTTACACTGTGTAAAAATGAGACATTCACCACAACGCTGGCAGCTTCTGGAAAACCCATATAAAAACACACAAACAAGTGTGAGTGGCCAGCATGTGCCCATGCGTTCTGATTCGCTGGTGTTTACAGCCTCGGTCCCTGACGAGGATCTGACCAATTAGCAGTTCATATGACACACATTACCCCATGCAGACATGTGGACTGCATCTGCCTTGGCAGCGACTGACGTGAGTCGCCAGCTTCCACCGAGGTGAGGGGGGCAGGACCCACAATGCTAATGAGAACCTGGCTGAACCCTATAGGGCACATTGCTGTTGCGGTGACAAGTCTCGCCCACGGGTTCCGTCGTCTGGCTGACCCATTTGGCACCGGTGACACAGTCCAAGACAAATTAGGCTTCGATGGACAGAAAGGTAGACTGCAGTTATCAAGCAGAATTCCTGTCTGAACTGTTCCTCTGGCAGCATCTACCATGAGCCAGAAAGTGAAAAGGTCTTATTTACGTTTATATTTGTCTGTTTCTTAGATAGTTGCTGTCCAAAATGACATAGCAACACAACAGCAAGGAGGATAAAAGATCATATTTCAAGGATTTTAAGAACTTTAAAACAATAATAAGTAAATATTCAGTGACAGAAACAAACACAAAAAATGCAGAAAAATAACTGTAATATTGCTGCTGTTGTACTTAACATAGAAACACCGTAACAACTATATTAAAATGTAAGGTTTTTATCATACTAACCCTCTGGCCAGCCAAGGCTGCCTGATTCTACAACAACCTGAACTGTGACCTGGAGGCTTTAAACAAGTCTATTCTTCCTCCACCTCTCCGTGCCGTCATACGATTCGCGATGTGCGTGACGTTACAGCTATTTTCTGCTGCCCTCTGCTGGATAAGCACAGTAATTCCTCCAAATAGGTGTACTATAGAAATAACCTTTAAGTCATTTCATTCTAAACTTAAAACTTCAGATTTCAATTTAAACGCAAAGGAATGACGAAAATCGTGATAGAAGTTCCCTTAAATGTTTCAAATGATATCAAATTAAATTTACCTGAATTCCCTTGAACACTGGGGGTGTTTTTTAGTTTAAAAAGTGGGAAAGTTGTGATTTGAACTGCAGCAGTGATACATCTGATCTGTTGGAACAAAAACACACCTGAACATAGTGCAGGTGGTTTTACTTCACACAGAGAACAGGGAAACATGGATTAAAAGTAACCTGATCCCCCACCGCTGACCTTGACAGGCTCACTGTCTCCTGCTGACTGTCCCATTGTGAAGTATTTCTCTTGGTACCACTAGACATCAGTGTGACTTCTGTGGTTTTCAAGGGTCCCTATAAAGTGTTGGAGCCCCTGAATCTTCCAGGCTATCCATGGCCCTACAGCACCCCTGCTGGCCAGTCACTGGAAGCGTAGCCTGACAGCACATGTACCTAATTTCACTGACAGCTGTATGTTTCTGAAATAATTATCTGCCATCCTTATATGTTGCTATTGGACAAATGTGTCCGTCGAATAAATAAATGCAAATGTAATAAACCAAACTGAATATTAACCGATTTGAACCTTTCCCTTTAAATTCCTATTCTTTTAAATTCTTTCTGCCGCAAACTGATCCCTGAATCTAGTTTATACCACTGATTTGCTCAGCTGCATTTTATTTTTTATAACATAAATATTGGACAGTCATGGGATTTTCTCCTGTTTATATATTTACGTCATTTTGGCAAACGCGATTAGGAAGCTGACCCAGATGTTCAATTAGTGCGTTGTTCTTTCCTGCTGATTTAGGAAATTCTGTTTCCATCCACCAGGCCCATGTGTTTGTGGATAAAACGAGAACATGGACTTGCTAATTTGGATATTTAATTAATGGAATAGCACATGACTTTAAATCAAGGGTGTTGATTTGGGAATGGACGGTAGATTCATGTCTCTGCTAATTGTGGGACTACATATGTGTGTATTGGGACTATAAGGACACTGTTTATAGTTGTAAAGCACTTCCATGACCATAAGGAAGAATGATTACCTGTGTAATTGCTTCATCAACATCTAAATCTTTAAATATTTCATCTTTTTTACATTTAAGTACATTGAACAAAGCTATTTCAGACTGTCCCCAGCAGGTGGCGCTGTTGTGTAGCTAAGAGCCCATCCATGCTCCCATCTTTAATACCGCTTAGCCAGTACAGTGTCCGCTTCCAGGAAACACAGGACACTGGGCAGGGGCCTCCCTGGATGGGATGCCACTCCCTTTCAGGGAAAACAATGCCTGCTCAAGATAATCTAGAGACTCCACTGAATCACACAACTGTAGGAAGAAAGTTTCCATAGATAATGGGTAAAACACAGTAAAGACATCTAAATGCACACAGAGGTGGAACTCGAACCCATGACCATAGATGTGTGAGACTACAGTACTAACCACAAAGCCATTGCACCAGGCTACATTTAACCCACAGGATAGCAGCAAGCCAGATTTCAAGTCCGTATTGAAGCTGAGAATCAACGTCAGCCGTTATGCTTGTTTTAAAATCCAAGACAAAACAGACCCCGATTAATTACGAGGTGAATTTCTGTCCACGAATGAAGGGTAAACATCATCTCTTGTCATTTATATGACTGGCAGTGAAGACGTAGCGGGTTGATCGGTTAACGACATGAATAAACCATGGAGGGTAGCCCTATCGAGCCCAGAGCGAAGCCAATTCATCACGAGGCTCTCATCAACCTGCTCCGCTAATCAGTGTAATGACGTTCTCGCCATGCAGAAGGGGCTCTCTCCGGGACAGCTAATAGAGTATCGCGATTGCTTCTGCACACCCTGCCCTGCATCTGCGTGTGTTGGAGTGGGCGTTAACGTGCATGCATGCTCGTGTGATCACTCCGGCAGGGCAAACGTCACGAAAACGAGCTGATCAGTACCAGATCCCGTCTATATTTCTCTGCATACGCCCAGCCGTGTCTTGCATCGGTCTCACAGTGCTGCATATTTCCTCCCTCCTCCTGCTAGCCGTGAGGTGTGGGGCCCTCAAGAAGGGACCCCGGGGCCCATGCGGATCAGCAAGCAGCTAGAGCCGCTACGTTTAATGGGGCACAGCTCTATGACGTCAAACACTAGGTAGGCCTTTATTTCAAGGTGCGATGCATCTTGGGAACGCTGGGAAAATTCCATGAAAGTGTTCATTATGTTCATAAAGATTAATGTAATCTGCATTCCCATCAGACGGCAGCTCGGAGCAGCTATCCGGGAGTCACAGCCGGGATGGATTCTTCACTCCCCCTGACGAGTTAATGCACTGTCCACGATCGGCTCGGAGCGAGATGGCGGAATGAAAACAATCTCCCGGCTCTCAGGGAACGTGACCGCAGGCCACACGTGGCCACACGCATGCACGCACGCACCCAGACACAGTAAACACGCAGGTCTTGGCAGGTCTTGGCGCCGCACGTGCCCACAACGGCACATCACGAGAAGCTGCGATTGCGAGGCCTTCCTGATTAGGCAGCGCCGGGGAGTGGGTGATATCTTCCTGCACGTGAAAGGCTGGTGGTGGGAAACTACACTCTCTAGGACAGGGGGTGGGAGGGAGGGGTAAACGAAAGGTAAGCCCTAATTATCTGCCGGAGGAGAAGTTCAGGGGGCCATTCCAGGGGGCCTCAAACACACAGGCTCGATGTCTCCTCGGAAAGCGTCAACTGACCCGCGCTTCCCTCCTTCCCTGGATGCTCTGCCCCCCAACCCGCCTGACTATAAACCACGCCCCCAAACTATAAACCACGCCCCCAAACTCAGCCAAGCGGCCCAGCATCTCCATATCACCGGTCATGTCTCCCCAGATATGCCTGTCCGCTTTGATGTCACAGGCGATTAAGAGGAATGATCTGATCGAGGGACTGCCGGTGCAGTGTGTGGTCCCTGCCTATATCTCACCTCCATGGCATCAACCACGGTGTGCTTACGGTCCCCCAGCCCTCAGTGCTGCGGCAGCCGGGGGCTAGCCCACCGCTGTCCCGGGCCGCCAAAGCCGTGTCTCTGGGCGAGGCCCTATTATTCACTTTGTGCTTCTCACAAAGGCAACTTAGCTCATAAATCGGGTTAATCCAGACGGGAGCCGGCTGCGGCGATCGCGCCCCCCGCCCGGATGAGGGGGAGGTCCTTTTCAGCCGAGGGAGCGGCCGCTTTTGTTAGCGGGCCCCCGCCATCAGCACGTTAAGCCCTTAACCCCCTTCTCTGGCGGGGAGCAGCCCAGCATGGCAGTAAACCCCGTCCCCTGCATAAAGCATGCGGTTGCCCCCATCATGATCTCCCAGAATGCATCATGGCTGCCATGACAGGTAGCTAGCAGCATTGGCACCACAGGGGAAATGATCGCCCGTTGCCCCACCAAAAATAATCACACGAAGATGCTAAAAAAGATCAGTCTATCAGCATATCACCACCACACGCCCCCCCACTGATTGACAATTTTTACCATCGCTAACCCTATGCAGCAGACAATTGCCCCCCAAGACCTCTGACACAGTTCGAACACTGGTCCCCCCAGCATCTCCAAATGTCCAGCCCTGGATGCCCAGCCCCCCTCCCCGAGAAAATCTTGGGCCCGGCTGTCAGATTTGTTCTAACACCGGTGGGTGGGTGGGACCGCATGACGGGAATGCAGGTAAACAAACTGGAGCCCAGCTGGTCCTGGGTGCTTCATCCATCTGCGGCTCACGGGTGGTTGAGTACCAGCGCCTGGTCCTGCCCGGCCCCAGCCTGGTGTCCCACTTTCCCCATGTTGGTTAGTAAATTTAATTCCGCCATGTTTATATGTGTGTGTGTACGCATGCTTCTTCCTCACCCCTTTATCCAGGATAATGCGTCATGGCCAATTGTAACAGAGGCATGACCACACGAGGCAGACTGCACGACCAAACAAGGTAGATTGCACGACCGCATGAGGCAGACTGCACGACCGCACGAGGCAGATTGCACGACCGCACGAGGCAGACTGCACGACCGCACGAGGCAGACTGCATGACCAAACAAAGTAGACTGCACAACCACACAAGGCAGATTGCATGACCACACGAAGCAGACTGCACGACCAAACAAGGCAGATTGCACGACTGCATGAGGCAGACTGCACGACTGCATGAGGCAGACTGCACGACCACACAAGGCAGACTGCACAACCGCATGAGGCAGACTGCATGACCACACAAGGCAGACTGCACAATCGCATGAGGCAGACTGCACGACTGCATGAGGCAGATTGCATGACCACACAAATTCCCCAAAAGGTTCCCAGAGATGCACAGCCCTCATGGGTGAGAAATCCCCCCCACTCTCCTGTCCCACAAACCGTTGGTCCAGTCAGCAGCCTGACGGACCAGCCTGCTTCGGTTCTGGTGTAGCTATTCTGAAATACCATTATAGCAGGATGACCAGGGCTGTGGTTACCGGTGGATCGTCTGCCCACCCAACAAAGATGGACCAAATGCAACCAGTCATTAATGATTTAATAGAAATCCTGAGTCTGTATTTTACCGTTGCCGCCCCCCTGCCCAGGAAGAGGACTGGGATCTGGTACCCCCATGACCCCTGACATAAATGACAAAATTGGAACATTGGCACCCACCCCAGCATGGAACCCTGCTAAAGCCACTGTGAAGGACCTGTGACAGTTGCCAGGGATAAACAAACACTAATCATGCGACTCGCTTGTTTGGATAAGGCACGTGCAGGGGGAGGGTCCACTTCCATGTGAGCTTTAAAGGTGTCCTTTTCAACCTTTGGGCACTTGCTCCTCAATAAGTCTCTGCACAGCCCAGATCTGGACTGCAAACATTATGACGCTAAAAGCAGGAGCACACAGAAAGGTGTGCAGATCGAATCCCATAATGCATCCCCTTGAAGGCCCTTTATCTCCCACGTTACCAAACCCAAACAGATCAATCTTGTTGTATCACTGAGTCTTAGGTCACATGTTTACTACATCCATCTCAGCCAAAGTCAAGTGTTGTGGCAAGAGCGACTGGGAAAATGATAAACAGAAAAGTGAGTAGGTTTTTATTAGGTCTGCGGCAGCCATTTGCTGACCACGCAAGTGTCCGTCCATTAAACCAACAGGATGTTACACTGTATGATAAAAGACGAAAAATTTGGAATGCAACGCATTAACTTGCTTCCAATTTACCAGAAAGCCACGATAAAATGTCGACACCACCCTGACTAGCAGCGGAACCGTCCGGTGGGGAGTCAGTGCTGAAGACTGACAGGACTGCATGATCAGGTGATCCACAAGGGGGTAGAGGACAGAGGTAATAGGGCTGCCCCTCCCCCCACTCCTTACAGATACACACAGACATGGAGCTCGCTCACTCCCGGATTGTCCGTCAGAGTCAATCGCCTAATGGGTGCGCGGGGCTTGTTGAGGTGGATTAGCTAATGAAGTCCTGCTCTGCTGGGGCCTGATTGATTCTGTGTCACTCGCATTGATATTCCGCAGGAAATCCTCCAGGCTGCGTCGGCATCCAAAGACGCTCCAGCAACAGCTAATAGCTTTAAGGACCAAGCGTGCGGCAGTGTGTCTCTCAGCCACTGCACATAATGAATGACCACTGCAGAGAAAGTGTCTTGGGGGGGAAGCAGCTGCTCCTGGGGGCTGAAACGAGCACTTATCGCTCCGCTAAAGGTCTGCATGTGTGCTCACTCCTCCACTCCTGGGGTTAAAGCGCGAAGTGCTGATCCATGCCGATTGCAGTCACTTGCGTATGTTCTTTGGCTCCGGGACACAGGATACCCCCTCAGAACCTTTTCATTTTAATCAAAACCCCTCGCTGCCAGCTAAATGGAGATGCTGTCTGGCTGTCAGGATGCTCGAGCAGCTTTTGCAAAGCATGACTACCTTGTTAAACTCACGAGGAGGCTCAAGACACTGCAAAAACGACTCACTGGAGACTGCGTGGTTGCACAATGCTGACTGCATGACTGTTTAATGAAAACGGTATGGCTGCTTAGTGCAAACTGCGTGATTGCTTAGTGCAGGCCACATGGCTGTTCAATGCAGACTGCGTTACCACACGAGGCAGACTACACGAATGCTTAGTGCAGTCTGCATGGGTGCTTAGTGCAGACCGCAAGATAACACGAAACAGACTGCATGGCTGCTCAATGCAGACTGCATGACCACATGATGCAGACTGTGCAGCTACTTAGTACAGACTGCATGAGACCTCAATGCAGACTGCATGACCACACGAGGCAGACTGTATGAATACATAGTGCAGAATGTATGGCTGCTTAGTGCGAGTTGCATGATCACGAGGCAAACTGCAGAACCATACGAGGCAGAGTGCAGCAATGCTTAGTGCAGACTACACAGCTGCTTAGTGCAATCTGCATGACCACACAAGGCAGACTGCATGGCTGCTTAGTGCAGACTGCTTGACCACGAGGCAGACTGCAGAACCACACGAGGCAGAGTGCATGAACCCTTCATGCAGACTGCACAGCTGCTTAGTACAGTCTGCACAACACCTCAATGCAGATGGCACGAATGTTTAGTGCCAACTGCATGACCACACGAGGCAGACTGTATGGCTACTTAGTGCAGACTGCATGAACACAGAAGGCAGACCGCATGAATGCTCAATGTAAACTGCATGACCACACGAGGCAGACTGTATGACTGGTTAGCTGTTAATGAATACCGCACAGCTACAAGTTCCTATACTTTTGCTAAATCTGCATTGCACAGCAAAGCCTGAGATGCTAACAATAAAATTGCTGGTTATTTGTAAGGCCCCGCTGTGGAAATCCAGACGGCTCTTATTTGGGATGTGTCTACATTACCCCCCAGCAAACTCCTGACACTGCGCCTACAGCGTAACATAGCAGCTAATTGTAACAGAGTGGGCGTGTGCAAGAGGACCGCGGCTGGAGTCCCGCCTCTAACCTCTAGCAATTCCCAGCAGTAATATCAGTTCAAATCACAGATCAGCTGGAATGAACGCCAGCACACAGAAGGGTCATCGAGGACCGCGGCTGGAGTCCCGCATTCGTTTTGCGGCCGAGGGAATGCTACAGTCCCACCATGGTTTGTTTTACTTCACACGGGAGCAATAAAAGTGGAGCCGTCGAGATGATGCTTTTAACGACAAACAGATTCCCCAGAACGAATAAAAGGATTTCAGTTTTCGCCAGCAGACATTTATGAATTCTCATCCGTCGTTGTATAAAATGATCACCATGGGAAAGACGGAAAGCAATGATAATGAGGAAGGACCCGGGACCATCACCACCCCCCAAATGGTGCTCCAGAGAGGTAAGGGTTGGACCGGGGGGAGGTGGTTGCAGGATTTATAAGGTTGTGACATACTTCTCACGATGGGGCGAGGGACACGCATGCTCTTTCCGCTGGCAGTGCCAGCCCAAACAGAGGCCTGGGGACCATCGGGAAAGCCGGGGGAGTCTGCCACAAAGTGGGGCCGCCTGCCAGCCCAGTGTGGCCCCCTCGCTCTCAGCCCTGGGGGCCCCCAAGCATTACACGACACCAGAGCCTGATGCTGGGTCTCGGGTCCAAATTTGGTTCGAGAGAGTCTGACATTTCAATTGATATGTGAGTAGTGCATGGAGTCCAACGACGCAGCCGTGTGGCAAACAGTGTGCTCTGCAGTTTGGCTTTAGGCTTAAAGTTATCACCCCTTTGCTGGTTCCCCTTTTCCGGGTCACACAGATATTCTACTCAGACACGTGGAAGGCCAACCAGCAGCTGCTCGCCTGCATGGCTGCTCAATGCAGACTGCGCTACTACTCAATACAGACTGCACGGCTGCTCAGTGCAGATGGCACGACTGTTCACTGCAAGCCTCACAGCTGCTCAATGCAGACTGCATGACAGATCAATGTAGGCTCAATGGAGACCTCATAGCTGCTCAATGCAGACTGCCGTTCAATGGAGACAGCACGACTGCTCAATACAGACTGCACAGCTTCTCAATGCAGAAATCACAGCTGAATTCAGACTGTATAACAGATCAATGTAGGCTGCACAACTGCTCAATGGAGACCTCATAGCTGCTCAGTGCAGACTGCTGTTCAATGGAGACAGTACGACTGCACAATAGACTGCACAGCTGCTCAATGCAGATGGTACGACTGCCCAATGCAGGCCTCACAGCTGTTCGATGCAGACTACATAATAGATCAATGTAAACTGCTCAATGCAGATTGCAGTTAAGCAGAGACTGCATGACTGCCCAATGAAGACCGCACAGCTGCACAATGCAGACTGCTCAGTGCAGACCAAACAGCTGCTGAATGCAGACTGTGTAGCTGCTGAATGGTGACACTCACCTCGGCACACGAGTCCCTCCTTGCTGATCACCTGCTTGCAAACACCGCAGTGTTTGCCCTTCTTGAACGTCTTCACCCGGAAGGTGTGGGAATGAATCGCCTCAAACTCTTCTGGCTGCAGGGGGAAGAAGAGAAGAAGAAAAACATTTAGAGCATGCGCCATGAAAAGCCACCACCCTCCCCCCGGCAAGGCATGGAACCGTCCGGGGAGCTCGCGTCAGCGCCACTGCCCGGCTACTTAGCCAATGAGCTGAGGGCAGGGCACGGCGTCCCGGTGGGCGTGATGGATGGGAGCGGTGAGGACGCCAAGGTGACAGTGGGGGGGAATCCCCACCCGGCGGAAAAACGTGGGAATGGAAATCGACCGCGCGGCACTCTTACACAAGGGGGTGATATCATCGCGAAGACGTTTCATTAAAGGCTCTAATTAAACGTGATGGGAAAACACATGAGTCAGTGCTGCCCAGGGCCTGCTCGTTATCTACAGTAATCCCATATGTGCTCAGTTTCGCCTGCTACCCATATATCAGCGCTGCGGCAGAGGGGTCAGGCAATGCACTAAATCATGCAGGGAAGCGGTGCTAGAGCCCCCCCCCCCCAAAAACGCACGCACACATACACCCGCACTTCATGCCGTCATCCTGACGTCATCTGAAATGTCTCCGCACCCCACTCCCTGGCCGTGGGTACGAGCCAAACAAAATCGCTTCAATATGACAGTCATAAGCCATCACTCCCCACTCACCCTGACCGAAAAAAAAAAAAAAAAATCAGCTGTTTCTGCTTTTGCTGCTGAATTATGCAAGTTTGTTTTGATGTCTAGTTTTACTCCCCAGGGTGTGGAGGGGGGTGGGGGGGGGCAGATTTGAGAAGTGAAGTTAAATGTTTTCCGCACGGTGTTCCGGAGCTGTCTGTCTGCCTCACTCAGCCGCCACCTTCCCCGCACTCCCCACGCCACGTAACGTGACCCCCCCCTCGGCGTCTGGATCCCCCTCCATGTTTATCCAGCTGCCTTGCATCTGACTCTCCACTGCAAGACCCTCTCACACACACACACACAAATGCGCAAGTTTCATACACAGAGGATGCTGGGAAACAGCATGGTAAACAAGCAGACACATTCCTGAATACCGCTTACTCACGCTGGGAACGGCCTAGCAGCAGAGCTCCTCTAGAAAGGTCCAGAACAACAAGAAGCGACCAGGCAAAGGGGAACAACCAGACTGAACTGATTATGGCCCGTGACCGTCTCAGGGGAAGGGGCATGAGGAGCACGGCAGTGGCTCTTTGTGGGCTGGGGGGCTGGGGAGGGCTCTGGTGGACGACAGGCCTGAGGACCTGAAGGGCGACACACAGTCCTCCAGCGTGACTGAGATGTTCCCACAGCCCTGCTGAACATCCTCCTTGTATCCTTCACAGCAGACGGGTTCAACTGCTTCTGCACCACTAAAAAGCTCGCGAACGCCAACCAGCCTTCCAGGACATTCTGATGACACTCGGTCTCGTCCCATCCCGCTTCTTCTATCCCAGGAGACGGGCCGGCAGCCAGCAGCACCTTGGCGAGGTCCCGTGGGACTCCGTGTGACCTTGGGGACGCTTCGGCACGCCTGCCACACTTCCAGCCAGACACGCCGCTCTGGGCTACGCCTAACCGGCAGCTAACGCGATTAGCCTAATATGGTTATCTAAAACAATCACCGGTGCCAGGCAGGCTGCCTGGCTGCCAGAATTACCAGCGTGATGGAGGCTGGTCACGAAGGGAGGTGCTGGCTCTGCGCAGGAATCTCTAGCCTGATAGGGCTCGGCCTGCCGTTTCAGCCCCCGTGTGCGTGTGCGTGTCTGTGTGTGTGTGTGTGTGTCTGCCCATGTCCACGTGTGTATATCTGTGTTTACGTCTGTCTTCCCATGTTTGCTCGCGTTTACATGCATCTGCCCACATCCATGTCCACATCATCCCATGCAGATGGTTCAGCTGACGTGTGATAAGTAGTGCTCATCCCCTACAGTGTGTCTTAACGCCATTACAGCTAAGCCCAGTCAGGGTACCATCCATCCGCCCCCTGCCCCCTCCCTTTTAGCCCGCTGCTGTGCCCGCTGTCCCGTAAGAGCCCCCGGAATTAAACAGAATATACCATTTCCTCATGCTACACTAAGGACGGGCGGCTTGTTAATCGACTCTGATCACTCAGCTTCTTTTTCCCTCCCCTTACGCTCAATTCACATCTGCCTCCTGTCTGCGCTGTGCTGCGTTGTCCCGGGTGACGGGGGCCAGCAGACCCACACTTAACTGGCTCCTTGAGATGAGCAATACAGACGTTCAGCTTCTTCTCCCGTCAAAGGCAGCCGGCGCAGACGCAGACGCCATCCGTGCAGACACCGTCCGTGGCCCTGTCCAAGAATCTGTTTTCTCACCGTCTCCCGCGGCCGGAAAGGGTTTGTGGGGGGGGGTGTAATATTAGT
>JAODLC010000038.1:6764187-6777137 GCA_026781145.1 Hippopotamyrus pictus | reverse complement strand
AGAGACAGAGAGAGAGAGAGAGAGAGAGAGAGAGAGAGATGTTCTGCCTGATTGGAGCCTCTCTAAGCACCGGGAACACGCTGTGCGTCAGGCAGCTGACATAACAGGCCGTTTTTTTTCGTTTGTGCTCCACACGTGGGCCATGAGTCTGAGGCGGAGGAAGTCCATTTTGTGCTTTCACCACAAAGGGTCACATCTGCAGCATGGAGGGTGAATGGCACCCTTTTTACAGCTACCTGCCCCCCCCCCTTGCCAAATGGCCGCACCCCCGTCTGAAAAGGGCAGGCCTTCAGGACGTCCGCCAGCTCTCCCACTCATGCCTTCCTGCACAAGGTTGCTATTCTCCAGCACATAAGCAGGGTGGCTGACCTTTGACCCTGTCAACTCCCTCACAACCACCTTTAATCTTCCTCTTTCACCGCATCCCCAGGCACTCTACAGATCAGGCTGCTTGAGCTCCCATGCGGGGTTTTCCCCCCCCCCCCCCCCCCCCCCTTGGGAATAGGGCACAAGCATGGCATCATCACTGGGGGAAAATTCTGGTCTAGGGAAGACAATTAGGAAAAACATAACAAAGACAAACGTATTAATAATCATAAGCTAAAATCGTGTGTGAGCGAACAACGGAGAAAAGCAGGAAGAGGTCTGGAATCAATTTACATATGAGGCCCGACCTAGATGGGCTATCTTAGAAACAGCCAGTAACTGTCTGACAGCAGTTATGGGGTGTAAAAGGATGTCCTATAACTACAGAGCCAGGATATCTAAACCATTAGATCCACAAATAAGCGCAATGAAGTTATTTTTCACATGTGTGGGACATCCAGGTCTGGAATTGAAAGAGCATCTGCCTCCGAAACGAGGAATATTCCCTCGAAGCTGCAGAGCGAAGCCAGCAGGAACGATAAAATACACAAATGTCCTTCAAGCTAACAGAGATGAAATTCATCCACCAAAGCTGGTACTAATTTTAATCATGTAAAACAAGAAGAATAAATTGCAGAAGGATGAACATATTGAGGGGGTTGTTGAAGACTGTTCTTCTGTTCTTGACTTTGGAAACACATCCTTTGACACCAGCGGTAGGCCAAGTCACAAATACACATGATCAGACCTGCTCCAGGTACTCCTGTAGTCTGGACTGAAATATCAGTCACTCCTGCTGTCCTGGAGGAAGCAGAAACAGGCCCAAACACGATATGTGACATGAACACGCCAGGGATTGTGTTTTCAACGTGAACTCTGTTGGAGCGCGTGTGGTGAAATGCCAAACAGCATGCAACTATATGCATTCAGCACCTTGCTCATCCTACAGGATTTGAGCTCAACGCGAACAAAGTACCGGTTAAAACCAGCTGTGTCCTGAGTATGAATCAGCCAACCAATTACTCAACTAACCAACTATGTTCAAGGTACAAACTTCAAGCCACTTTACCCTGACACGCCTGGAATAGAGACCTCTGTAGGTCAAGCTCTAGTCTGGTAGCCACCATAATTGTCAAAGGTATTCCGTCTCGAATTTCCGTTTCCCCTTTAATCTTCTTGGGAACTCAGAGAGGGTAAGAAATGCACACAGACCCATAGCCTTGTCACATGCATTGACCCTCTGACCCACCTTCTGTCAGCTCATTAGTTAGGCTTGTAGAGTGTGTAGAGAGTAGACCCCTACTTGGGAGCTCCTTGAAACCACGACCAGTTGAGCTGGGTAGACATCCATGCTGGTGATCACGACCTACGGCGGATTTGGTCAGACCACGGCCGGCCTGATATCTGCACAGCCGCGAGCCACCAGAGAAGCATTTGGCATCGGCGTGACATCAAGTTAAAAGCGAGTCTGCCGTCAGCATCTGAATCTAATTAGCCGCTATCGGCAAACTCCAAACAATGTGAGAAATCAGCACTGTCTAAACATTTAGATTAGCAGCAGATGGGTGGCGTAGCCAGCCCCCGGGATTCATTGCCGACCTGTTTTCTCCATCCTGCTCTGCATCTCTTGCATGGACTTCCATCCAAGTCACGTATGCAACGTGTACCTGTAAAGGCATCTCTTATTGTCCTCTTCTCCTCCATCAACAGTGGTGTAGAAGTTCTTGGGGTATCTAAGCCTAGCACTGCTGCTGTCAGTGTCAGCAGTCTAAGGTGCCATCCGGCCTGGGGCCCAGCATTTCGGGTGCACTCCAGTCAGTACCAGTCGAAGCCCATGTGGCACCTGAGGTAAGCTTCACCGCCAGCACCCCCTATCTGAGATAAAGTAAAATTGGCTTGCAAAGTCTTCAGTAGATTAGGCAGCTGCCTATGTTGCCTAAAGGGTTGATCAGCACTGACTCTAGTTAGCTCCTGTATCTTGGGTAGACTTTAGTCACTAAACTCCTGCCATTAGCAGAGCATACCCAGAATGCAAAACAAGTCTACTCTGGTGGCATTTAGCAAAAGACTGTAAACTTGTCTGAGGCATCTGTTAAAACACTGAGCAGGTCTAGAAGAGTTCCTCTATAGGTAAGGAGTTCAAAGTGCAAGATCACTCATTGCACAGGCCACCAATGGGGACCTTCAGCAACACTGTTATTTTGAGGTGTAGAATTACCTGTGGAGAGAGTATCCCTGGCTTTTTATTACAGTAATGAAATTAAAATGTACCACAGGGTCACTCCAGGGAGGTTTTCAGGTAACTTGTTACTTATTTGCTCACTTTTAGCTTCTGAATATGCCAAGAGCTTTAATTATGTTATTGGATGCGTTCAACTGGCACAACAAATTTCTCCTCTGCGACGCCGAAGACACACATGCAGGTACATGGGAGTCGTACAGATAATGAGTTACAAATGCAGCCCATTCAGTTTCTTTGCTTTCTTATCTGCTGAGTGAAGGTCCCACTGATGTCCTCTTCTAGGAGGTGTTGAGATCCCTGGTGTGAACGGGGCACCAGCACTTGGGTGTCAGATGAGTCCACAACACAGGGATGTGGGAATAGGTTTGGGGGTGGGGGGGGGGCTTGTAATTAAGGCAGCAGAGTGGAAGAAAGAGGGCCCCGTCATCACTCCACTTCCTTCTTGCCCGGGGGGTTGGAATGTGACCCCTCCATCTTTTCTGCTCATGTAGGCTGGTCACCTGCTTTTCATTTGGCCCGCAGTGTACCTAAAGCATTCCAGGTTTTCTCTCTCTGTCTCTCTGGGGCCCATTCTCCACTCCACCACCATACTCCCCCCCCCCCCCCCCCCCCCCCCCCCCCCCCCCGCTATCCCCCACAAC
Organism: Hippopotamyrus pictus; assembly: GCA_026781145.1. Classification (NCBI taxonomy): domain Eukaryota; kingdom Metazoa; phylum Chordata; class Actinopteri; order Osteoglossiformes; family Mormyridae; genus Hippopotamyrus; species Hippopotamyrus pictus. The sequence goes on along the minus strand of JAODLC010000038.1, from coordinate 6,773,888 downwards.
AAGCATTTCATTTCAGGGAGGGGGGGTGCTGATCTCCCCAGGAGGAAATGAATCAGTCATCCAGAAGTGGGATGAGAAAGCTGGGTCTTTTCAGTAGGAGGAAGGAGCTGAAGGCTATCGCCTTCAGAGGGAGAGCAAACCTGTCCAGTTTGTGAGAGCCACACGCGGGGGTCCCTGCACCTCAGATGCATGCAGACATCAAAGCCTTTAATCATTATCATCACTGAGACATCATTCACTTTCATCCTGAGCCTCCTGTGATTTCACCCTCTAGACCACACAAAGGTACAAGAGCTACCCCCTGAAGATTCCTGAACCATAAGTCTCTAGGTTATGAGCCTGTTCTTCTACTTTCCTCGCTGCCTGCAGTCCCCTTCTCCAAGGACCCCACAGATTATCCTCCCCAGCTTTTCCATGTATTACGGTACTTTGAGATGAATTTGGGTGAAGGTACATTTACTGTATCACTCAGATGCAACCCTGAGGCCCATTACATGGAGCACGGCTATCTGTGCAAGGATGAAAATAAATGTACTGGACAACAGAACAAAAATGGACAATAACAGATGGCGCCGATCTCAGTCTGCCCTCAGAGTCCATTTAACCTACGAGGTCACAAAGATTCCAGACTTTATTGAAAACCCCGCTCTCAGCACCTGCAAGAACGGCATCTCTCTCAAGGACATGCGAAGCAAGGAAAGGAAATCCTCACCCTGGGAGCTGACCAATCCGAGGGCACGACTCAATGCACGCAATATGTCGCATTAAAAACAGACACGCGGCTCCAAAATGAAAATCCGTGATGCCGAGGGCAAGATTAAATACAGCAGTTTCCACCGAGCTGCATCGTCAAAGCTTAACCGAGAGACTTAATAATAACCATCCCAGGGAGTTTATTAAAGTCCAAAAGGCTCTGAATAATGAACAAGTATCTCTAAAGCCCACATGGCTTAGAGCCAAGCCTGAGTTTCGCAAGAGCATCCCGGGAGGACGGCGTCTCTCTCGGAGCCGGAGATAACAGAGCAAGCCGTCCGATTTCCTAGCACAGATTATTAAAAACGCAGCGTTTAACAAACAGGCTGTTCTCAGCGTCGGCCGAGTCCCTGATGGCCGGTCAGCAGGGCCGCGCTCTCAGATAACATGGGCAAGCTGCCATCATGCTGACAGTTGAATCAGGGCTCAAGCCACAGCTACAAGTACTCCCCCCACCCCTGAAGCAGACTCTGAGTTTGGAAGACGCAGAGTCATGAGTCGCTGCCACTTGCCAGGCTGAGCGCTCTGGTGCATTCTTCGGCCTGGCGACAAGAGCCAGCACCCCCCTCCCCCCTTTGCCAAGCCCCACTCTCCTGGAGGGGTACAGTGGCGATGCCAACATCCCAACCCACCAAAGATCAGGGGGACAGAAAGTGTGGTGCCCCCTCCATACACAACCGGAGGATGATTTACAGCGGAGCGACGATTCAAAGCCGCTCAAAGACCATTATCCTGACAGCCGGCCGCATCTAAATTTAACACGAGATACTGGAAAGTCAGAAGAACGCTTCTAAAAATGTTACGGGGAAGGGAGAAAGAAAATCATCAATGAAAAGCAAGAATCCGAACACCTGCTTTTAATTTGGGCCGACCGGAATGCTATCAAGAACAATGGCTGCTTTTGTGGATCTGTTTTTTTTTTTTTTCTCATATATGCAGGAATGGAGTCTCCTTGAGTGTTTCCAGCGTGGAAAATGGAGAAAAAATCGTGGAGATTAGCAGGCCATCGATTTCCACGACCCCACCAGCGAGCGAGGCCGTCATCAGGAGGGATTCAGCGATGGGAGCTGTGCCCGAACCTGTTATCGCCGCACAGGATCGCTGGCCATCAGCAGACAAAAGCCGCTAATTATCAAAGGCGGGGAGGCAAGTCAGTAATCAATAAGAGCTTGAGAGGACACAGTGGGGTGAGCTGACTTTAACCCCGGCCTCCCTGGTCTTTGGGGCTCCAGCAGAAAAAAACCTTCACACTGAATTCGAGTTTGGTGAGCAGCCATGTTCCCTCCGAAATCCAAGCATGGCAACAACTGGGCTTGCAAACAAAAAAAAAAAAAAAATGAAACACAACACAGGGGTGCAAAGCTATTGTTAATGATGGAAAAGTAAATACACCAAAACATGCTAAAACATAGAGGAAGAAAGCAAACAAACAGGCTCGGATATACAACAGACACGCACACAGATACGCAAGCGAATCACAGCAGCGCAGTACACTACACAAGGATAATGATTGGATGATAGAACTAAGGTAGGCGGGCAGTGGGAAACCGGCAACCATGCAAAAAGTTCAGCAGAGTCACCCCTCCATAATCTTCAGCAGACCCCCGTATTGCAGAGCCGGCGGGGCCCACTCCGAGCTCCTTGGTTCTCAAAGCCTAATTACAAACAGGCGTTAGGTTTGAAATGAACCCGGCTGTTCTCCGTCCACACCTCCCGGGCTCTGTGGTCTGAGACTTGTACCGATCACCCCCACACCAATAAATCCCTTCCCTCTCAGGATGGGGCCAGCTAATGCCCATCACAACACTCCACCCCCCCATTCCCCCCGACTCCACTGAGGTTTATATGCATGCCCCGCATGCAACTTAATCAACTCATGCTGGATTGTGGTCAACTGCATGAGTACATTAAGTGCCCATTCCGCTCCAGAAACACGCTGGATAATAAAGAGAGAAGTAATTTAGAACAACAAATGCCTTCTGCATCATTAGCAGGTCAACAAGTATGCAAACAAACCCCAGTCACTACACTACCGCCAGCCGCTTGCAGCTTTTAAAGCGCCACAGGTCCTTCTCACCTGCTGGGACCTTTACGACGCAACATGAAATTCAAATCAGACGCAATTACTATCATTCGGCTTTGTCGGGGTCAAACCCAGGACAGTGAAAAGAAAGCTCTGCTTGAAACAACATGGAAGACAGAGCTAAACTTATGGTTTACCCTGTGGGGGACGCTTACTATATGTTACTTATTTACACACAACAATAGGGTGAGTGTTTTGAACCCTCTTTAGAGGCGGGTCAGGATTAGCATCACGCCGCTAAAAAACCACCAGCAAAGGTCAGGCGTTATAGAAACCATGTGATGAGGACCAAGTCTTCCCAGAAACCCTTGAGTTCCGCGACTCCGGCCAGAATCCATACATGATTCATATCACATGATGAATGTCTGTGAAAGCGAGGCACACACCGCTGGGCTGCCTCGCCGCCTCGACATGCGTCTGTTCCGTATTTGGCACAGGGATGGTCTTGAAAGCATCGCGCTTCCCCAGTGGGAAAAAACCCGCAGGTTTAGATATGAGACATAACGTCTCAGCCACACACATAAAGAATGAAGAAACACTTTAAATCAGAAAACAATAACTCTTTTTTTTTTTTCAGTCCGAATTGCTGCTCTTGTGTCCCAAAGATGAAATTACAGCGAGAGACGGATGGGGGGGTGAAAAGGGGGAGTGGGACCGAGACCGGGGTGCCTGGGGAGAAACGGGGAATGGGGAGACATTCCAGAGCACCGTTCCGGAGCTGGGGGGGGGGGTACGCCGGTGCCCAATGAAGCGTGCACGGGAACAGCCCCCTCAAGCAGCAGCGGGGGTGCGAGGCTCCGCTCATCCCACTCTGGCAATAAATCACCGAGGCAGGGTTAAACGCCTTTTTATTCAGAGGGACCACCGCCAGCCACATGGGGCCTTTTCGCCTTCTCCGGGGACCGCCGTCTACCCCCTCTCCCCCTTTGCAGGCTCTTGTCCTTCAGCTGGGACACACGCTCGCTTGCTCGTGCCTGGATGATCATAACTCCATGCAGAGCCAGATGCTACGCTAAGAGAGGCCTTTATTCCTGCATACTGGATCACGTAAATAGCAGGATTTCTGCTTAAATAATATCCATCACCATTATGCTATTCCTGGTCCTGTGCTGGAAACGTGGCATGTTTTTTTTCATGATTTTTTTTTTTTTTTATTCCACATGCGGCTTTCGAGCAACCAAATGCAGGAAGGAGGACGCTTCAGCCGTTCAGTCCACCTCTTTGTCCCCAGACTCTCAGCCGTTCCTCATCTATACCCAATCCGAAGCCAGCAGGGAAAGTACTTTTCCGCTGAGGGATGTCCCCCCCCCCGCATTACAGCCAGCTAGGTTGTAGGAATCATGTATGAACGTGACAAATGGCATTAAGCTGCTATGCTAATGGCATCTTTTTGATTACCCCATGATATATTACCGGATATGAGCTCTCCCCTCCACCCCCACAAACAAAAGCAGAAACGACTGAAGTCGGATTTGTCCGAAACCTGTGTTTTCTCTCACTAATTGATTTATCACAGCCTAATGGACATTGAAAATTCAGTGGGGTGGATGGCTTTAGGGCCTGTGGAAGGGATCGATGTACGATTCAGCCTGACATCTGCTGGACAGTAACGCTGCATCTTCTCAAGTTGCTCCTTTGTAAGTCCTGAACCCTCTCAGGTCTTGTGCAGCGTTGCCTTCTTAAAGATTTAATCCCCAGCCACACAGTAAATAATTACTCCTAAGTCCTCAATTATTGGCTCATTAGCAACACGAGGTCACTCGACTATAGTTCCCTTCCAGATTTCGGTGCTTATTTTCATGGATTTTAGTCACTGCTGTTTGCAAACACAACACATATCAGCACAAAAAACAACTAGCACATTTCAGACGGATATGTAGGTGAATGTGGGACCGCTCTATTTCGGTTGTCCCGCTTACATCTCTTACATCCAAAGCGCCGTGTTCACACGTGTCATGCAGGAATGGAAGACAAATTTCACAGAAATCCCAGCGTGCTGCAGAAGCATCTAGTGTGCATAGACCGACTCAGTGACTTAATTTATTCATGCTGCCCAGTTATCCAGTGGGTCGGGCCTGCCTCGGCTATGACCTGCTCGCCTGTTTCCTACATCTCGTCCCGGTTATGATTAGTCGGGCAGCTGTGTGCCGGATTCTGTGGCGTCCCAGGCTGCCCGGGGGCCTAGCCTCCGGCCCCCATTGGGATATGAGTGCTGGCTCCCCCATTCAGGGAGGGGAGGGGGGTGGATCCCCATACATCTGATCGAGTTGAGCTGGGAATTGAGCAGAACGCTAATTACGTGAAGAGCGGGGTCAGAGGGGAGCCCCTCCCTCTAAACTGGACCACCAGCCTATCAGCTTGGCATGAAATGGGGGGAGGAAGGGAATAGATGGTAACATGGCAGTAGTGGGATGCATGGCTGTCAAGAGTTTGCACATTAAATTATACAAAAGAGGACAGAAATAGTTTCCTTCTGGGCCCAGCTGGAGCTGCGAGTCGGAAAACAGAGCCCGGGCGGTCCCGGCGTCACGGTCACGCGGACGGCGGCGGTGGCGAATCCCCAAACACCACCCTGCCACAGCCTCGACATCCCACATTCACGCCTGCTGGTACTCCTGCCGCGATCGGGCCCATACCCATGTCCCGGACGCGTGCGCCCCTACTCACCCAGAACATGCAGGAGAGGCAGACCCAGGTGCGGGCTCGGCCCGCCAGCGCCGAGGGCAGGCTCAGCGACACGGAGGGCATCTTGCCACTGGGTGCTTAGCTCTCCTGTAGACCTGCAGCGGGGCACTCAGCTACTCCACACAGCGCTGTCCCCCGACACCGCAAATCCATGACACACTGGAGCACTGGAACTCCTCTCCGTCTTGTTGCCTCTCTTTCTGACTCTCACTCCTTCCCCCTCTTCCTCCCTCTCTCGATCGCTCCTCTCGCTCTCTGTCTCACTCGCTCTCTCTCTCTCTCTCTCTCTCTCTCGCTCTCTCCCTCTTCCAAGAGACTCACAAAGCTTTTGGGGTCAGGCTACTCGACTCTACAGGAGAGAGGGGGGAGGTGTCTCTGTGGGGCTTTATTTATCTTAAAAAAAAAAAAAAAAAAATCCCCCCAACTCTCTGCCTCCTCCCCACTTCCAGCCTCATAGTCCCTCCTCTCTCCCCAGCTCCCTCTCTCCCCCCTTCATGTTCCCCCTCGCCTCCCCCATCTCCCCCATGTCTGAGCCCCGCTCTCTCACATCTGTGCTAATGCCGTTTTAATTTTTTATCGACTCACTCGCTCCTTTCTCTTTGCCTTATGTTTTCTACTCCTAGGAGCAAGCATCAATACTGAGGCTCTTCCCCATGAACCCTGAATTAGTGCTTTTTCCAAAAACAGGAAAAATATCCAGTACCTAATCCCCAGAACACCCCCTGAACTTTTAAGCCTAAGACACACAGCATGACAGGAGAGGAGAGCATCTCCTCTGAGACGTTCTCACCTTCGCGCCAGAGATCAGCCGCTTCGCCGCTTCTTCCCCATAACTGTCTTGCCCGCACACTCGGGGACGCATTTTCCAGCGCATCCCTGCATCCGGAGATCACAGCCGCTAAGCCAGGTTCCTCCCTCAGGCCGCGGAGGGGAAAGCTTTCAGCTCGCCCGCTCCCACGTGCTCCAGTTCCTGCCCGGCTCTGCCGGTTCCTATCGCGTGCTGCCTGACTTATTTATTTGTTTGTTTTATTTTTAGGGCTCCCTCCAGAGGTTGTCGCTCGCGTCAGCAGCTGCCGACGCCGGTCAGGTGGCTCTTGGCTGGTGCACGGCGAGACGCGTCCAGCCAGCGGGTCGGGGTGGCCGGGGCCCCTGTTCAGCTTTGCTAAGGGCTTAGCTTTCGGGGCCAGACGTCCCCAGACGTCCCCCATGGGCACAGCATCGATAAACACGGCTTGGCCTCTTTATTCAGCCTCTTTTGGTCCCCAAGGGAGGAAGGTAAAGCGAGAGACATTTATCTGCTCAGGCTGAAACTGCCACATCCTCATTCTACTGCCACAGCCAAGGTCCAACAGACCTAATAAATAAGACACACTACGACAATAACTCACACGATATCACATGAAAACCTAAAGGCCTATAAGTTATTTTAGGCTAAGAATAAGGTTACTAAACTGTGCTAAACAGCTTAGGCGATTATTTTGCCCAAAACAACGCGGGCATAAGATTTGGAAGGTTAAGAAGTATTTCGCTCTGGCCATTCTGATTAAGTCTCCTGCTCAAGACCTCTTGAAAATGAATTGTCCTTCACCTGGTGCATTTATCGCCAAAAACAGGAGATGAACTCCGCCATTTCGCTTTTGGCCCTTAATGCACGGGAAGCAGGAGAGCTACACCCCGCCAGCGCAGATGTTTGTCCTCAAAACGAAACTGGAGCTCCTCTTCGTCATCTCCAGTCACCGTGATTTACACTGACACGCAGTTTCATCTATCTGTTTACTCAAGGGCTTCCCGAAACACCAGGGCCTCTGCTTCAGGCCCATGTGAGCCACGATCACACTCACCTCCAGCTATCATAACACACATGGTGACTCAAACCCACTCCGGACTTCAGCACATCTGCAGTGACTCACTGGCTGTACATTTACAGATCATTAATTCGTTCACTGTACAACCCACTGTGCAATACTATTTACTGTGCTGTTACTACGGAATTCCATGCAATACTTCCCCCGTCATTCTTTTCATTGTTATCATTTATTATTTTTTATAATTTATTGTTATTGTCTATTAATGTCTAAATGTCTTTTTATTGTCCAAATGGGTTTGTGTTGTAAAATATATCTGTATTTATCCATCCATCCACCCCTCCATCCATCCATCCATCTATCCATCCATGCACTAATGTACCAGACAAAACCTGTGATAAGGGGAGCCATGGGGGGGCGGTGCAGGGATGGTAGTCCAGGTATCCCACAATGCACTGTTGTAAAGAGGCTACTGTCTCCCCACTGGCAGAGCCAGGATAGTCCCAGACAGAGCCCCACACATTTAAAAGCTGGGGAGGTGGGTGCAGGGGTCAAGTATCAAGATCACCAGGGGGGTAAGAGCAGAGATACAAGGAAATACGGAAACGGCTTCAAGTTTCAAGGCTGACCAGTAACCTCTCACTCACTGCGGGGTGGGGGGGGGAGGGGAGATTTGCACGATCCTACCCCAGACGCCATTACCACACATCAGCCACACTGAAAAGGAACAGAGTGAAACACACTCCTACTCTGATGGGCATAAATCTGTCATGCTGTGATTTAACCTGGTAATCTAAGTAACTGAGGTGCTCCCTCAGCATCCAGGAAACACAGCGTCCGCGGGGCACGAACGCTACCAGAATCTTTCGTTCGTGTGAGAGGTGCCAGAAAACGCCACTGCGCTTCCTCTGGGCTACCACAGCCCACCGGCTAGCTTCCTCCACACACCGGGAGTCCTTCACCACAGGAATCCTTTATATTTTCCTAAGGCAGATCAAAGGTCTCCAGAGCACCCCCTAGTGGGGGCTATCGTGACACCTTCTGAATACTGGGATTTAAACACATGATGTAACACGATCAAAGAAAAAGAAAAAAGGGGAAGCTAAAGCCCGGGAATTTCAACTGGTAGGAAACAGAAACTCTTAATCATTCACGGTCCATCTCGAAAGATAAAAAGACAATTAGCGGTTAGTTCACTTTCAGATAAGCTTCCTATTACTCTCATGCACATAGTAAGGTCTAGAACAAGAATTATGATAAGTGGTTTTGCTTTCTGTCTAAGAACATGGGCTACCTCCCTGACAGTGCCACAGTCAAGTTGGTGGTGGACCTCTGTTGCTAAGCAACCGACATCGAAAACACTCCAAGCCCCTGTGCCATTTCTAGACCACCTGAAAAGGTGAAATTAGCAGTAACGTCCGTTGTGGAATACGGACGGGTATAAGTCATCGAAAAAAGTGCAGCCTTTACAGGACGGAAAGTGCACGGTGTCAGAAATCCCTCGACGAGATGACACACGATGGGAAAAAGCATGAATTTCCAAACACTTCAAAGAGAAACTGAAAAGCCCATACTTTCCAGCGTAATCCATCACGGCCTTGCATCAGTCTGCTTGCAGCCATCACCTCTGCCCTGTAAAAATAATCTGTGAGACGGCGTAATTGACTAAGATCCAGCACGAAATGGACTTGGTCCACAGTACCATTCTGAAAGCAATTTTCACAGAAAAGTATGTAAGCATTTTTTGCTTGCATGGGCTGTTTTTACTTTAATGACTAATTACCTAAAGTGCTTATCTGCACTGTGGTGGAATGATAAGCTGGTCTATACCTTCCTAGTCAATGCAAAAATCAGTACAGGACTCATAGTTACCTACTTCATAATCAAAATTATGAAGAAGCTCTGTTTGTGGACAGAGCTCAGCTGTTGCATTTCCGATGAGAGCGTTGTGTGGGCTTGGGACAGTGTCTGAGATCAGAAGGTTGCCAGCTCAAACCTCAGAGTTGGCACGGTGTTGTCAGCATTGGGCCCTCGAGCAAGGCCCTTAGCCCCCAATTTCGCTGACCCTGCCGTCTTTTTTTCGATAAAAGCATCCTATATGTAAATAAAAATGCAAAACCAGGTTGTTGATGAGGACCACAGCTGCAACCTGCTCCTGAGTGACAGAGGCTCCTCCCACAGATAGGACCACTAGGATGTCCTACCAGGGAAAATGAGGTCTCTGGACTGACTATCCTCTCTGCACGTGCAAAGCCTATTGCTGATTCGTTCCTCTGCTGCTTGGCATAGTGCTCCGTTGGCTTTCAAGTAGAAGAATGACCTCACTTCTTGATGGATGGAGGAAGCCAAGCCCCCCCCCCCCCCCCCCCCCCCAC
>JAODLC010000038.1:6741507-6754114 GCA_026781145.1 Hippopotamyrus pictus | reverse complement strand
TGGAGAGGTGGGGGGAGGGGGAATCACCTTGGGGGGACCCAAGGAATCCCGCCCCCCCCCCCCCCCTTACCTCCAAGAGTCACTTTGAACTATTTTAAGGTGCCGCAGCGCACTGAGAGACGACTCAAAATCGGCCACCGAGGCCGACTCCAAAAAGGGAAACGCACTACGCGATATGGCGGGCGGGGGGCGCTCTTCCGGGGCCCTGGAGTCACGTGCTGCCACATGACATTGACCTGTCCGCTTAACGAAGGTCACCAACGTGGATTTTTAAATAAATGCATAAATACACAGAATATGAGCAAACGCTGTGAAGTGGACTCAAGAGAAAGCTCGGTGGACCATCTAACACGACCCCACTGCCACTTTTTCTGGAAGTTGACAGGAATCTCCTACCTGGGACACAGAAGTGGGGAGTGGGAGAGTCAGATGGACATGGCGGCAGGGGGGAGAGGAGCTGGAGGCTGCCTCTCGCCCCAAAATGCCGTGCAGACCTTGCCGTCTTCCTCCCCTTCCTCCCCATTTAGTTTATTACACTGCCTTGGCACTAAAGTCACTCCGCACTTCAGCTACGGGCCTCCTCGCAAGGTCATCATCGCCGCATCCATCTCTGAAATGTATTATCCGCCTCAGTGCTCACAAAACACGCATCGCGTGCCACAGGGAGAGGGGGAAAAAAAAAACACAACAAGCCGTGATTGTCCTGTCAGGCACATGAACTCTCCGTCAGCCAGGAGCTGACGAAAACACCAACACAGTAATTGCTTCATTACATTTCTGTCCTGTCTTTTATTTTGTAATAAGAAAGAACCTTTTTTAAATACATTCTCAGAAATAACTCCATTAAAATGAGTCTTATTATCATCCTGGAACATTCATCCAAGCACGGAGAAGGTCACTACAAATGAATCTGGTCAGTTTACCTAAAAATCTTTCAGCAAATACTGATTTTTGTGCATTTTTGTTTCCTGGATGTCTTGCTTCCAAAGTGGACGACGGTGAACTATTGTGATCCGAAACCCCTTTCAGCATGCCTGTATCAGTGGTTAAACCTCTAGTGGGATGAGGATTTGAAGGCACGCCCGATTGCCTAAAGCAGGCTAAACGGACACCCAGAGAGCTCGGCAGACACCGTGACCAAGAATGTTCTGGAAACCCGGTAACAAAAAGCCATCCCAGGGAGTCACACAGCAAGAAAACAGCTCAGAGACCCTGTTTGGCCAATGCATTTCCCGTTGTAGCCACCTCATCCTCAATTTCCAGCTATTTTGCGGCTTAAAGCCTTATTGGGAAGATGAGAAAAAGCAGACAGTGAAGATATGGATCTTTAATCTACATTATTTCACTCTAATCCATCTGGTTCCTGTTCAAATGGGATGCAGATCAAATATTTTCCCAGCAATATTAACCAAATTACCAAAAAAGGCTTTTAGAGTGAAGGTTGAAAAATAAATATTGTGTCTAACAGGGGTGGGATAGGATTTCAGAGGAAGTTGTGTGAAGGAAGTGTGAAGGCAAGTTGGAATTAACGAGGACTGAGCATTCACCAAACGGGCTGGCATTTTGGCTCAGCGAGAAATGGTGTGTCGCACCTCTGGGGGAGGGGTTTAAATCCCAGCTGCGCTTCCATGTTTCAGGAGTTAAGCACATTCATCTTGCGTGTGTGTGAAATTCCTCCCACAGTTCAAAAACATGTGTTTCAGAGCACCAGTATCTGTATTGTGTGTGTGTGTGTGTGTGTGTGTGTGTGTATGTGTGTTTTTCACATTGTAGAGACCATTTTTCAGGTCTTCACAAAGATCTGTGAATGCAATCAAAAAAGTAAAAATTCCAAAAGTCTCGAATTTTGGCTGGTTACCTGTGGATAAGGTTAGGGCTGGGTAGGAGTTAAGGTCGTCATGTTGGAATTGGAGTTTTCCACATAGAAATGAATGGAGAGTCCCGACAAAAATATAATTACAATCCTGCGTGTGTGTGTGTGTGTGTGTGTGTGTGTATGTGTGTGTACGCCACAGTGGTGATACAGCATCCTATTCAGGGTGGCCCCCTCTCACCCCATGCTCACCTATGTTCATCCAGACCCTGTACTGGATAAATGGTACGAAAGTTTGATGGATGAACATTCAAGAATGACCACTGGCTAATTTAAGCAGAGTAGTGAAAGCAATGTGCATCCCACAGTAGGAAACTGGGATCATGCAGCTGTCATCCAGTCCCTCTCATCACAGTACAGTGCAAACACGCAGCACGCATGAATGGCAGCATATCCGAGTCTTCACCCCTCCCAAGCTGACATGGTCATTATGAGGGATCGATAATGGATTCATTTGCCATTCTAGGCTGAAAAGAAACAGGGGAAAAGACCAAGAACAAGCTTCCAAAATATTACATGTTTGTTGTTTTACCTAGTTGTCCATTCGTCTATGGCTCAGGTGATAAAGAAACCAGGTCATCTTCTTCAGGGGCTACAACTCCGAGCTTAAAGAGACATATCGAGATGTCCATCTTTTCAGTGCTAAAATTCACAGGACCTTCTCATAAATAAGACGGGGGCGGGGGGCAGCGTGTGGCTCAGCAGCTGGGCTGTATGGCCTTGCCTCCTCAATCATATGTCACTTTCAATAAATTCATCTGCTAAATAAATAATTTCAATTATTAATTTCCAGCACTGTGCTACCTTTGTGTTTACAGAAGTCTTACGTCATGCTACTCATCAGAGCATTACCCAATAACATTCTGTGGTCACTGAGTATTTGCCTCAAATCTCCCTGCAAGGAACAAAAATCACTGAGAATAACAGCAATACACCGCAGTAACCTCTGCTTTCACGTTTGAATTCCATAGTTGTGTTATTAGTGACAATTAAATGAACGTAATTTGCATCGTTGAGACATGTGTAAGTACATTCTCAGAAATCAGAAATACACGACTTTTGTCTTATAATTACTATAATTGCATCATTTAAGCTCTTGCACAAAAGTATAATTACATACGTAGGCGGTGCAATAAAAGACAAGTTCAACTGTCTTTACAAGACAAAGTCCCCCTTAAAATGCCCTTCCTTTTGGCATAAAATAGATCCCTGTAGGCTACTTGACAGCCTTGCTTCTAATAAGCTTATTAAGTAAGCTTCAGCAATAAAACATTTCACCCTGAGTAATGGATGGTGTCTCCGAGGAAATAGGTTTCATTGTCATAACACAGAGGACACAACGGATATAATGTTCTGCCGAGAAAGTCAACATTTGCTTGAGGCCTTACACTGTTACTGCTGACGGTTTCACGAAAAAAAAAAACCTGACTAACATGTTGGGGTCAGAATCGCTCTAGAAGGCTGGGTTACGGCACAACGCTGCCTATGTATGGGCGAAGGCACTATACAGCTTGACGTACACTGTCATTAAAACTACAATGTGTAACTCTAAAATAAACATTGTCTTATGAAACATTTAAAAACCAGCATTTTCTACAAATTACTTTGAGCGATGCTTTTTCTTTTCAATATTTTAATATTATGGCAGCAATGGGATAAATTATTTAGCTGCGTACAAAGGGAGTTTCATCAGAAATGAGGCTGCCTGTTCTTATGTTATAACCAGGTCTGGCTCTTTAGCATAAGATAGACTTTCAAGGCGAAACGTTTCACGTAGCCGCGTGACACCATCACTTTCACTCTGGTCCGGTCACTGTTTTTTTGGGGGGGGGTAATAAAAGACGCCACCGTGGCTGGCTGCTCCTTCCCTGCCTCGCACCTGTGTTTCTCCGCACGGCGCTGATGCATCACAGAGCTGCACTCACCAGCCAGAGGGACATCTCGGAGTCTGAGCCGGCCACCCCGTTCAGGTCGCTCCCTCCTGACCCAGGCAGCCCGATGCAGTGCAGAAGATGTGGTGCCTGCTGGCCGAGCTTGTCCGGACCAGTCTGGCCCCTGCCTTCCCGGAGATCTGCAGTGACCCCCTCAAAGAGGGAGGGTCTGGCAACCGGGGCCTGCTCCTGACATATTTCCTGAACTCCCATTGTTAGAAGGGAGAGGCCCAAAAAAAAGTGCTCACTTTGAGGGATTCATCCTGACTTTTCTTTTTCTTTTTTTTTTTGGTGGGGGGCGGGCGCCTAAGGGGATGTTTTTCTTTCCTCTGCAGTTTTCCTTTTTTTTAAAATTTTTTTTTTCCCTGGTGCCCATCTGAAAAGGTCAAAGGTTAACCGCTGCCCAGCACGGCGGCCCAGCCCGGCCGCGTGATACATAACCTCCCCGTTGATCATTGACAGAACGGGGAGCCTTTTCCAGCGACTGTGCCAAGAAAGCAGAGGCGGCTTCCCGACCAGCGCCCTTATTAAACACGACAAGAGCAGAGGGGGCTGGGCCGCTGGCAGCCATTTACCGTCAGGTTATGAGGGGAATAATGAGCCTGTCATCGCGGCATGAGGTAAACACACCGGCACACCGGGGGGGATCTCAGGGATAAACGCCGCGTCGACTCCCCCCCCCACACTATTTATAAACTGAACTTGATAAACATTAAAATGCATCACTGTTCAGACCACCTGGGTCTCTGATCCCTTCCAACTTGTGAAATAAACCGAAGCTTAATTTGCCATTTGCACATGCACACAGGAATGTGTTTTTTTTCATTCACGTATCCCATCTTGCTCTCATACACAAATGCAGGGCTGGACTGGCCATCCGGCATGCCGGGTTTTCTCCTGTTTTTTCCCGACCGATGGCTTTGCACCATCCCATCCCCTCCCCCCAGACCCCTATTGTGGGGGACCCCTGGGTGGTCCAGGGGCCATTTTTAATCCCAGTCCAGTCCTGCACACCTAAAAAGGTGAGAGCAAAACGTAGCTGTCCATCCAGCTAAAGGCCTTGTTCAGGGGCCCAATGAAGATGTTGCTACTTCGCCAAGCATGGGATTCAAACCTGCAACCTTTCGATCACAGGCCTAAGAGTTAATGCACGATGTAATATTCATTAAAAAAAGGTTAATTCATGATAGTTCACTTAAGTGAAACAAAAGCTTAACAAAACAAGCTCATTAATCAATAACTGGGATCGAACTGTTGCGCCATACAAAGGAATATGACGTTAACATCAATACTCATCTTGTGTTTATTTTTCTACCTTTCGCAGCATAGTTAACGGTGGAGTTAATTGAAAACAACAAGCCCCAAGCCCTGCCCATATTCTGCAGACACGCCTACGTTCTGCATCGAGCTGAAATGCAGGCATTCATGTGGTTTTTCCCACAGAAAACGCGGGTCTAGCTGCCCCGGATCGCGGGCTCGGATAGTCATAAATCAAAGTTTGTTGGGGGGCACTCTATGGTGAGGAAAATGGCTGTTTCGTAAAAAAAATACCCATGGGCCGGACAACCCCAGGGTGCGGGGGGATGAACACCAAGGGGAGTCCAAATCGATTGGTTCCGGGAGGCAATACTGGTTCACCACTGTTTCTGACACAATGGGGGGAGGATGGAGGAAACACAGGCAGGGCTGGAAGACACAGAAGGGCCAGACGGGTCACTACCCCCCCCCTCGCAAATGGTCTGGTCCGGGGTGGGGGGGTAACTTAATGAATCCCCCCACGCCTCTCCTCACTAGCTTCCCTTTGTATCCACGCTAAATGCAAAAATGAAAACATTTGAATTAGACACATTTATTTGAGGCTATGTGACAGGGCAAAAAAAGTGTTGCAGGGGTGGGGGGGGAGTAATAAAGAGGCTCTGTCCTCTTGCTGTGGGCGGGGGGGTTCGAGAAACTCTACAGCATGCAGCAAGATACCCAAGGCATTCAAAACATCGTTATTCACCGTGGGAGTGTTTCCACTATGGAATGGAATCGCAACTTCGGGACCCTAAGGACAGTCCATTTGCATACGATTAGCATCCGTCTTCCATCAATCAAGAGAGCCAACCAGATTCCCACTAGTGGCGTATAGTGCGTTGGGTTAGGATGCTGTGTCTGTGATCGGAAGGTTGCAGGTTCAAATCCTGTAAGCTGCACAGTGATTTTTACTGCTGGGCCCTAGGCGAGGCCCTTAACACCCAATTGCTCTGGGGGCTGCTGGACCCTGCTTTCTCAAATGTGCGTCACTTGAAAGCATCTGCTAAGAAAATAAAATGTCATGGCAGGGCACCAGAAGCATTATCAAGAGCAAATTGTGACAGCTTCACAGGGTGCTAAATCACGAGGCTGTTATCTTCTTTTTTTTAAATGTCAATCTGCTTTCAATAACCAGTTACCCAATCAGAGTGGCAGGATTCCAGGTCCCACCCCGGGAAGGGGAGGCGTGAGCCTCGGACGGGACGCCAGCACATTCGCTCACGCCGCGGAGCCAACCTAGGGTCACCCATTCTCCAGATCCCTCAGACATTGGACGGCGGCCATGAAGGTGCTTCGCAGAAAAACACAATGACACATAGCATGGATCGCTTCAGGCTTAGGGGGGTGGGGGGCAGCAGTGTTCAGCTTTGCATGTTTTAGTGAAGAGGAGGTATAAATAGCAGCCCTCGTTCGGTACAAACTGTTCTCCATGCTTGGTCAGCGTCATGGGAAAATGCACGAGTTTCCATCAGTATGGCGTGGACAGGAAACACTGCACTCTCCTGCAGGAAATGCCTGTAATGTGCAGCCTGAAATGGCTCATTACAGCGAGCGGTGTCACTCCTCAGGCCAGGCCTGCCACAGCAAAGGACACAGAGGCCTACAGTGAGCGGTGTCCCTGCCCTGGCCGGACCTGCCACAACACTGCACACAGAGGCCTATGGTGAGTGATGTCACTCCAAAAGCCAGGCCTGCCACAGCACTGCACACAGAGGCCTATGGTGAGCAGTGTCGCTCCCCAGGCCAGGTCTGCCACAGCACTGGACACAGAGGCCAATGGCGAGCGAAGTCGCTCCCCAGGCCAGGCCTGCCACAGCACTGCACACAGAGGCCTATGGTGAGTGGTATCACTCCCCAGGCCAGGCCTGCCACAGCACTACACACAGAGGGCCTACAACAAGCAGTGTTACTCCCCAGGCCGGGCCTGCCACAGCACTGGACACAGAGGCCTATAGTGAGCAGTGTCGCTCCCCAGGCCAGGTCTGCCACAGCACTGGACACAGAGGCCTATGGCGAGCGGTGTCGCTCCCCAGGCCAGGCCTGCCACAGCATTGCACACAGAGGCCTATGGCGAGCGGTGTCGCTCCCCAGGCCAGGCCTGCCACAGCATTGCACACAGAGGCCTATGATGAGCTGTGTCGCTCCCCAAGCCAGGCCTGTCACAACACTACACACAGAGGGCCTACAACAAGCAGTGTTACTCCCTAGGTCAGGCCTGCCATGGCACTGCACACAGAGGGTGCTTTTAGAAATTATGCTTCATTTGGTTCATTTGTACAAGTACAGGTATATTACAATGTGTTTTTTCACATATCCCATCATGCTCTCCTTTTTAAAACATATACTTATATGGAGGTTAGAGCAAAGCTTGAGGGCTGAGCACAGGGTCAGCTGCCATCCAGCATCATGGGACTTTGCTCAACAGCCCAACGGTGATGTGGCCACTCAGCCAAGCAGAGGTGACCTTCCGATTACAGGCACGGAAGCCTAACCTGCTGACCACTGCCCTCACATGCACGCATGGGACGCCACTTGTCACAGGTAGGCACTGGTCCAACAAACCTAAGGCAACATGCCACACCTCCATCCAGCTCTCAACGCATGCAATCCACAAGCCACCGCCTTGGGCGCCATGGAGACATCTAAGCATGATGGCTGATAAGGCTGGAGATAAGACAGGGCACTTATAAAGTAGCAGGCTGGGGAGGCGGCGAATGAAAGCATCCAGCCCCTCCTTCAGATAAAGGCGGCAATACGTATCAGCAAATTGCACTTTAAAGAAGGACGTCCCCCCCCCCTGAATTTCTACAGGCACTCATAAATGTTTAATCACGTTAATCGAGTGAGACGGACATAAGGTCCCCATTTGTTCCCTGCGACATCGCATTTGTCCGCCGAACAGGTGGAAACGTTGCAGGATCCTGACAGGGCAAATGCGCGTGAGATAGGGTGGTGGGGGATTCGTCAGCTGTGCAGCAATTAGGCAAGCCAGGGAATGAGGTCTACAGTTGGGCGTGTGGAGCCCCCCGGGTTGGCAGGGGGCACGATGGCTTCTCCTGAACTGATACGGGACTGTAATTACTATATGGCGAGCAGAGAAAGCAGAGCGACGCGGGAAGGAGGCACTAGGGCTATTTACGGTGCCCCTCCGGCCCCCAGCCCATTGGAAGGTGTGAATGGAGGTCACCTTGTCACTCTGAATGCGACCCCCACCCCTGGTGAAGCCTCTTGAGCATGGTTTAATTGGGGGAGGGGGGGGGGGGCTTTGATGACCACGACCACAGAGGCCCGTTCCACAAAAACTCGCTTTGTTTTCATTGAAGCTTTCTGTCAGCTCCCTGGATGAAGGTTCTTCAGAGTAGCTGTCACATCCCCAACATCTAACGTCCGTCAACATGAATGAGAAACTCTGTGTCAACCCCAGGCACCATTCCGTCATGCGCGGAGAGCCGTGCGTTTAGCATACTGAGCCTGACGTGCGCTACGACAGGACAAGGCACAATGCACGCAATCACTTTGGTGACTCGTGCTCCCACAAACTCTCAGGACAGCATCTTGCATCGTCACATAGAATCTGTGATTAGCTGCAAGCTTCCTCATTACAACAGCACTGCCCCCTGGTGGCCAGACACAGCCATGTCCTAATATTGCACCATTTTTCATTATTGTTTCCATTACCCCAGGGGTGGCCAATCTTATCCACAAAGGGCCGCTGTGTGTGCGGGTTTTCGCTGCAGCTCCCTATTCATATTACTAATTAGAGGACTGATTGGCTGAAGAGTCCTCACACCTGGGTTTCAACAGCTGACCTAAAGGTTACCCCAAAAACCTGCATGCACACCGGCTCTTTGTGGATAAGATTGGCCACCACTGCATTACCCTAACACTAGCCCACCAGTCGCAAATACGTATGTCCATTTTAAAATATAGTATCTTGAAATAGGACTTCTTCCTTTCTAAAATGGGTAATTAACATAAAACTACAGCAAAAAAATCTCACCACATGATAAATTAATTAAGTATAGCAAAAGCCATTTTGAGAAAGATTATACATTAAACATTTCTATAGCAAATGTGTACTATCAGTACCAAAACTTCAAATAACTGTGGGATATTTCAAATTATGCATTAAACTTTTGACCACATTTCTCATATACATTGCACCTTAAAATTATTTGGGGTAACACCTTACATAAATTCCTTAATCTGAAGTATCCTCAAGTATATTTTTTTTGCAGTGCGACTAAGTAAACTACAAAACACCAAAACTAATGGCTACACCTATACTAGTGCACTCAATCACATCACGTGACACGGTAACACCTAAATGTGACACTTACATTAATGATGGAAAGTTTCATTAACAACAGCAAGAATCTATGACTCAAAAGTGCTGCCAATCACCCTGTCATCTCGAGCATAATGAAATATAACAATTACCCTGTCCAGTTCCAAAAGATTCCATTTCAATCAAATGTTTGCCAATAAGCAGTTAATATTCTAGCCATGGAGTCTGGTTAATATCACAAAACATTTTTTAAACAAACTTGCTTTATTTGCCATTTGAACAAGTACAGGTACAATGGAATGTTTCTCTTTGCTGACCCCATCTTACTATCCATAGATTGGTGGGGGGGGGGGGGGGGGGGCGTGGTCTCAGCACAGGGTCTGCTGACGTGCAGCACCCCTGGAGCGGGGGGTTAAGGGCCTTGCTCAAGGGCCCACGGACATGTGACTGTACGGCAGAAGCTGGGGCTCGAATCGGCAATTATCTGCTCACTGGCACAGAGACTTAGCCGACTAAGCTACTCACCGCCCACCTCGTTTGAATGAGAATGATGAAAATGAGTGCATGTCATCCCTGGCTCATTACCTGAAGGGAATCTAGATGGATACTGAATGCGTAAAAATGAAACAGTAAATGTTAGCACGCCATCCCTTGAACCCCATTTATTTAGGGGGCAGCCAAGACCTTACCTGAAATACAACACCTCCTTTCCCAGAAAACCATAATCTTGATGCACGATACAATACCTTGGCTTTGCATGCTACTACACGTAGGGGGCCAAACCTTTTTTACAGAGAAACTCCTCTTACATACTTGGACCCGAGCTGAGCTACAGAAATGTCTCGGATTAGCGAAGTCCGTCGAATTTTTCTCGTTACACGACCTGTCAGACATGATGCTACAACAAAGCAGCATGCTGGGTAAGTGCCTGTCTGGAAGGAGGCTCGTTCTGGGGCAGCAGGGGAGGGCGAAGCGACCCCAGCACACGCTCACACTTCCTCCTCATTGGGGAATCACTCATCGAAATAGGCCGGATCACCTTTTAGCCAATCCAGTATAAGTTATGAGGTAGAGCTGCAGGCTTTGTTAAAACAAAGACTTTGAAATCCAAAACCTGTAATTTCATGGACCTTCCCAACTAAGAATAAACTCAGCTCATTTTCATTTTGACCTGGTATGCAGGAGAATCCCAAAAGAGATGAAATCTCCTTCTTCCTTCGCTTTACCGCTGCCCCTATGGAGCATAAAGTCTATGTCACAGTGATGCTGTGAGATTTCAGGGACACAAATTCTGTCATCAGACCGCAGAACTGAAAAGGGCTTCAGAGTTAACGCAAAATGATTCAAAACAGATCTGAAGACTTCCCAAATGCTGGTGTAAAGGTCCATGAAACAAAAATCTGTGAGGATGTTTGACTCATAGTCATGAGTGATAATATGTGGTCAGAACATTTGTGGGAATGTTTTATTTTTAGCCATAGTAATCGGTAGTTTGGCCAAATGAGAATCGCTTCACAGCCACACACGTAGAAGCCAAAGAGTCACTTTATATTAATGTGTCTGCTCCGTGGTGCATGTTTGCCTTGGCTGTTATTAAGTCAGGCTGCTCACAAACACCCCGGCGCTGATATTAGAAATTATTCACTGTTGGATTTTCTCTGGCTAACGGCCAGCAAGATTAATGGGGCACACCTTGTCCTGCAAACTCCATTCTCAACATGCAACCTTACTGCATCACAGGCCGCACAGAGCGAGCCTGACCCCACTGCAGGACACACACACTCATACATTCAGTCGGATGCTACAGGTAGTTTAGATTGATCTGACTGCTTGCTTTTTGACTGCAGGAGGAGAGCCGGAGCAGGAGACTATGCAACCTTCACAAACACAGACATCCAGCAAAGACAAGAATTCAATAACCAAACCCCCAACCCTGGAGGTGTGAGGTAACAGTGCTACTCACTGAATCACTTTCTCACATCCTTAATTTATTACATTTTTTTTTTACGTATTACTCTACAGTGATCGAATGGAGCATTTCTGTGTGACTGATTACCTTCAGTTTGATGTGGAATTCTGGTGTACACATGAATATCAACAGTACATATTTAGGTGCAAAGGCAGTGATTAAATTAGTCAAAACACTCATACACAAGTGCAGGTAGCATTCTTTTATGCTAAGTTATAAAAGATTAGGCTTTTAGCATCCTCAAGGCAACTAGTACAAAAAGGCTTCACAATTGCTTGACAACAGGGCAATGGTTATTACTGTATTTTCCATATAGTCGTACATATCTATTCAAAAATGATAAAGCTGAAGTAGAATGCATGTTAATGTAGCCAAGAGGTATTATGATTCTAAGCAGCAATAAAAGTTTTCAGTCTGCTGATCTCTGAGGTTTGGAGAACCATGACGAGGTGTCTGATTTTCAGCTTGGCGCGCGTAGCTCTGGGGGACTGATTGACCGTCATGCCTGATAAACAGACCATTATGAACACAATCATCCAGGATGGCCTGTGTATGCTAGCTAGCTAAGCAAGCGGAGAGCTTCAGGACAGCCCCGGGGAGCTGGTGATTGATGAGTGAGTCCTGGGAGCAGCGAAATGACTGACAGAAGGAATCGTCCACTCAGTTTCTCAACAAAACAAGCACAATAAACACTGAATTAAAAATGTCCCTCATAAAAGCATCACATACTATAGAGTACAACACAAAAGTGCACTGCCCACTGCAAAACCCTGACTCCTCATTATCAAGGAAATGGGCAAGATCACTATCCTCAAGGACACATGGACGGTCCCTGCCAGTGAGTCCAAATTTGGAGGACCAGACTGGGGAACACTAGTTAAGACAACAGTAAAAATTAAGTGAGTTTGAAGTAAACATTCATAGGTGCAGCTATTTTATACTTTATAATAACAGATCCACGTGGAAGCTTCTGGACAAAGGATTTGATAAATGTCAGTTAGAAAACTCAGCATTTCAAAATACACTATACAGCAAAAACTGTAACGAATAAGTACAGAAAGCATAAGTGATTTCAAACGTGGCCAAGTTAAGTTACACAATAAGGCTTTTCTCACTATTTGTTCAAACAGGGCAGCCCCAAGGGTCAGAAAACCTCACAGCTTTGTAGGCTTTTCTTTACCAATATGTAGCTTTGCCATGTGTTCTTGGCACAAAATCCATGAACAGGATACTAATACAACAACTATATA
>JAODLC010000038.1:6729309-6741212 GCA_026781145.1 Hippopotamyrus pictus | reverse complement strand
TATATATTAGCCAATTAAAGTCATAATGACAGAATTCTGTATCAGATTTGTCTATTGCATAGAAATGCTGTTTATTCCTGAATGAGAAGGAGAAGCTCCTTGGCAGCTATGCTTCAGTTTTAAGGTGGACCTTTAAGGTGGACCATCAGATCACCGGCTGGTCTGATCCTGGCTCTCCTGCCATTGTGGACATGGGCACCACACTGCCGATCTGCCCCAAACAACACACAGAGGTGGTGCAACATATACTTGGAGCCCAAAGGAATGGGAATGGAGATGCAAAGTTCTTTGCACAAATCCTAAATGACGATTTGACTAGTGAAGATCCTGTTTCCAAAACTTCTTTAATTACGACCACGTGAGCAGCCTGACCATTGTCATAAATATACTCCACCTCTACCTGGAGCATTTTATTCTTACTAAGCATGTTCAGTGAGGAAGAATCACGCTAACCTTCCCGGACAAATTTTGTCTTGGGGCCAGTGGTTTGTCACTTGGTTATTACCGTCAATCCAATGACTCAAGCTTTTGGTGGTTAATCTGCCAGCTCGTGGTTGCATTTGTGGGAACACGACTTCAAAAGCAATGACTTAAGTGGAACTGAGACAAATCGCATTGAAGATAAGAATGGGATGCCCCACTGGATTCTGGGAGATGATTTCCTCAGGCAAATCTACTCTGCGTGTGACCAAAGAAAGGCCCGGGTGGGCTTTGCTATACCAGCTTAGCCACTGTCAGGATGAGCACTCATGTCTTGATCGTTAACATCAAACAAACGAACTTCCGTTGCAATTTTGTGTTTTTTTTTTTTACAAATCCGATTTCTTTGGCTTTGTCTGTTAAGACGTGGCCGTCAAGTGTAAATACCTCTGGAATGACAGCGTCTCCAGAAGATGAAGTGGAAGTGTGGAAAGCCATCCTTTAAAGGGTAAAAACACGGGAAGAGAAATGCCAATAACCGAGACGATTTGCCTCGGCCTGTCATGATTCTCTCACAGAAAGAGAAACAAAGGGATCTTCCCCCTGCGTGTATTCAGAGCAAATGCGGCATGTCAAGGGGGGATTTTATTACCTCCTCAGGGGATACATTCTCCCAGTAATGAAAACACGATCGCATGCCCTGTATAGCAAAACACGACCATGCTCTTGTCCCACACAAATTGTGCCCCTAATTATTGACTTCCCCTTTAATAAGAAAACAAGTAAATATAATGTCAAAATTAATATGAAAATACAGAGAGCCAGAAGCTACAATAATGAATGCTTTTCTCAGATGAAAAAGGACACTATGCAAGCATTTCATTCTTCTGCACACACATGACAGCCACCAAACACTCACAACGAGGTTTAAGGGGTGATGGACAGCATCACAAAGCGGGCATGCAGAGAAAATCAAGGGGCCTAAACTGGGCTGAACCTACGGCTGAACGACGTGTGTGTCCTGGGGGACGGAAAAATTCCCGCTGAAGGAGGGAATAAACAAAAATACAGCACAAAGACCACATTCAACAAGTCAGAGAAAAGCAAAGTACAAGAAAAGGATAAAGAAAACAAATTATTCACACCTTTACTTTCAAAATTAGCTTAGCGATGAGATCCTTATATTTTCAATAATTTGTACATACAGTACAGCCACAATGCTGGGATTGAACTTAGTTTTGTTAATTTATTAATACCATTCAGAAAATTTTTCATCCAGAAGAGTGCCAACCGCATTAAAGCTGTTCTATGTGACTATTGTGTGTTTTTGTAACTCTTATTATCTCGTGTTGACATTCTCTTTGAGAGACTCTTTCTGCATCAGTGATTTCTATTCACTGTTTCCTTCTCTGGGAAAGAAAAATCAGTGCATTTTCCCCCAGCAGCCCGTAGCCCCCTGAGATCTCCTCAGCTGTCCCTTGGGTCTGTGTGAACGATGATTTTTGTCCATATACCACAAATGTTTGGCCAGTTGCTTCCAGTTTATCCGTGTACCCAATGAGTGGTGGATGTACACAAGCAATCCAATGCAAGGCCACAAAGTTCAGCAGATTACAAAATTCTTCATGGATTTCACACACTACGGTTTCAAACGTATGGGTCAAATGATCTCTTCCCTGAATATGTCTCTATACGCAAAATTCATCAAAGTGCAAATCAAATGCTCTTTGTACGTCTACCAACAGGTATGCACAGGCAACATAAACATATATTTTCAATTTCATAACATCAGCATAATATTACATTTCTGTGTTTCATCATGACAAAAACACTGTCACGGTAGATTTTACTTATTGAATGCCTTTCAGGTATATTTTACACTTTTTTACAGTTTTGCAAGTTAGAGTAAGGTATTGGTAAATTAAACGTGGCTGATGTTTCATGGGTTTTATTAAAGCCAAATGGAGACAAGACACCCAATGGGCAAAAGAATGAAGAAGTAAATGATATGGTCATGTTTACATCAGACCAATGCCTGTGGGCCCATCATTAAAAGGACAAATGGACTGCAGTTACTTCTCACCATCCAGAGATAACTTTCTTACTGGTGTCTTTACGGGGTCTGTCACTGAGGTGGGTTGATGCTTTGTAGGATATTGGTGGATCAGACCAATTTCATGTACTTGGGATGAAAAAGAGAATCACAGGTCAACACTGGCATGTTATAGAGACACATTACAGATGCCAGAGAAGAGGTCTGGTCTATCACACTGGACAAGGATTCACCACAGTCAGGTAGGAGCAGATACAGAGAAGCTACAAAGAGCTAAACTCATCCCCTAAGAGAGAAGAAACCCAAAGAATATTGTTTGAAATGCTTGAAAACACCGTAGAGTGTAAAGTAACATCTGAGAAAATGAACAACAGCCAAGTAGAATTACATTCATTTTATTGATGTGCCCGGTTTAGGTGAATGGTCCTGGGCTTTTCTTATCTGTTCTAGACAGGACCAGACAGAGAGATCTACAAAACACTCAAGAACCTTTAGTAGTTCTTCAGAAAGATTAAATCTGATCAAATCTACAGTCACTGTGCTCACCAAATAGTGCCTTGTTTGGGTGAGAAGGACTGCATGTGTCAGGGAAGATCTATGATGCCTGGAATTTTAAACATCTGCCAAGGTCACCAGTAGCAGAAAGGTCATTTGAACCCTATTACAGATCATACAGAGGAAGTATAGGACTAGGATGACTGCAGATGGTCCCAGTGGTGACAACAGCAATGGCACATTATCAAACTGCACAGAAGAAGGGTGATGGTAAACCACTTCCATACTTTATCAAGAAACCCTTATGGATGGACACACCAGAACAAATTTTGGTATAGTCCAGGAAGATGGGCCTTTCAGGTGGGAAGGCACCAACGTGGTTCCAAGTTATAGCCAAAGCACAGATGTCAAACTCATGGCACAGGGGTCAAATATGGCCCACTGTCTCATTACATGTGTTGGGGGGGGCACTTTTGGGTGCCACTATCAGACTGACAGTGTTTAAAAATACAATGGCTTGCAAGGGCAACTCAGAATGGAACAGGTAAAGGAAATCACCGGAGGGACAGACGCATCAGCCATGGCATTTAAATCACGACCAGCCATGTGTGAATGCCAGCTACCGTAAACCGAGCTCCAGTGGTTAAGATATGCATACATAACCGTGCGGCGTGACAAAGGGCAGGCGTCTGCCAACATAAACCTGAGCAGGAATGCGAGTGTGGACAAGGTTTCATTTCTCGCCTGTTTTCATGCGTTTTCCGAATTCATTACTACTCGCCGAATACCTTACGGTGATTAACCATAGAAATTGCACCAAATGGCAGCTATAGACCCCCTTTACTCTGACGCAGCAGGCATTTGTTCACTTATGCAGATATTTTTTTGTATTTTTGATCTCACATTATAGTGGAAATCACGTTTCGATGAGCACCACTGACATTCTAAACCAGGATTCCCCAAATTCCGGTCCTGGAGGGGCAGAATCCAGCACAGTTTGCAGATTTCCCAGCTTAATCACCTAATTACCAGCTTTAGGGGTGTGTCTGAACAGGGAAGTATACAAACCTTGTTGGATTCTGGCCCTCCAGAAGCGAATCATAGGAACCCTGTTCAAAAACTAATTTGTGAAGGTAGCCCATATGGGAGAAATTAAATGAATTCTAATGAAGAATATTCAAAGGGGCCCTGCGATGGGCTGGCCCCCTGTCCAGGGTTGTTCCCTGCCTCATGCCCGTTGCTTCCGGGATAGGCTCCGGACCCCCCGCGACCCACTACGGATAAAGCGGGTTGGAAAATGGATGGATGGATGGAATATTCAAAGGGGCTCATTTTTGTTCCCAGGCCATCGCAGCCTCAAACATAAAGAAGAAAAAGCAAATGCTAAAGGTGTGGCTAATGGGTTATGAGCCTGCTACACACAGATTGCTCAATAAGTCCAACATGGCCTGTTAACTGAAATGAGGTTGACACCCCTGGGCTAAAAGATGCTTCGGAATTAGCTTGGACCAAAGCCTTTTGGCTGTCCAGCTGCTCGATGTCACCATGCCGGAAAGGAAAACAGAGCAAAGAAAAGCTGCAAAGAATCTACTGGAATGTGCGATATACCAAAGGGTGAATGAGAGGAAAACGTCCAAAGTACAATTTCATTTGGGCCATATTATGAGAAGTTACAGTTCACTGGAAAAGACAATAATGCTTGCAGACACTGAGGGCAGGAAAGGAAGTGGACGACCACCAACAGACTGGATGGACTCAATCACCACAACAATGAACATGCCTTTGGGAGGCCTGAAAGCTGAGACGGAAGCCAGGCCAAAGCAGAGAACCAGAGCCAATGAGGTCACCAGGAATCTACATCAACTAGACAGGAGCAAATAATAATAATAAACTGGGCATTAGGTTGGTTAATGTTGAGGATATAATCCATGCCTCATGAAACCTGGGTTGATGATTGTGACTTTATACTGTAGAAGGAATACGCCCATTATCCCGTCTACTGATAACATTTGACATCTATTGACCAATGAAGAGATGTTTTATGGAGTAATCTATTTAAGTAATATTTGTTTTTGTATTAGGTAACATTTGTATGCATGGATTACATTATATAATATTTGTTTTTGTATTAGGTAACATTTGTATGCATGGATTACATTATACCGCTAATATTAACAACTTAACATTGATAGCTAGCTAGCTAACAGCATTGTTAATTGTGAATATAAAGCGAAATCAGTCTGCATCTTCTTGACATTGACATATTTGCGTCATTGACAACAATACATGCGTGTTCATTTAGAACAAACCGTTGCAGACGTCTGTGTAAAGATAGGTCTCTATTTGCAGTGCCAAGAAGGTCTCACTAAATTGTCTTAGGTATCGGGCAGCGACAACACGTACAATAAAACTGAATCAAAATTATCAATGTATATGCGCAATAATTAATCATCCAGTATATGGTTTTAGTACTCTGGTATGATTTCATTTGTTGGTTATTTGATACTGTTTAGGTGAAAGCTACCTGGAAGTCAATTATTGTTATTTTCACTGTTATATTTACAGAGCCTGCCTGACAGAGAAGGTCTATCTCTCACCTTCTCAGACACAGGAAAACAAGACTGCAAGAGTGCTTATGTTCACACAGAGGGAGCAGCCAGTCTGATGAACTGTCTCACCAGGATGTGAGGTCATTTGTCACATGGCTGCAGCTTCTCACACTGGGGATCTGTTTTGGCGCTGTCAGCCTCGTCACAGAGAAACTTCAATGCCACGTTCCAGTTGTGCAACAGCTTGCTGTACAACACAGGGTTCCTCTATAAAGAACTGCGCCTGCAAACATTCTAGAACTCACTACCTCAGTCATCAGTACAAAGAAGACACTGGTTAATGTTAGGAAGTCAAGCAAATCCATGAATCTTGTCACTGATGAGCTCAGGCTTTCAGAGTCAGAACACGGCTGCTTTCTGTTTTCGTAACTAAACAATTCCAGTAAGTGTGTAAACTATAAGATCTGTGAATGCATTTGTTTTTTAACTTTCCTGCCATGAGTAAAAAGATGCAGACTGAAAGAAGGCTGAGATGCTTAGGAGCTGGACGTTACCCCCTTGTTCTGGCTCAGTAATCTGTCTTGCATTCACTGGGAGCGAGCGACAGTAAGCGCAGGGTCACACCCGAGATCGCATCCCGTGACACATGCGGAGGAACTGGCGCCCCTTCATGTGCCTTCACAAAGTGTGAGGGGAGGAGCAAGTCTTATCTCGCCGCGGGATCTAACAGCACAGGCCGCTCGTCCCATAGAACAAATGCTGCGTTGGGGGAGGGATGAGGAGTGAGCGCTGTGGTGGAGATAAGGCCACTTAGGAGAGCACCTTGAAATGCTATAGCCCAGTCTTGTTCCTCAGCACCGAGACATCAGCCAAGGAACTTTCTCTGCTGGTGCAGGACCTCAATGGCGGAAGGGTAGAATGTTACATTGGGAATGTCTGCTTCTGTAAATGGGCATCGGTAAGTAAGGTAGTGAAAAGGTAAGGCCCCCAAGGGACTGAACAAGGCAATGCGCTCTTCAAATGCTTGCATTATGAACTGGGACCGGAACGGAGCACACAAGGTTGACCAAATTGTCACCATGTGCTAATATATTAATCACAAGCATGTCGCCAACTGAATCGTTTTCAGAGAAACAAAGGAGCGTTCTCAACATTTTTCAGATTTTAGACCAAGATCGCTGACAGATCATTCACGAAATACTTGCAAGACTCTAGAACAACGGCTGTCCATCAGAGACTCGTCAGCTTCAGCCCCAGGCGAGCTCACTTGCGTTACCTGGATTGCTCCAGCTAAACCTCCTCTTGCATGCGTTCCAGTGCTGGCAAACTGAAGTGCCAGCCAGAACAAATCACCATAATAACACTTGAGAAACTGTCATTAATTACTTCGCCCCGGCAAGTTCAGAGTCGGAAGCGCACGGAATGCCAAGTTCCGTCCCATTCAAGCAGCCAGGCGGCATCATACCACGGGGGACTGTTAAGTACTTAGGAGGAAGCCCCCCCTCTCACCCACACTCCACACCATTTTTCTTGCTCATCAAGCACACAGAAGACCAAACCCAAAAAAACCTGTGGGCTACCTAGCAGGTAGCAGTTGTCCCTGGATTTTAAATCTCAGGAATTCCTCACCACCACTACCCCGCCCACCTTTCCCCTCCCATTACTGTGCCTTCAGCCTGATTTATTCCCATCAAAGAGATGAAAGGAAATGCCTGTTTGCTTAGAAGATTTGGGGGCCCTCGGTAAAAGTGCCCCGAGTCTCTGACTGATGAGGGCGTGCTAAGCATCCGTGAATAGACAGGGCATCCGCCCTTTCACTGCAGGACGACTCGTTAACACATAACAGGGATTATGGACCACCAGATTACGGACCAACGACCAGATCACACCTTTTATGTAACAGCCCAGAATGTCATCTGTGGAACAGTGAATATATCCAAAAAAGTTATTAGACTAAGCAATAATTTCTATGTCATTCTTGCATTCTGTCATTCTTTGAAGAAAAGCATGAAGTATTTTGTATCTAAAATCCTACACTACTGTGATATGAAACTTCTCCTCTTCTGATTTCTTTTTTTCTCCTTAAACATAACTGTTTACAGTTTCATTCAGCAGAAATCATAGTCACTGGCTCTGTTGCAGGAGATACTAGGCAATGTGGTGTATCTTTCAAGTTAATCTCTGAACACAAAGGTGTCAAAACACAGAAACATTAATCCAGACCACATTCTTTTATAATCCATCTCACACCCGGGAAAAGCTGTGTCTTAGTCGGCTGCCTCTCACATTTGTTAACAACAAATGGACATTCTCTGTCAGACATTCAGGAAAATTGGTCTATCAGTCTATTAAACACCCTGCAAATCTGCATTCCGAACATAGGATCCTAATCACTCTGGTGAACCATATGACCAGCAACTTAATCACTCATTGGGGTTCCTAAAGTGACCAAACACACACATTAACACAATAACAATAACATGACCATCAATACAATCCTGCCATAGGGCATTGCATTTATAGTTATAATTGTCATGCTTTGTTTAAAAAAAAAAAAAAAAAAAAAAAGATAAATAAACAAACAAATAAATAAAAGTTCCTTAAGCCGATCCCATTAATTTTAAGTCCAGATTTTCCAAATGTAACCCACACACCACACCATTATCTTAACAAGAAGCCACCCAGGTCAATCTGGATTTTCCTAAGGCCCAAAATTAATTAATTCCTCCAAGCCAGATGTAATAGAAATTTTCCTTGGCACTGGGAAGTATAACCACGTGACTCGTGACTTCAGGGCACACTTATTTTTCGTCATTTTCCCATTAATTCACTTAATCCAGCTTCATTACTCATTTGAGACAATTTAGCTCACCTTTGGCAGTTGAAGAAAATAAACTAAAAGTTTAAAACAGAGCTGTACGTTTTTTTTAATACAGCTGTCATTTAATAATCTGTAATGAAGTCATATATAGTTATAAATGATTACCTTGAGTGTTCATTAATTCATTCATTGCGTTTGGCTAAACAATACCGGATTAACGGGAAATTAGTGCAAAATTGGATATTGGATTACATGACTAATGAGCAGGCAGGACCAGAAAAAAGCAACAGCTAGACTGCATGAACTACCAAGCTTCAGGATAATGTAGTTTAGACAAATGAAGCCAGAAACACACGCCCACTGGATATAAAAGGCAACACGCAAATCCATCCAATACTGTCCTAATAAAATGCAGAACAAGGGTTTGGAAACGTTCTGGGGAATATTATTCATTTGCATCAAAACCAACAATCTTTAATCTAACGGAGATTTCGATGTGCGTTTTCAAATAGTGTTAAATCTGTCTCTATACACTGATTTAACCGAATTAAATGAAGCTAGCGCTCATACTATATGTATATAAAATTATCCAAAATAACATTAGCCTGTTTTCATTACAAGTAAATATAATTTGCAAATGATGGGATTAGTGTCCCAAAGTTGTCGCAATAGCTGCCATTGGCATGCTTTCCTTTCATGCTGTTACTTTGACATGTCAGTGATTTCAAGTAGTTTGCAAAACATCCCACAAACGTCGCGTTTCCATCCTCTAAAGTGAAAGTGAGAATAGGTGAAATGACTCATTTTTGCGTTTTCACGCATGTTCAAATGACAGCATGGGCACCGAAACACCGCTCCAAACGTCTGTGGTGAGAAAAGAACATTTCTTAGGAAAGGCTTTCAGGTAAAACGTGTTTGATCTACAGCGGTCGGGTTTAGTAAGCGTTCCAGTAAACAATAAGATTTCAGTTTAATTTGGCCTTTTAATCGGTTGTCAAAACCGCAGCGCGTCCCTGTGAAGTTTACAAACACTGTTTCAAACCCGAAGTCTCGGACCCCATTTGGTTACCTTGGGCAGGAGCCTCATTTCCTCTTTCTTTTTCTCCTCATGTCGATCGTAAGGCATCTGCAGCAGATCGTCTTCACAGCAAATGAAACTCACTGTACATCCCATCCAGGCAGATTGTGCTGTTTACCCATTCAGTATAGCAAGATCCAGCGGGGGGAAAGTCCTGTTTCCTTCGATGTCCCATAAGAAAGATGCGCAATATGAAAAGCGCAACCCCTCCTCCGCACACGCAGGTAAGGCTGAGCGGAAAAGCCCCTCTCAAAGTTGCCGAAGAGGATATTCAACACGGACCCGCATTTAAAAGCCTGTTACTCTTAGAATTAAGGATTAAAAATAATCTCCGTGTTCTATCTCTTAGATCTGCTGACCATGACCATGGCCAAGTTTTTCCCCCTTTTCCAGCAAATTTACATGCATAATTTCGGACTTGGCTCCCCTCCCCGCTGTTCAGGAAGAGGCAGGATTTTAGAGTAGAGTAGAAAAAACGTGTTTGAAATCTGGGATGTGCATGTAATTCAACTCCTCTCGGTGCTCCCTCCCTCAACCTGGCCCCGCTCCGCATCCATTAGGAAAGGCGCACATTTATGTGCAGCCCTGCGGTTTAGTGGATTTCCCCCCGCGGAGCTGAACAATAAATCTTGGATTGTGATCAATACAACTTCCTTATGCGTGATATTGATTTCAGCAGGTTTTCGTAAACCTGTCAAAAGAGTTTGTGGAAATCACCACTTTTAATGACTAATCTGTCAAAAGTATGTTTTTTAATAAAGTAATTTTTCATTAAAGGGGGGAGTTTATATTCTGTCCTGTGGCTGTTTTGAGTTCCGATACCGTATACACGTTATGTATAATGTAATGAAACGTTGTGAAACATCTCTTCGTTCTAATTAAATAACAATGGCCCAGAGATCAGAGAGAAAGAAAATATACGTTCTGGTGTACATAAATATTAGGCCTACACATGTTTTAAATCGTCATTAGAGTAATGAGAGGTCAATTTTTTTATGCGTGTTATAGTCAGTGGGGTGACAGAGTGGATTATTATTACTGATGCTTAAGGCGCCTAAATCTCTTAGAAATTCCAGACCTGTAATGGAGTATTTTCAGCACTGCAAATGACAGCAGGAGGAGGAAAAAAGACAGAGGGCAGCATTGGCCTCAGTTGTCAAGAATCTCCAACAGTCTCAAGCATTAATGTCCTACACAGAATGTGGCCTTCCACGGGTTCAAGAACATCATTTTCAGTCCATGTTCTCTATACACATACACACACATACACACACACATACGCCATGTGGACAGTAAACAAGCATCTCTTAGGTGTTACATCACTTTTGCTCACCAAACCAGTGGTTTTACCAAGCCGACGCGTCTGCACTGGAAAATCAAAGCAAACTGGAACCGCACTGTAGCCAGCATCGGGTCACATATGAGACCTGGTTCATGTATGCCAGTGGAAAAGCGCCACATGTTTAAGAAAAGAGGGGGAAGTCTTTTAATTTTTTTTAGTATTCGATTTGTCGAGACACAAAATACTTTCTTTGTAATGACATGCTTGGGGGTGGGATGGTGGCCTCACGCCTCTGGAGTCCCAGCCTTGGCTCTCAGTTTACATGTCCTCCTCACATCATTGTGGGGTTTCAGCCAAATTCCCCAGTTCCCCCCCCCCCACAGTCCAAAAACATGCAAAGGTGAATTACAGTTACTGAATTGTCCATAGGCATGAACGTGTGTGTGGAAGGTATGAGTGCCCAGCAATGGGTGGGTGATGCATTCTGGGTTATTCCCTGTCACCCGTAAATTCCAAGGTAGGTTCCAGACCCCACAACTCAACATAGGACAAGCAGGTATAGAAAATGAACAAGTGTCATGTATTTTGAACTTGACAGTAAATATATTTCCTTTCCTTTAATTGTCACTCTTCCTCTTCCCGTCATCTTTCCTTGTCTAAATTCCACTCTTCTTTAGAGCTCAGTGTTCACTGGGACATTTCCAGTCCACACGTCATATCTCTGTAAGGTGTCTTTCAAAGAGTAAGGGGCTGCACATTTTTTCAGCTCCCCAAAGAGGACTGTGTTCATGCTGAAATTTTTGCGGCATCCTTGCTCTCTCAAAAGGATTAGGTCTGTAACCGCCTCTTCAAAAAGCTTTTCTTCCCAGGAACGTGGCCTCTTTGCCTGAGGAGACACTGCTGTGAGATTAATTGTGCAATCTTTCATGGGGACATGGCAGAAAGTGTGGCCTTCTAAGTAGCTCTGATTGAATTTTCTAAAGCTTATTATTTTTCCCAGAGGCAGACCCATTTCTATCCAAGTTTAAATTGCAGAATGGGTATACAGAAAAACAAATGTGGTATGTACTCTTAAAGTATATTAATTTCTAAGAGAAGAATTCTTTAATGTTGTGCAGGTGCCACTAGCTAGAGAGAGAGAGAGAGAGAGAGAGAGAGAGAGAGAGAGAGAGAGAGAGAGAGAGAGAGAGAGAGAGAGAGAGAGA
>JAODLC010000038.1:6699785-6723297 GCA_026781145.1 Hippopotamyrus pictus | reverse complement strand
CCCGGCCACCGAGGAGCTTTTTAACCACCTCAGCGACCTCCACCCCCGAGATAGGAGAGTCCACACCCAAGTCCCCAGACTCTGCTTCCAAACTGGAAGACGTGTCGGTGGGATTGAGGAGGTCTTCGAAGTACTCTCTCCACCGACCCAAAACGTCCCGGGTTGAGGTCAGCAGCACCCCATCTCCACCATAAACAGTGTTGATGTTGCACCTCTTTCCCGCCCGGAGCCGCCGGATGGTGGACCAGAATCGCCTCGAAGCCGTCCGGAAGTCGTTTATTTTGGGCCCCATGAAAGCATATTATATCAGATCCCCAATCCAGACCAGTCCAATTATTCTCCAAATAGGGCCCCTGTATTTTCCAATTGGGGCCCCTGACATTCTGGGACCCCCCTTTATGACACCCCTACTCTCAAGTATATTGTGCTTTTCTAATAAATAAAAAAAATCCAGTATGTATGTCAGATTCTTTAGGATAGTCACTCATTCTTCACCAAGTATTAGTAGAAAAAATCTACAATTTGTGGGAAAAGGAATATCATTAAAAAAATGATGCAAGCTTCTCAGAAACTAGCTATGAATCTGACTGCGGGGGAGTGGCATTATTAATAACAAACATGTGCAACCTCATTGATCCCAAATGCTTGACTGCTTAAAAATAACTCCAGGTGTATCAGATAATGCTAGAGGTGATCCCTGCTCAGATGAAAGCACTTCAGGAGTACTGAGTGAATACCATGATGCGAGGTTTGCATGGTTCCAAGAATGAGACATTTATATAAGAGACGTTTTGCAAGAAGATCTACGAGAAGTGGTTAGTTTTTAGCGTGAGCTGCTATATAAGAATCACCCTCTTTCATATCTAATCACTCACTGTATGAGTTTCATCCTATAATTGACTTCATACGCTCATCTGCACATTGTTGTTTATACTCTATATCTGGTTGTCTCATCTTTATTTATATGTCTGGATGTTTGTTTACTTTTTGCACATCTATGTTTCTATTTCTACTTTTATTTTACTTTTATTTTATTTTGTTTTGTACTTTGGTCTGATTGCATGTTTAGTTGTCTACAGTATGGAAGGGCAGTATCTGCACCAAAACAAATTCCAAATACTTCTTGCACTAGATGAATAAAAAAAATTCTGCTTCTGAATCCAATCCCCTTGATTTGTTCTTGAAAACAAAAACATACAAAAACAGGGCAGGAACTGAAAGGCACCTTGTGAGAGTGTTTGCTCTCTCTTTTGGTTCTTATTTGCTCTGGCTGTCACTCTTGGTGGTGTTGACTCACAGAACACCTGTAATTATGGAAAATTAATAACTTTAATTTTGATTATGATTAAATATCTTGTATATTCCCTGATTTGACACTTGGAAATGTGTGCAAATGTGCCTAAAATATGCTTAAAGATGTCCAACTGAATTGAACTAAATTGATAGAAAGTATGTCTATATTCATATCTTATCTTATCTGAGAGAAAAAGCAAAGACCTCAGGTTCTGTAATTCCAAAAAGCTATAAAGGCTTTCAGCTTGCTGATTTCTCAGAATTGTTCTACAGAACCATGATGAGGTGTCTGATTCTCAGCTTGGTGTGTGTAGCCCTCACTGAGGGACTCGTCAGGTAAGAGTGCATGTCAGGGGTTCAGGTTTTGGAGAGGGATGCTTTTAAACTATGTGCCATGTGCATTGGTGATGGAGATGTTCTTGTGGGAGACTCTAATAATGGATAATGGGATGGATGGATTGATTTTTCCCTCCTCAGGGTTCCTCTGTTGAAGCGGGGAACCTTGTATGAAAAGCTGCGTGAGCGAGGAGAACTGCAGGAACTGCTAAAGAGCATGCAGTACAGCGCTGGAGGAGCCTACAATGTGGACCTGATCAACCAAAACGATGTAAGCCTAAGACGGTAATCTGAACTGTGAATTTCATTCCAATCCAGCTTTCCTGCAGGTGACATGAGATGTTGCAGATTAGACAGTCACATGTCAATGAAATTAGATTATTTTCAGAAACACATGTAGTATTTATTTAGGAGATGCTTTTATTCAAGGCAACATACATTTGTTCAAGGGTCCAATGCTGAAATCACTCTGCTACTTAGGGGATTTGAACCATTGACTTCCTGAGCAGATATAGCCCAAGACAGATGTCGCACTTGATCTAAGCTAACAGGCTGCAAAGACTCTTTTGTAAATAAAACACAAATATTTAGAATCAAGTAAAGTGAGAAATCACAGATCATATGTCATTGCAAACCTAAATCTCACAAACTAATTGGTGTTCTCTTTGTTATTAATCTCCACTGTCCACAGATGTCCTATTTTGGTCAAATTAATGTGGGGACGCCTCCACAGAGCTTCTACGTCCACTTTGACACAGGGTCTACTACGCTTTGGGTCAACTCTGTCTACTGCAAGAGCAGTGCCTGCTGTGAGTATGACATAAGCTCTAACTAATACCTGCTTACTATTCATACACACCAAGAGAATTGCTGTGGTATAAAGGGTAGGTACATGTTGCTCGATTAAAATCTGAATATAATATAAACCTGCTCTTTGTTGACTAATCTCTGGTTAAATTTCAGATCTATGTAATCAGTACAAGTGAGCAGTACATCTTGGTTACCATATGCAAGCTTCTTGCATTTTTGTAGAGTTACTAATGTTCGATTGTACCCACTCATTATTATGTGTTGATTAAGAAAACGATATAAGAACGAATGCGATGTAAAATGGGCTGTACTGGGTCCATGTGTACCCATTAATGTACAATGCAATACAGTATCAGGGTGCACCTGATCTACTGATGGATTTTGTTTCCTAACAGTAAATCATGATCTGTTTGATCCTGATAAGTCCTCCACGTATCATAGCAACGGTGAGCCATTTTCTATCCATTACGGAACAGGAAGTGTCACTGGAGTCATCGGCTATGACACAGTCAATGTAAGCATAACCATCTGAGGAAGAATCTTATCTTGAGTATATTCTTCAAAACTCAAATGTTCTATGAATGTTTCTCAGCTTGGTGACCTAACAGTCACAGATCAGAAGATTGGACTGAGCATTACAGAGCCTGGTGACCACTTTGCTCGACCTCTGCATGAGGGAATTATGGGATTGGCCTACATGCCTGACAAACAAACCATTGTGGACACAATGATCAAGGAAGGTCTTTTGGAGGAACCTGTTTTTGCTTTCTACCTGAGCCAGTGAGTCTTAATATTAATATTTCAAACATAAAAGTAGCATGTACACATTGGTGATGTAAATTATTGTCTAATGAACTGTTTCTCCTTTCTAGAAACTCAGAGAAGGGCAGCGAAGTGATTTTTGGGGGCACAGACCCAAACCACTATACTGGGGAAATTCACTGGGTTCCTGTGGAAGAAAACAGCCACTGGAAGCTGGTTATTGATGAGTGAGTCTTTTGAGCAGAGAAATGATTGCTTGGGTGGAATGGTTCTGTTACTCAACAGAGTAGCCACTGATGTTAGCCATTTCACACTGCCGCCCAAATTCTCGAAAAAAATAACATATAATATATAATTCAGTGACAATTCTCCACAAAGCATTATACAATTTATAGCAGAAGTGATGCACACTATCCAAGAACAGCTGAATTCATTTACATTGCCAAGCTCTTCTGGTAATATGTTGCAGATTTGAGGTGGACCATCATGTGACTGGCTGGTGCGTTAATGGCTGTTCTGCCATCGTGGACACAGGAACCTCACTCCTGGTCTGCCCTGAAGAATTTGCAGATACACTGCAGCACAAGCTGGGAGCTGTGGTGAACGATGACGGAAGCGTGAGAAACTCCTTTTATCTTCCTTTTTGCTCCACAGATCTCAAA
Organism: Hippopotamyrus pictus; assembly: GCA_026781145.1. NCBI lineage: Eukaryota > Metazoa > Chordata > Actinopteri > Osteoglossiformes > Mormyridae > Hippopotamyrus > Hippopotamyrus pictus. The sequence goes on along the minus strand of JAODLC010000038.1, from coordinate 6,719,434 downwards.
TTATAATGCCAACGCTATAATAATTCTGATAACCCGTTGACCAGTGAGCTTCCCATTTCCAGTACGTCTTTAACTGTGATGACGTGAGCAGCCTGCCCACACTGACCTTCGTCATGAATGGAGCCCACCTCCATCTGGAACCGTCTTATTATGTGCTGTCGGTGAGGATCAATTACAGAACTCAATAACAGATTTTATGCCGATGTCTGTGATTAGTATGAAAATTTGTGGTTCTGATCATTAGGTCAATGACTAATGAGTGAGGTGATTAGTGCAATAACTCATGATTTTGGTTCCAGGAGCAAGACTCCAATGGAAATTGCATAAGTGGGATCGAGTCATCTCATTCAAGTAATGATGGAGAGATGCCCCACTGGGTTCTGGGAGATGTCTTCCTCAGGCAGTTCTACTCTGTGTTTGACCAAGGAAATGGCAGAGTCGGCTTTGCTACACTGGCTTAGACTCCATCAGGGTGAAAACTTGTCCTTCATCATTAAAACTTCCTGATTAAATCATCAAACAAAACTGTGTCCATTGCAGTTTTATTTATCTGTTGTTTTTTTTTTTTTTTTTAACAAATCTAATTTCTTTGGCTTAAATGTAAATATCCCTGGAGTGACAGTCTCTGTAGAAGATGAAGTGGAAATGTGGAAACCCATCCTTTAAACCCATCCTTTAAAACAGTGTTCCTAAACCAAAGCCTCGGAGACCCCCAGACAATCTACATTTCTGCTCCCCCCCCCCCCACCCAGCTCCCAGCACACCTGAACCAACGAATCAAGAACCTCAAATACCTGGTTAGTGTGTATGATTAATCAACGATTATTTGCCAAGAATATGGTCGATCAAGAGTTCCAAACTAAATGAATAAATTAAAGTTTTGTGCATTTTCATAACAGTGAGTAGTAGGCCTCTTTTCACCATTTAAGCTGATTTATATACCATATGTCATAATGTGCAGCCTATACCATAGCCTGCACAAGTGACCTGCTCTGTTGAGAACATTTATACTTTTCAGATGGTGTAAACCATTTGTATCGGTGTGATTTTACATTTCTGGGGAGATGTCCCTAGACACAAGCCCCACCGATTGGTGGGATATCGGCACAGAGAGATTTCTGAGGCTACCTACCTGGGACTTGGGTACCGGCTGAATGGGCATTTTCAGCAGCTGGACTTACAGCTAACAAGTTGCAAACATGCCTCACACCAGAGCATGTAGATATGTTGATCTTTTTGAATAAAAGCAAATTAGTAGGCTAACATTGATCTGTGGAGAGGCTTTAGAAAGTTACAGTTCAATGGCCATTAGGTTTTGATTGTATATCAACATGGGTATGGGGAGTAAACAGCCTATTAGATTAATCTTCACAAGCAAAATACACTCTTAGAAAAAATGGTAAAAATGCTTGTCAGTGGGGCTGTACCCTTATAATTGTACCATTTGAGAAACAGACTCTGAGGAACATCCCAAAGGTACAATTACCTACAGCTAAGGGTACAACTGCCAGACCTTTGAGGGTACAGCCCCAGTGACAAGCAAAGGTACAAATGTTTACCCTTTTTTCTGAGAGTGTATCACATAAACCCACTGACAAATTATGCCTGTACCCGGAGAAATGCAATCATTGCTAATATGTTTAAATATGCTTAAAAGCTGAATGGAAAAGGTATTTGTTCAATAAAATCCTTTATTCAGGAATGTACTGTTTGATGTCAATATTGAGTGTGCGTGAATGTGTGTGTGTGTGTGTGTGTGTGTGTGTGTGTGCGTGTGCGTGTATTTGTTTGTGATATATATATACTGCATTGTGGGGACCAAATGATCCCACAATAAAATGAAAACTGTTTTTTACGCTCTGGGGACTATTTCTGTGATCCCCACAAGGGGAAACTCAATTTTATGAAAACCGGTAAATGTGATCAAAAGACTAAAATGTCTAGAGTGTTGTATTTTGTTAGGTTACTTATAATTAAGGTTAGGGCTGGGTAGGGGTTAAGGTTATCATAGGTGGGAGTAGGGTTTTGCCCATAGAAATGAATGGAGAGTCCCTACAAGGATATGAATATAACCGTGTGTGTGTGTGGGGGGGGGTGTCAGGGGTTAAACAATGATAGATTAACATTAACATTAGTGACTGTCAATCAGGAAAATACATTCAAATTTGCAACTTTTTACCTGGTACAGGTGTTGGGAGCTGAGAGGGAGCAAAAATGTGGACTGTCTGGGGTCTCTCTGGACCGGGTTGAGTTGCACTGCTTTAAAAAGGTAAAAACACGGGAAGAGAAATGCCAATAACTGAGACGATTTGCCTCGGCCTGTCACGATTCTCTCACAGAAAGAGAAACAAAGGGATCTTCCCCCTGCGTGTATTCAGAGCAAATGCGGCATGTCAAGGGGGGATTTTATTACCTCCTCAGGGGAAACATTCTCCTGGTAATGAAAACATGACCACACTCTTGTTTCACACAAACTGTCTCACCTATTAATGACTGTCCTGTTGATGAAAAATCTGAAAAATAATATGGGAGTTCAGAATAGCCACAAACAGCAACAATGAATGCCTTTCTCAAATGGTTTTAGGGGTGATGGACAGCATCACAAAGCAGGCATGTGCAGGAAGTCAAGGGGCCTAAACTGGGCCGAACCTACGGCTGAACGACGTGTGTGTCCTGGGGGACGAGAAAAATTCCCGCCGAAGGAGGGAATAAACAAAAATGCAGCACAAAGACCACATTCAACAAGTCAGAGAAAAGCAAAGTACAAGAAAAGGATAAAGAAAGCACATTATTCACACCTTTACTTACAAAATTAGCTTAGCGATGAGATCCTTATATTTTGTATAAAATGTACAAACAGCCACAATGCCAGGATTGTAGTTGGTTTTCTTAATTTATTAATGCCATTCTGAAAATTTCATTCGAATTAAAGCTGCTCTTTGTGACTGTTGTGTGTTGTAGTATCTCATTATCTTGCGCTGACGTTCTCTTTGTGGGACACTTTCCGCATCAGTGATTTTACCATGCTCGTTTGGGAAACAAAGTCTGTGCATTTTTCTTCAACCAGCAAAGAGCTACCGGAGGTCTTTTCAGCCCCTCCTCGGCTGTGCTTTGAATGACAGTCTTGGACACGGCACAAAATCTTTAGGTATCCGTTGCCAGTCTATTTGTTGTCGGTGCCTTACTACAATCTGGTGCGTGAAGGGAACACAAACGTAACTTTTCAATTGCATAACATGAGCAGGTGTTCTTGTTTCATTTGGACCAAAATTTGTTTACGAGGCCTTACAAGTGTCAAGGGTCTAAAAAGCTGGGAATATAACAGGATTGGGGGACCCGATATGATATGCTTTCATGGGGACCAAAATCTCTAGCAGCACCCTTTTTCAGATATCCAAGGGTGTATATTTGGGGAAGAATGCTAGGGACATATATCCTTACCAATATTTTGGTTGTATCATGTGTGTTTACTGGAGTGTGGCGTTCAGTGTCGATTTGGTCACTACCAATGTTGCAACCAAACCTATGCTCTTGCCGACATCTGTTACTTTTTGATACTTTTAGAGTCGACATTTTAAAGAAGTGCACCTTTTCTCAAGCACAGACACAGGAAAACAAGAGAGCAAGACTGCTGAGCCTAGATCAGACTGATGTTCACACAGAGGGAGCAGCCAGTCTGATGAACTGTCTCACCAGGATGTGAGGTCATTTGTCACATGGCTGCAGCTTCTCACACTGGGGCTCCGCTTTGGTGCTGTCAGCCTCGTCACAAAGAAGCTTCAATGCCACGTTGTAGTTTTGCCAAAAGATTGTGAGTGCAGAAATTCTGATTGTGGCTCTTTGGGTTAGGACTCTGTGCCAGAAGGTTGTTAGGTCGAATCCTGTGGCTGGGAGAGTGATGTTGCTGTTGGGCACAGGAGCAAGGCTCTTCACCCCAATCGCTCTAGGGACACTGGGCAGCCCTGCTTTCTGATCGTCACTTATACCTCACTTTGGACAAAAGTGTCCCTAAAATAAGTAAATGTAACGCTATACATCTGAGACATCAGATAAAAGGGATTTTAGATGTGATGGAAAGCCATAAATTCTGTCACAGAAAATGTCTGTTTTCAACTTTGTCTAAAACAAACTAAAGCATATTTAAACATCTCTTAATGTAAGTATACAATTCATTAAAGATCTCTTAAAGTGTTAAACCTGTGTTTGCAGTTGGCTTTTTGTGTTCCTGCCATGAATTAAAGGATACCCTTTTTGAAGAGACATTGCTGCAGTCCTGGGAGACTCAGAGAATGTCACTCTGGAAACAAACTGATTAAAAGAAGACTAAGGGAAGACAGGGACTGGATGTTTTTACTTCTTTGAGACACATTGAGAGTGACTGGGAAAGACAAATTTCAGGGGGAGGGGCACTCCGAAAGCTCCCATCCAATCACACGCAGGGGAGAGTCAGGCTGCCTATCAGCTGCTTTCACAAAGTGTGTGGGTAGGAGTGAGCGTTATCTGAAGAAGGGATCTAAAAACAACACAGACTTCCTCCCACAGGACAAATGCTGTTTGGGGTGTCAAGGGTGGGTTCGGGTTGGTGCTAGAGGTCACATAGTTTCAGTACTCAGATTAAATAGCAGAGCCTACCTACCTCTGCATTTTAAAAATCAGGACAAGCGACATTCACTAACATTAAAATCATTGCCCTGGTGTTTCATTAATTTGGTTTTGGTTAAACAGCTCTCTTCTCCAGAGAGTTTTCAATAAAATTTGATTGTATGGTAAATGGGCGGACAAATTACTAGGAAAAAAGTAAAATCACGAGGATGCATGAAACGTTCTGGAGCCTCCAAGACTAAAGAAATCTGGCAATACGCAAACTCATTCATTCAGCTGCGAGTGAAGTTAGCGGGCGCTGCGCGTGACCCGGCGCTGCCTGTGCGGTCTGCCCAGCGCTTCGAATCTATGAGGTTCCTGTTCGTTACTGTTAAATTTAATTTCTGGCTAAAATAACGCAAAAGCTAATTAATGGGAGACAGGAAACGGGGTTTCGTTCATGGTACTACAATGTAGGTCAATATGTAAGTAATTTCCAGAATAATATGAAAAACAGTTTTCGCTTTTATCGTCTGAAATGCGAAAGAAAATTATTCGATTAGCACCTGTTTCAAATGTCTGCGTGGGTATCCGTAAGCTTTCAGTTTAATTTGGCCTTTTAATCGGTTGTCAAAACCTGTTTACAGTTTTTGAAAAGTTTACAAACACAGTCTTTTGGTTACCTTGGGCAGAAGTCTCATTTCCTCTTTCTTTTTCTCCTCATGTCGATCGTAAGGCATCTGCAGCAGATCGCCTTCACAGCAAATGAAACTCATTGTACATCCCATCCAGCAGATTGTGCTGTTTACTCATTCAGTATAGCAAGATCCAGCGGGGGAAAGTCCTGATTCCTTCGATGTCCCATAAGAAAGATGCGCAATATGAAAAGTGCAACCCCTCCTCCGCACACGCAGGTGAAGCTGAGCGGAAAAGTCACTCTCAAAGTACCCGAAGAGGATATTCAACACGGACCCGCATTTAAAAGCCTGTTACTCTTAGAATTAAGGATTTAAGACAATTGCAGTATGATATCTCTCAGATAATAATAATAATAATAATAATAATAATAATAATAATAATAATAATAATAATAAAAGAAAAAAAGAAAACGTGTTTAAAATCAGGGATGTACATGTCATTCAACTCCTCTCAGTTTTCCCTCCATAAACATGGCTCCACTCCGAATTAGGAAAGGCGCACATTATTTGCGCTGCGGTTTCATGGGATACAGCAATAGTGCTTTATACATAATCTACGAATATGATCGATACAGCTTCATTATGTCTGATATTCATATAAATAATGCCTTCTCGATGTATTTTTTAATGTAATGAAATGTTCTTAATTACCTCCAGGATGTAATGCAATAAAAATAACCAAGAGAGAACATAACCATTCTGGCATCTATAGACATAACAAGTGTTTAAAATCGCAATTAGAGTAATGAGATTGATTTGATACTCAGTGGGTATTTGGAGTAGATTATTACTAACGCGTTCTTAAGGGCTGCTTAAATCGGCCAAATCTCTCTTGTAAGTAATAGAGCTGTGACGGAATGTTCTCAGGATTACAAACTACGGCAGAAGGAGGAAAACACGAAGGCGGCATTGGCCCCATCTGGCAGGCACGTGGGGCGGTGCCTGAGAATCTGCAGTTTTCTCGATAACTGACACAAAACCACAGTGCATATCACTGTCATCTGGTACCGCCTTACAACTCTTTGCCTTTACCAGGGGATACCTTGTTAATCTTTTACTAAAAAATTATTTAAGCATTCAATGCTCATATTACAGTCACTCGAAAATTTAACATGGACTATGTTAATGCAGTTGCTCACCTAGATTTTGAAAAACATTTGCAAATGATTAAATAATTATGGGTAATAGAGAGACTGGACCATCTGCTGCCACATCATCTTGCCTCCTGGTATCCAATTCTGCAATTTACATTTTGTTTATTTAGCAGATACTTTAATCCAAAGTGATGCACAACTGAGAACACAGGGTTTTACAGTCTCTGATGCAATCAGGGGGTTAAAGGACTTGCTCAAGACCCAACGGTGACATCACTCTGTATACCCTGGGGGTGTTTATGTCAGGATCGGTACTTGTCTGTTCCTGTTCCATGTGTCTTGTTCCCGTTTCGCCAGCAGGTGTTGCTGGTCATCCTCATTCCCTCCTCTGACTTGTAGCGCCTTTATCCCTAGTGTGTTTGCATTCTCTCTGCTGCTGTGCGGCTGGCTAAGTGGTTGGCCACTGTTCTCAGTTCCTCCTTTGAGGTTGTGGGTCCGAGGCTGGCTGGAGACCAGTCACAACTTATTAATGTTTGTTGCTGTTTTTCGAGTTCTCCTGGTCTAACGTTTGTATAGGTATTTAGTTCACAGATCATTGTCTTGCTCCTTGTTTCCTGTTCTTTCGGTTGTCCTAGTTTTGTTTCCCTTAGTGTTTGGTCTTTTTCCCTGTTAATTGACCTCCCAGTGCCTGTTAATTGTAATCTACCGCACGTGTTTCTAGGTAATCGTTGTCCCTTTGATTGAGTTGAATACAAGTTGCATCTGTCCTTTGCTTGCCCTGATTCCTCGTGTGTGCTCTCACTTAATTTGTTAGTCTGTCATCGTTCATGTTCATACCCATGTTACTGAATGTTAGGAGTCCTGTTTGTTTCATAGTCCTGCATCCTGTGTTCTCTTAATTTTTTTACAGTGTTTATTCCTAGTTTTCATTTTTCCTGTTTGCTTTTGATCCCTCGTGGTCCTTTTCTTTTTGCACTTTCCCTGTTGTGTTCTATTTTGTTAAACCCCTTTGTCTTGGAGCTGTAAGTGGATCATCACCTTCTTTTTCCTGCCTGCACCATGCCACGCTGCAACAGTTTATCAATACCAGGAACGCATAGATCATACATGGGCATTCTTGCTAACTTGCCTCCTGAGACTGAACTTGGGATGCAATGAATCATGGGATTGTTCTCATTGGCCAGGCTGCAACCAATGCATCTTTGATATTTGGGACTGGGCAAGGACAGCATTCAAGGATTTTTACTGGCCACCGTACTTCTGTTTTTGATTATAGGAGCTGTACTTCAGCAATGGAAGATGACATTCAACAAGTAGGCAAGAACACAAGTATGGTAATATATGTATGTTGAGAAACACCTTGAGGTTTGAACTGGTGACCTTCCAAATACAAACACTGTATCTGAACTCACTAAGTCACCCACTGCCTCCCTAGATATTTCAGTCAACTGTTTCCACTTTTTAAGAAGTTTCTCAAATGATGCCTTTATCTTTGCAAGCAGCGTGAATATTTGGATTTTTTTCAATTAATAACCAAGAAAGCCACGGAAAATGCATGCCCACGAGGGCCCATATGTCGTTCCGATTTTAACATATATGTTGTCATTGACATTCTGCAGTGACAGTAGCTGTTTTCGTGAGAAGAAAAGGGGAAGAGTAATTTTTTTTTACTGAATGTGACACCTGATAAGGCCCAGATGAGCTATGGACTGCAAATCGAGACTTGTCAAGACACAAATACTTTCTTTACAATGACATCATGTTTTCTGGACTTGACCTATCTGTCATGTGCAGTATTGGGTCTAACAGAGGCATTTCATTCTTTTCCTTTAATTTCTCAGTCCTCCTCTTCCCCTCATCCTTCCTTGGCCAAATCCCACACATCGTTGAAGCAGAGTATTTACCCATCAGTGACCGAGGAGCATTTCCATTCCTTGTATCTGTAAGGTGTTGTTCAGAGAGCTAAAGAATACATCAGCAATGAGGTTGTACATTTCTTCTGCTCCCCAAAGAGGACTGTGTTCATGCTGAAGTTTTTGAGGGGTCCTTGCTCTCTCAAACGGATTAGGTCTGTAACCGCCTCTTCAAAAAGCTTTTCTTCCCAGGAACATGGCCTCTTTGCCTGTGGAGACACTGCTGTGAGATCTTTCATGGGGACATGGCAGAAAGTGTGGCCTTCTAAGTAGTCCTGAGTGAATTTTCTAAAACTTCTTTTTTTCCCTAGACACAGGCCCATTTTTATCTAAGATAAAATGTTTGGGACTTTTTAGATACAGCTAGTTAAAGTCCAGAAAGAAAAATAACCAGCTAGAAGATGGATGGATGGATGGATGGGAATTTCCTTACCTTTAACAGAGACAGAAGAGTCTTTCACCTGTGCATGGTAGGAAGTCTGGCCCTTTCAATAGAAAGACATTGGCTGCAGGTCATAGATCATAAACTAGGCAAAAGGGCGTGGGTAGATTCTGACAGTTCATGACAAAAGTAATTGAGGCTTATCTACCCTAAACAGCCTTTACAAAAGTGAGATCAAGGGCAATTGAATGGAATTTCCACACTGGTGTAGTTGGCACACTTTAAAAAAAGGCCTTTTTTCCCTTCAAAGCAATCTTTATCTTGAAACCGTCTCCAATATTTCTTACTGTGATATTTAGAATGTTCTAGTAATGGGAAATGCCTGCTTGCTTTTGTATAAAATTGTGGCCCCTGGACATCTTTTGCAGACAGATACAAAGATAATGGACCTGTTTTGCACACAGCAGTGGCATATCTCCCCAGTCACCTAGATTAGTAACAGATTGTTACGAGATGTGAGACAAAGAGCCCAAAGGTCTGCTTTTGGTGAACCAGAAGGGGTTCATTGAACTGAACTGGAGCAGGGAAACAAACAAGACCAGGAGGGATCAAAACGAGAAAGTGAGTATGGGGAAGAACACGGGCAGACAGGAGGGGTGACGTCAGTGACTGGACTGGGGATGACGAACCAAACAGGTACTTAAATGCAAAGGCTAACGAGGGGTAACAAGCAACAGGCGTAGGTCATCAGGGCTACATTAGGGTGGAGACAGGAGGGTCCGGCGGACATGACGGGCAGGATGTAACATGGATGACATTAGGCTGGTCTATAACTGAGCTGGTGCGGAGTAGACTGCACTAAAAGGTGATAGATATACTGCAGAGTCCAGGGAGCAGGAGTCCAGGGAATTGGGGGAACAAGGGATTTATTTGGGAAGAATACATTCAGGAACACGGAGCAACACGAAGGACTGATGTCAATGACAGGACTGGGGAAAGACTAACAAGAAAGCACTTAAATGCACTAGACTAACGAGACACAACTAGAAACAGCTGATAACACGGGGATTCCACACGGGGTAGATGAGGGGGCGTGGCACACAAGAGGATCGGCACGATCGGGGCAGGACAGTAACAATACTGTAAGTAGGCATAAATATAAAATGTGTTGTAAAGATTTTAGACGTAAATTGCTATTGTCTTTAATTTTACATTCCTTTTAATATTAGAATGTAGGAACATCAGATTTATTCTGAAGAAGTATGTTCTAATCTAATTGATGAGTTACTTTGAGGGGCAATGACACATTATTTCCCCCGGCAATGTACTTACAAAGAACCCTGTGTCAGAAAATCTCATAATAATCAAGGAAATTATGTCTGATATATGAATCTCAGGGATTGCACTGATTCATGTCCATGGTTTACAACAGAGTCTATAGTTAGGGTCTGAAATGTGTCTTTTTCGTCAAATTATAATGACCATGTCAACAATCCAAAGTAGACTCTCATAATACTTAAATTAGCTGCTTAGTAGGCCACTAAAACTGGGTCACAGATGACACTTTCGGTTTTCTAGTGAGAGAGGAGAAAATGTAGCCCTCTCCCTGCCCTGATCCACCTGACATTGGACACCAAATGCCAACCACTGGGTGGACCAGCCAGGATACGTCTCTGCTAAGAGAAAATAATACAGAGGATCTTATGTCTATTGAGGCCATAACACTCAAGGCTATAAACCTTCTCCTTGCTCCCTTTCCCACAGATCATGATATAAGTGCCTGTGGTCAGATGCCTCCAAAGAATCATTCAATACTGTAAGGCCAAAGGTCACCATTATACTTTAGTAGTTCAGAGGTCCTCAGTGCTGCCTGAATCCCTAAAGTTGCTTCTGCTCATCCACCACCTTCTCATTGGCCCTGATACGTTGCCTGAGAACTTTTCTTCTTTCTTCCATCTCTTCGTCTTCCCCTCCTTGTAGCACCAGCACAGTCCACAGAGCAGCAATAATGTTTGATTGTTGACCTGGCCATCTGCTGATGGACATCTGAGTTTGTGCCTGAGGGCTCCTACCAGCTGGAAACCCAAAGCCTTGTTCCTCAGTCTAAGATCTTCCCGGAATCTTGAGACTGTATCTCAACAAGTAATGTGATTGGTCCATCCTCTCCTGCTCTCATTTAGACAGGGCATAATCTGTTAATGTTCTGTTAGCAGCAAATCATATTACTGTGCTTGAATATAAATGAAAAAGTTCTGTTATTATAAACCACATATAAAAGATGTTCATGAAAAACAAGGCAAGTTGGAAGAATGTACGTTGCAGCTTTCATCTGGACATGTGGGCTTTTCAGTCACTATTCAAAATTTCTGTTTGTAAAGGGTGTTTCAAGTGCCCCTGCTTCAACCTCTTCAAATTGTGTTTCTGAATGCTTTGGTGTAATAGGGTCTTGTTCATTAAATTTAGCCTTTAAAATGAAACATAATCTAGCCCCATCCAGGCACTGAAGAAACACAAAAGATCACTAAACCAGACAGCCTGAAGTTTTTTGCATCCCTGACACTGATGTGCCCTCGAGCTTCCGTGTATGTGGTCTGTCCTTCCTGTCTGTGATAAAGTGCACCTTCTCTTTCCTGCCCCATAAAAGGAGCCTTTCATTGGTCTGTGAGTGTGGGTGGTAGGGATGTGCAAAGCCCTCAGTCTGCTCAGAGGCAAAGGAAGCATGAAGCAGCCTCTGTCCCTGTCCCCGGGGCCGCTGCCTGCCGGCCTGCCTCTTTGGCCGCTTCCCCGGTATTTCACAGAGTGTCTGGGTGCCACCAACCACCGCAGGGTTCTTTGCTGTAATCTGAGATCAGATAGAGCCAGAGCGAAATGCCATTCCAATACCAAGGCGGTGTCCGTGCCAAGCCCCTCAGAGAGCCCCTGGGTACAAAGCATGCTACTGTGAGCTAGCAGAGGGACCGGGGCTTCGTGCTGATACCTATGAAGGCAGAACTCGGTCTTGGAGAAGCACAGATGCTGAGTGAGCGTGTCTGTATGGGCCTCTCTAGCCGCTGTACCTTCCCAAGAGGCATTTCATACCGATATGACAGAGCACATTCCAGTTACTCTCGCTCTCAGGACTCCACATATCACTGTACACAGTGGCCTTCATTTTGTTACATGAAACCATTAAGTGATCTGTTCCTTATCTGGTTTTATGGTTAATCGTTAGTAACAGGTACAGTAAACGCTGGTTTGTGCCGTTTCTGAACACTTTCCAAGTGATAATGCAAGGTAAATTATTAATCAAGCTAGCAAATACTTCCAAAAATGACAGAAGAGCCTTGGGTTCTGACCTTACTATTGGCATGGTTATATAGTTGTGATTTTATTCTTGGTAACTGGTGGAGCAATCCTTTTTATAATATTTTTTTCAGAATTGAAGAAAATAAGAATAACTGTGCATTCCTTTTATATTAAATAAGATACCATATTTAATAATGTGCCACATGAAGGCCTGCCATCATTAAATATTTAATTTTAGATATCTTTTTAGTGCATTTGCCCACATATCATATTTGCATGGTTAAAAGCTTCCCTGTGTGGCTCCATGAAAGTCAGCCAGATAAGGCTGGGGATAATCCATGCATCCGTTCACCCTGATCAGAGGGCAGGAGGACCCACAGCTTACCCTAGGCAGTACAGGACATTGTATTTAGTCCGCGTCTGAGTTAGTAACCCTAGACTGGTCATTGTATTGTTGTGGTTGTATCGCGCCTGAATGTCTGTTTCCTGTCCCATTAAACCCTGTTTTCCCTGTCAATCCGACTCCACTCGCCCGTCTGCCCGCTCGCCTACCTGCATTCCGGCGTTGAATGTGACAGAATGACCAGTCTCTACAACACGCTCAAAGCTACTAGGGAGGTTCTCCCCATGGAGGAGGTCATCCAATGGACGGACCTACTCGACCAAAGAGAAGACCCAGTAGCCCGCCGGCTAGTGAAGAGGTGCTGGGAGATCCTCGACAGGAGGTTCCACACCGGTGAGGAACAGCAGCTGTATGAGGTGGCCGACAACCTGCAGCTACTAAGGGAGAGAGCGGCTGTTTGGCGGCCCCATCCGGGGTACACCACCTGCACGCTGCCCCCCGACTCACCCCCTGCCACTAAGCCGGTCCCCGGCGAACCCTCACGGAAGCGGCGAAAGGGAAAGAGACACCGGAGAGGACACGGAGACAACGTCTTCGTGGGGCGAAGTTTCCTCTCCCCTGCTCCCTTCCTGGCGGACAAACGGGGAGAATCTCCGCTCACCAAGGACGCGCTGGCCGGAGTGCCAGCCACCCCGCCTGCTGCTACCTCCGAAGCCAAACACACGGATCTACAGACGGCGTGGACTACTGATAATGCCGCAGCATCGGGTGAGCCCCACTGCGGGGAGAAACCGCCGCCATTAGAAGCTTACTTCTGCTTTTGTTTGGCCAGACAAGGGATCTGTGCAGTGAGGGATGCAATCCCACGGATCCCTGCAGCTCTTAAAGGGGCAAAGCTCGCTCGGAAGAAGCGGGCTCAGGCAGCGCAGCTGGGCGACCCAGACTTGCACGATGTCCTGGACTTGTCTGCAGCTACCGCCACCACTCTACTCGCGGCACCCCCTGCTGACCGCACACCCCAGGTGCCTGCTTCGCCCGAGGTGCCTCCTGCTGGCAGCACGCCCCAGATGCCTGCTGCTCCGCCCGAGGCACCCCCTGCTGGCCACGTGTTGGCAGCGCCCGCTGAGGCGCCCCCAGCTGGCCGCAGACCCCAGGTGCCTGCTGAAGCACCCCCTGCTGGCCACAAGCCCGGCTCTTCTGTCCTGCCCGTCCAGCCCGGCTCTTCTGTCCTGCCCGTCCACCCTGGCTCTTCTGTCAGGCCCGGCTCTTCTGTCCAGCCTGGCTCTTCTGTCCTGCCCGTTCAGCCTGCCCGTCTCGCCCATCTCGCCTGTCCAGCCCGATGCTACAGCCGCGCCCGCGGCCCCACCCGAGACTCGAACTCCAGTCCCCGGGGAGGACCTTGAGTGGGATCCCTCGGGAATCACCCTATGGACCCCCACTCCCTTGCCCTTCCGGGGCCAACACCGCTTGGGACCCCGCCTGTCAGTGTCCCATAAGGGATGGGGCCACAGGCGTCGGGCCCGGTTCCCGCCCGCCCTGCCCCCTGGCTCCCCCTCGCTCGCTTTGGCTGGGGCTCCGGGGTCGCCTGCAGTTCCTCCGGCTCGGGGTCGGCGGTCGCCTCCGGGTCCCCCCCTGATACCACGGTGCCGGTCCTCGGTCGCGCCTCCGGCTCCATGTCAGTCGCCTCTGGGCCCCCCTACTTTGACTGCTTTTGTCTTCCAGGTCCCGTTTTCCCGGTCTCGTCTCGTCCGTCGCCTCTCCTCGGGCGCGCCCAGTGTGCGCGCCTTTGGGGGGGGGTTATGTCATGCCCGGCTCCGTACGATCCTCCTGTGTGCCATGCCCCCACATTATCCACGTGTGCTTCCCCGATTGTGCCCAGCTGTTCCCTGTTATTTCGGCTTGTGTCATGTATATCAGTCCACGTCTCCGCCTGTTTCTCAGATCCTGCATTGTATTGTTATGTTGAGTTCGTGGATGTCTACCTCTCGTCATTAAACCCCGTCTGCAATGTCAGTCTGGCTACATTCGCCTGCTTACCTGCTCGCCCGCACCGCGAACCGTGACAATATGTGTCCTAAACCAGTCCTGTACCTGGGAGTCCTGCCTGGCTGACTCCTCCACAGCCGTATGACTGTAATGTGCCATTTGTCTGACCTGTACGTACATTAGGACAAAAACATCTGCTAAATAAACATAAACATAAATGCACTTGATGCATTTTCAGTCAAGCTTCAACTGTAAGGATGATTTTTAAAAATGCAATTTGCAAAGGAAGCTCTGGTGCGTGGATTCTGCGACGGTTCTGCCTCAGATTTATCCTGACTGTCCCTGTCATTTATCTCCAACCCATAACTGTAACCTCACCAGGATCCATCTTCCTGGTTACCTTCAAAGAGAAGTCATTATAGATAGTGACAGGAAGAGAAGGGAGGGAGCGGCTATGTTTTAAAGAGCATCATCTCGCTTATTTTTACAGAAAAGATAATACTAACAAAAAAATAAGGTCAAGCACCATCCTGCGCTTCTGAAAATGGTGCAGTATAAAAATCAGGCATAAATCTTTTTTAAAGGCCGCACTGAGGAATTCAAAATGCACACATATTCATACGTGTAAAACCTGGATGAGTACATTAGAGGTTCCTCTGAGAATAGATTACGAAATGTGTGTGAATACTGATGTCCGTCGCATTGGTGGGCGTGATGCTTTGCTTTTTAAATATATGGATGGTGACACCTGCCTGCTTTCTCTTGCTGGGGGGGAGGCTTTTCTAAAGGATGATATCTAAAAGGCTGACTTTCTGCATCAAAAAAAAACAAGCTCACAACTGGAACTTGGAACAAAACAGATCGACTGCTGTGGGGGTGAGACCTCCCATCTGCTGAGCTGGAGAAGGAGATAGTCTGGCCATCTGGACCAGTGCTGCTTTGGGAGATTTGGGGCAAAAAAGAAAGAAGAGGGAGAAAATGAAGAAGGGCATCTTTACACACTTTAGTAGATGAACGTGTATTCGTCAACTGAATATAAGTTTTCATGGCTAAATGGGGAAAAGCCCTTCAGTTGACAGTATGGTTTCTGCCATGGGGGGAGGAGGTGTGTGTCCCTCTATCACATTGGGCTATTTAAACAGATAGACAGAGCACATAGTCAGCTCTAAAACGGCTGACATCCAAATCAACAGAATTTGTTACCATGGATAAAGGTGTCGGGAAGCGCCGGCCACTCTCTGATATAACAGTAAATAAGGGGGCTAAGGGCAGAATAGTGGGGGGGGGGGGCACCACAGGCCGAGATTAGCTGCTGCCACAGTGTTTATGGGCCCAGGCATCAGGCCAGCCTTCTCTAAGATGCAGTTACAGAAGCTCCTTGAGGTTCCGTGTATAAACGGCATAATGCATCCCTTTAAAAGTGGATATTCAAATGTATGACATGAGAATGTAAGCAAAAGCTTCTATTTTTCTCACGTCTCGGCTCATGTCGTGCAGATGCCATGGCGTGGCTTGGATCATTTGAGCATAGTAAACCACAAATGAGCCATGAATTACCTGGAGTGCATGCAGGGCACCCAGAATGCACCTGGCCTTCGGGTGGATTCCACAGGCGGGTGCGGCGGCTTGGATTACGCGGCACGGGTGCCGTAATTACTGCCGTGACATTTGGGTTTAATTGGGTTAGCGATGAGTCCTTCGGAGGAGTTCTGTCACAAAGGTCACCTCTGGCTGTAGCATTTCTATATTTCATGTGGAGACAGTAACTGATTATATTGTCTATCGCTGCTGATGGAGCTTGCAAATTGCATTTTGGCAAGATGCTGGGTATTGTAAAGATCTGACAGGCAGCGTCGCTTGTGAAAGTCTCCAAGGCTGAGCAGTATGTTGCATTGGGGAAATGAGCAACTGCGGAGTAGCGGTCCTCGCCGTTATTATCGCTCCCTCCCGGTATTTATCTCACTGCCTGCCCAGTGCGTCGCACTGAGGAAACCAGTGACTGTGGATTAGTGGCCCTCGATGTTTTTACCATTCCCTTCCAGTATTCATCCCATTGCTGGCTCAGTACGTCACACTGAGGAAACAACTAACTGCGGAGTAGCGATCCTCACCATTATTACCGCTCCCTCCTGGAATTTATCCCACTGCTGTCCCAATACTTCACGCCAAGGAAACGAGCAATTGTGTAGCGGGCCTTGCCGTTATTACAGCTGTCTCCCGGTATTTATCCCACTGCCGGACCAGTACGTCGTGCCGAGGAAACAAGCGACTGCGGAGTCGAGGTTCTCGCTGGTATTACCGCTTCTTCCTGGTATTTATCCCACTGTCGGCCCAGTACATTGTGTAGAGGAAACGAGCGACTGTGGAGTAACGGTCCTCGCCGTTATTATAGCTTGCTCCTGGTCTTTTTCCCACTGCCGGACCAGTAGGTCGTGCCGAGGAAACAAGCGACTGTGGAGTAGTGGTTCTCGCTGCTATTACCGCTCCCTCCCAGTATTTATCCCACTGTCGAGCCAGTACGTCGCGCAGAGGAAACAAGCAACTGCAGCGTAGCGGTCCTTGCCGTTATTACCGCTCCCTTCCGGTATTTATCCCAATTGCAGGCCCAGTTTGTCACACTCTGGAAATGACTAACTGCAGAGAAGCGGTCCTCGCTCTAATTACCACTGCCTCCCAGTATTTATCCCACTGCTGGACCAGTACGTCGCGCCAAGGAAACGAGCAACTGTGTAGCAGGCCTCGTCGTTATTGCCACTCTCTCCCTGTATTTATGTTGTATCTTGACGCGATGAGCACCATTTTGTGTTTATGTATTTGTGTTTTTTTTTCTTTCTTTTTCTTAAATTTGTTTTGCTCTGGCAGCGCCCTGAACAGCTATGTGGGTCCGGTGTAGCTCTGCCCTTGGGCAATCGATTGGCCGGCTCCATGACAACGAGCTGGCGGGGCGGGCCTTGAGACTTTCAAAGATGGCAGCCACCATTGTTTGGGGTGCTCTCGCTTGGGGAAGTCGGGTACCGAAATGCTGCAGAAAGACTAAACATTTGGACTTTCTTGTAATGTGGTTTTGCGGCTCGCTGCAAGGACGACGACGACAAACCGGAGGCGAGTGGATCACGGAGCAGTGGTTCAAGTCCCGAAGGAAAAGCGGTGTCGGCAGCAGGAGCAGCAGTCACGGGATCTTTTTCCTTTCCTCTCTGGTTGTGTGCAGGTTTGAGATCGCAGCGGGTGAATGAGAGCACCAGAGCTGTTTGGAGCAGCACCGAGAGAGACGGGGAACGGAACCAGCTTGGCGATAAGAGCAGTGAACGGACCGGACGGAGAAAGAGAGCAACCCAGACCCCCCGCGATCACTAAGCCGGCATGAAGGGAAGTGGCTGCAGTTAATTCAGTGTGTGCATTTCGCATTATGGCTGAGAAGGGTCTGAGGGTTTGTTTTTTTTGTTTTGTTTGGCCTCTTTGCCATCGGGTCCGTGATGCGACGGGGGCGAGGTGTCGCCGGCATCGTGAAGCAGTGACCGATACGGACTGGGTAGAAAGAAAGACACCAGTACCGGGGCGCTGTGGGCGGCGCCGATGTGAAGGAGTTGGAAGTGGGCCAAGCTGGAAAATCGGGACTCGAGCGACCCAGGATCGAGTAACGGAGTACAAAGGGGCGTGGGGTGCTGCCAGAAGATTTGTTAGTTTGGTGATTTATTTTGGTGTAGTGAGGGCCTCGCGGCGAGGGCATGGAGGGCCCGGACTATTAAGTTTGTTATAATTTATGTCTTAATTTTGTGCAAATTTATTGAACGGGGGTGTTTTTTTTCCTTTTCCTGTCTTGTGATGTACCTCTCGTAGTGTTTCTCCCATCCTCTAGTGAAATTTTAGGTGCACTGTGCTTTCACAGAGGGTGTAGTGCTGTGAGTGTAAAGAACTATTTGCTGTGTATGTTGGTGTATAATGCTATGGGCTAAAAGAGGCTGCTGTTTCCATTACGGGTATGTTGGTGGGGGGGGCGTCCAGACCTGGTAGGGTTGCATCCAGGCCGAGAAGCAATACCCTTGTGCATTCAATAAATGTGTATGTAAAAACTCACTACTACCTGTGATTGTTTCTTTTCTGTTGACTGTGCTCCGGGAGATCCAAAAGGGGTTAAAACAAACTGAAAAGGAAACCCAAAATAAATAGCTGTTGGGGTCTTTTACCCCAGGCCACCACATTTATCCTACTGCTGGCCCAGTATGTCGTGCCGAGGAAACAAGTGACTACGGAGTAGCGGTCCTCGCTGTTATTACCACTCCCTCCCAGTATTTATCCCACTGCCAGACCAGTACATCACGGCGGGGAAACGAGCAACCGCAGAGTAGCAGTCCTCACTTTTATTACCACTCCCTCCCACTATTTTTCCCACTGCTGGACCAGTACATCGGGCCGAGGAAACGAGCGGCTGCAGAGTAGCGGCCCTCACTGTTATTACCGCTCCCTCCCAGTACTTTTCCCACTGCCGGCCCAGTATGTCGTGTCAAGGAAACGAGCGACTGCGGAGTAGCGGTCCTCGTTGTTATTACCGCTCCCTCCCAGTATTTTTCCCACTGCCGGCCCAGTACGTCGCGTCAAGGAAACGAGCGACTGCGGAGTAGCGGTCTTCGCTGTTATTACCACTCCCTCCCAGTATTTTTCTCACTGCCGGCCCAGTATGTCGCGCGGAGGAAATGAGCGACTGCAGAGTAGCAGCCCTCGCCGTTATTACTGCTCCCTCCCAGTACATTGCGTTGAGGAAATGAGCGACTGCGGAGTAGTGGTCCTCGCTGTTATTACTGTTCCCTCCCAGTATTTATTCCACTGCCGGCCCAGTACGTCGCGTGGAGGAAATGAGCGACTGCAGAGTAGCAGCCCTCGCTGTTATTACCGCTCCCTCCTGGCATTTTTCCCACTGCCAGCCCAGTATGTCGTGCTGAGGAAACAAGCAGCTGCGGAGTAGCGGTCCTCGCTGTTATTGCCATTCCCTCCTGGTATTTACAGTGTCCAATGCCGGCCCAGTATGTTGTGCCGAGGAAACAAGCTACTGCAGAGTAGCGATCCTCGCTGTTATTGCCATTCCCTCCTGGTATTTATCCCACTGCCGGACCAGTACGTCACGGCAAGGAAACGAGCAACCGCAGAGTAGCGGTCTTCACATTTATTACCACTCTCTCCCAGAACTTTTCCCACTGCCGGACCAGTACATCGGGCCGCGGAAAGGAGCGGCTGCAGTGTAGCAGCCCTCACTGTTATTACCGCTCCCTCCCAGTATTTTTCCCACTGCCAGCCCAGTACGTCGTGTCAAGGAAACAAGCAACTGCAGAGTAGCGGTCCTCACTGTTATTACCGCTCCCTCCCAGTATTTTT
>JAODLC010000038.1:6651182-6694772 GCA_026781145.1 Hippopotamyrus pictus | reverse complement strand
TGTCCCATTAAACCCCGTTTTCCCTGTCAATCCGACTCCACTCGCCTGTCTGCCCGCTCGCCTACCTGCATTCCGGCGTTGAACGTGACACTCATTTAGTTTGTGTTACACTGCTTTACATTTAAATATTTGAAATGCATTTTTTTTACCAACTGCATTTCAGCTAATCAAGATGGATCTATAATTACCCAGAATATAATCACCCAGAATCTGATAAAAAAAAAAAAAAAAACAGCATGTCACTTTTACAATGACTATCAAATTTCAATAATCATGTTTTCAAAGCCGAGATTAGAACATAAATAACACACCCAAGACATTGTGAAATCCTGCTGATTTCTACAGAACCATGATGAGGTGTCTGATTCTCAGCTTGGTGTGTGTAGCCCTCACAGAGCGACTTGTCAGGTAAGAGTGCATGTCAGCGGTTCAGGTTTTGGAGAGGGATGCTTTTAAACTATGTGACATGTGCATTGGTGATGGGATTATGGAGATGTTCTTGTGGGAGAATCTAATGATGGATAACGGGATGGATGGATGGATGTTCTCCTCCTGCTGAGGGTTCCTCTGTTGAAGCGGAGAACCTTGTGTGAAAAGCGGCATGAGTGAGGAGAACTGCAGGAGAAACAGCACTGATGGGACCTACAGCAAGGACCTGCTCAACCAGAACAACATCCATCTTAGACAGCAAGTTGCATTAATGGCTCATGCTGTGCAAGCCACCCATCAGTAACTTTCTGGAAAACTGAAGAAATTCTAATTAGTTTTCATTGTGCAACTCGTAATCTGCATATCTTATAACTGTTAAAATGTGTTTTTTTGTTCTGAGCAAATACATGCTTACTACCCAGATAAACAGTTCCTTTGACTTCTGCACATTACCACACACATGTACTATATAATCAATATTACTTGAATTCTGACTTTTTTCTCAGAATTCTGAGTTTAGAAAAAAAAGTCAGAATTCTGAGAAAAAAGTCAGAATTCTGACAATATTTTCATGGTGGCCCTAATCCTCTTCTGTACACATGACAGTCTGACAGTCACCAATCAGAAGATGGGCCTTAGCACCACCGAGCCTACTGGTTACTTTGTTGCACCTTTGCGTGTTGGTCTCATGCGACTGGCTTTCAAGCCTGACAATCAAACCATCATGTACACAATGATTCCCGAGGCCCTTTTGGAGGAATCTGCATTTGCTTTCTACCTGAGCAGGCTCATCTTAGCCATAAGGCGTCAATTATTCTGTGGTGGAATGTGTTAAATAACTATAGCAGCTATAGTAAGTAATATTAGGTCCTCTTACATAGACAATCGTATGTATGTCTCCAATGTTTTTTTTAGCTTTGTCATAGAAACTCAGAGAGATGCAGCAAGGTGGTGGCTGGAGTTGTGGGCTCCTCCCACTACACAGGAGTGTCCATACAGAAGAACAGACACTGGCAACTGGTGATTGAAGGATGAAGAGAGCTGCCTGGCTGGTAGAGCCGTCCACCTTGGAACATCAGCCTGCCTTGGCATGAACCTAATGGAGCATCAGACTAGTTTTCTGTAGGCAAATATTTTTCACTTTTTTCCTGAGCTCAATGACAAAAAGAAAACTAATGTTAATTTTGCAATTATTTTAGTGTCTTTCTTCAAATAGATCTTTAGCTTGGAACCAAACCTGTGTGTAGCTCAGTGGCCTTTGCCTGTATACCTGTAATCACAAGGTCGCTGGTTTAAACCTAGCCTCAGCATGTCTTTGGGTCCTTGAGGAAGGCCCTTAACCCACAGCTTCCTGAGTGCCCCAACAGGTGGCTGCCCTTCACAGGTGGTTTACTCTACAAAGAGCAAGTTGAAGAAGGCATGAAGACAATTTCCCCAAGGAGATCAATGAAGTATCTAAAAAAAAGAGGTTCCCTAATACAACAAACATAATTTCAACCAACTTTGTTTCTTCCTTAGATGAATCAGCCTCTGTTTACAATGATTACAGATGAACTAGCAATAGGAATTCTATTATTAAGTATTTAAAATAAAAGTTAAAAAATCATTCTAGTGCTACTGGAGACGTATCTACAGATGATCAGAACTACTTGACCTTCATCTTCCTTCTCCTTCAAATAATTCTGAACATGGTCACATTAGAATTGACTGGAGTCTACCCAGCATCCCAGAGTTGCATAAAAATATGTCTAACAATCAAGGCCATCTGTAGGGATTTCGGAGTTTCTGAGGAATTTGAGAGGGATATTCAAGATGCCTAGTGTTTGCAAATGGAGCTGCCCTCTACTGGCCAACTGTGCCCATGACACCTCCTGTCAATAACCTTTTTTGCACCTTCTTCAAGGGGCAGTTCTATCTTTCATCATGTTGATGCCTGATAATAGATTTAAAGAACTGAACACATGGTAGAAAACAGATCGCTACTCCACAGTATCCATCACTGTATTGATTGATACACATAATGTGTTAGGCAAGAGAAAGCAGATATGGTATTTATACAGCATTCTATGCAAAAGCTTCAAATATTTCTTTGAAAATATTTTTTTTTCACATAGCAGATGCCACTTCTATTACTGATTACTGTCTTGTTTTACAAAACCTTTCAAAATCAAGAAACAGGAGAAGAAAAATATCAGTAATTTAATAATGTGTTTTCTCTGTTCATATTCAGAGCAAATGCTGAATATGAAGGGGAATTTAATTACCTCCCTGGGGAAAACATTCTG
This sequence comes from Hippopotamyrus pictus, assembly GCA_026781145.1. Taxonomy (NCBI): domain Eukaryota; kingdom Metazoa; phylum Chordata; class Actinopteri; order Osteoglossiformes; family Mormyridae; genus Hippopotamyrus; species Hippopotamyrus pictus. The sequence continues at coordinate 6,692,058 of JAODLC010000038.1, read as the reverse complement.
GGAAATAAACCATGATCACAAAGCCATTACGTAAGTAAACAGCAAAGCTGTGCAGTTTATGGCACTTATTAACCCAGTGCTGTACTGTCGACATCAGTAAGCGAAACACTGAGGCTACAGTTCACAGCTGTTTGGTCGCTGCAGAAAACACACGCAGTGTTCAAGGTCCGAGGGGCAGCATCAGTCCAGTCCCTCACAGGGCGCGGGGCTGGAGTACACCCTGGATTGGATGCCAGTCACTCACAGGGCTGGAGTACGCCCTGGATGGGATGCCAGTCACTCACAGGGCTGGAGTACGCCCTGGATGGGATGCCAGTCACTCACAGGGCTGGAGTACGCCCTTGGATGGGATGCCAGTCACTCACAGGGCGCCGGGCTGGAGTACACCCTGGATGGGATGCCAGTCCCTCACAGGGGACAAACGTACATAGTTATACAGTACCCTACAAGCAGTTTGCCTAATTGTAGTTCTTGTTCATCTTTACCTGAACACTACTTTTCTAGATGAATGTCTTTCCTGTATCTGTTACCATTTTTTGTCTCCATATTTTGTCTCCCAGACCATATTGAAGTATTTTTCAAGAAAGCACAACATCATCTCCGCTTCCTGAGGTGGCCGCAGAGTGACTGGCGGCATCACGGTCCGGTTTGGGAACTGCAAGGTCCAAAACCACAAGTCGAGACTGCAGGGGATGATGCATAGAGCAGAGAAAAATCATCAGGACCTCTCTCCCCCGCATCAAGGACATTTTCCACAAAGACTGCACCCGCAAACCCTCTATCATCGTAGAAGCCCCTGCCATGGTATGACTATAAAGCCCACTTGACTTGATTGTGGGACAGTAACTCTAACCAATACCTTCACATTTCTCTAAATCTAACTCTTGTTGCCCTTTTCTTTAGAGCACTACTATATCATACCATCCAAAGAAGACATTCTCACCAGGAGATTTAGTGGGCTTCTCACAGGGGTGAGAAGACATTGTGCTCTCACAAATATTTAGAGGAAGTTCACAAGAACTTCCAGCAACCACAAACCTCCTTGACACCGCTGACTCACTCATTGCTTCATTAAACCCCAAATACTTTGAAAGGCAGCTTGTCAGCAGCATGGCAGTCACATGGCACAGTTTTAAAACTAAATCTGATTAACTCTACTGTTTATTCTCTTTTGGGCACCTGTGGTTTGCTGTTTTTGTTCCATTTTCGTTGTTTGAAACTAGTTTATTCAAGTTGTCTACTGACAGCAAATAGAACATTTTGCAAACTACAAGGCATGAAAGCAAGGTCCAAAGCTTTTAATGGTATTACAGAATTGGCCCAAATATAAGATGACCATAATTATGATAACAAATTTTGTCAATTCATTTATATTCAAAACACTTCACTGTTAACCTGCTAACCAGCTACCTCATGTCTATTTTACAAGAGAAGTAGTGAAATACTAAAAATAGTGTAAATAACTGTAATGATGCCTGGGTATGTTGTTAAACTGCATCTGGTCCTGCAAGCGGTGATGTTGGGGATCAGGCCTAGTGTGGTGCTGAGGTGTCGCCCACTGCATAATGGCACTTGGGTCCCAGTTTGAGGTGGCCCATCCAGGAAGGCACATGAAATGACCATCTTACAGTTAGTGGAACTTCGTAAACTCTACATTTCGGTGACACCACTCTCTGAGGATCGCAGATCGGGGAGTGGCCAGATCTCTGTAGGTAGATACACCTACTTTTGGTCTTGTTGTTCTGATGGATGCCATACTCAGGGAGTAGCTGTTTCTTGCAGGCAATCTTTGCTTCCATTTGGGAGTCAGGCATCATCACAACTGACTGGAAAATGGGATTTGTAGTCCCTATCTGGAAAGGGAAGCGTGATCGCCTGGATTGCGGCAACTACAGGGGGATAAAAGGTCCTTAATAGGGTCATTCTTAAAAGGTTCCATGATCACTTGCTTGCCTACCGGCGACCAGAGTAATCTGGTTTCATGCCTAAGAAGTCTACCATGACCGCATCCAGGCATTGAGTGTTCTCTTTGAGTGCAAACGCGAAGATCGGCAGAGGTTCTCTGCAGCCTTTGTCGATTTTTGTAAGGCTTTTGACTCAGTTGATTAAGTTGCCCTGTGGGACATCCTGAGACTTTGCAGGATCCTCCCAAAGTTGCTGAACATCATGGCCGGCCTGTACACTGGTACTGTGAGTGCTGTGCAGAGTGGAGGGAGAACCTCCATGTTTTTACCAGTTGATTCTGGGGTTTGCCAGGGGAGTGTTCTAGTTCCTACACTGTTCAATACTTAACAGTGTTACAGTAACTGTTCAGTCCCCCATTTGCAGCTATAACAGTTGGTACTCTTCTGGGAAGGCTTTCCACAAGAGTTTAGAATATCTGTAGGAATTTTTGCTGTCACCCAGATGAGCATTTGTGATGTCAGGCACAGATGTTGGACATGAAGGCCTGGCTCATAATCTCCGTTCTAGTTCATCCTAGAGGTGTTAGATGGGGTTGAGGTCAGGGCTCTGTGCGGCCCAATCAAGTTCTTCCACACCAAACTCCGCCAACCATGTCTTTATGGACCTTAGTTTGTGCACTGGGGCACAGTCATGCTGGAACAGAAAAGGGCCTTCCCCAATCTCTTTCCACAATGACAGAAGCATAGAATAGTCCAAACTGTCTTGGTATGCTGAAATTTTAGAGCAGGGGTGGGTAATTTTATCCGCAAAGTGCCAGTGTGTATGCAGGTTTTTGGAATAACCATTTGGTCAGCTGTTCAAACCCAGCAAAAATCTGCACACAGTGGCCCTTTCTGGATAAGATTGCCCTCCCCTGCATTAGAGGAAGTGAGGAGCCTAACCCAACCTCTGAATAACAGCCCCATACTATTATCCCTCTTTAGTGGTGGGCAGGGTTCCACTAATCCGCTAAATGCTAATTAGCAAAGGTAACCTTTTCCTTAGCAGATTAGCGTTTTTCTAAATTAAATTCTGTTAACTGTAAATCTGCTAACATTTTGTTTTTTAGCAGGTAAACTAAATAAAGTTTCAAGGTCAAAGACATTTGTAAACCCTAAAACCATACATTTTTGTTCATGTTATGTTGTGAGAGTGTCTGCAACAATCTATTTGGTACACTGTTGGCGGACGTGTAAACACAAGAAATGATTGGTTGGTAACTCATCGAATTTAAGATAGTCTTTGGTAAATGTAGTTGAACGAAGATAAAAGTCCATTTTACTGAGGTACCCTGAACTAAGTGGAGGACAGGGGCCTGTATCACGAAGCTGGATTACTTGCTTAGCTGGATACTGTGTTGGATTTAAGGTACCCTACTTTAAATTAATTTTAACTTCGTTCACTTACATTTAGCCCAGGCTACCTTAAGTCTGGTAAGTTATCCAGCTATGCAAGAAATTCTGCTTTGTGATACAGGCCCCTGTCCTCCACTTAGTTCAGGGTACCTCAGTAAAATGGACTTTTATCTTCGTTCAACTACATTTACCAAAGACTATCTTAAAGGCCCTCATTGTATTTTCCAGGTTCTGATTGACAGAGTAATAGACCAATAAAGAGCTGAGACCCTCCTTCCTAGTTCCAGGTAAATAGTGCCATATTTGTAGTCCCGAGGCAGCTTCTCTGAGGGTAAAATGCCAGCATGGGTGAGCAGCGAAATAGGACTTCTCCAGCAAAAACGATTATATCTCCCAAATGGAATATAATAGAAAGAGAATTTCAGAGGGCATGTATTCCAGAGACTTTACAGAATCCAGAATTCTACTCTATTGGGTAAGTCCTAAATATCCCCTTGTAATCACTCTAATCTGACCAATGGGACTTCAGTGTTAAACAGGTTAAATTTTAGCTCTCTAGGTACATTTTTAAGGGTTTCAGAATCCAAACTGAAGCTAAATTCGTAAACTAAAAGTTAGCAGTTATCGTTAGCTTCAGCTAATTTTGTTAGTGGTTTATCAGTTTAGCGTTATCAAATTAAACTTTGGAGTTTGTGGATTAGCAGTTATCGAAGCTAAATTTTCGGTTAGCTGTGTCTACCACTGTCCCTCCTCTACCAAATTTTACAGGTGGCACACTGCAGTCAGACAAGCAACGTTCTCCTGGCATTCAAAAAACCCAGACTCGTCCATCAGACTGCCAAGCAGAGAAGCATGATTCATCACTCCACAGAACATGTTTCGACTGCTCCACAGTCCAGTGGCAGTATGTATCACACCACCTCACCCGACGCTTGGCATTGCGCTTGGTGATATGAGGCTTGCATGCACCTGCTCAGCCATGGAAGCCCATTCCATGAAGCTCCTGGCACACAGTATTTATGCTGCGGTTAATGCCAGAGGAAGTTCATAACTCTGCAGCTACTGAGTCTACAGAGCGTTGGCATCTTAGTCACGATGAGCCTCAGCACACGGCGATCCCGCTCTGTGACTTTACATCTTCTGCCACTTTGTGGTTGAGTTTCTGTTGTCCCTAAACACTTCCACTTTGCAATAATACCACTTACTGTACAGTTGACCGTGGAATATCTAGCAGGGAAGAAATTTCAAACTGACTTATTGCAAAGGTGGCGTCGTATGACAGTACCATGTCCTGTCCTGTACCCTGTCATTATTCTCAAGATCAAACATAGCAAATGTGCCCAAATAAATGTAACTCCTTCCATCTGCCCGTGGATCTATAACTGCCAGCTTTATAGCAGCTGCTGGACTTTCTCCTATTGACTGTCCACTGCTTGTACCAATGAATCACACCACTGCCTTGCTTCTATTCTGTTCTTCAGTGAATAAGCCAGGAAAGCACAATGGTACTGAGTAGACCATGTGATCGGCCCTTTGTCTTGTGCTAACGCGGTGTGGTTTCATCTTCCTGCCATTGTTGTTTTGGCAAAAGCAATTGTAAAACCACAGACGTGGAGGTAGACAGCTAGGATTAAACTGCATACCTTGGCAAATCCCCCTTCTTTAAAGTAGGCAGTGTTTTGATGCACTGGATGAATAAAGGGTATGCTACATCTGCTAATTTTCTTTATGAATAGCAAATTCAATCAGATAAAAAAGATATTGAAAATGACCTTCTGTCATGATACATGCCATTGAGGAGATGAACTTTACAAAGTTGAAGCTTCTGACTGAAGTTATATATTTTTTATGGAAGAAATAAATGAGTCTCATTTTTTTCTAGTTTTTTCTGTTTCACTGGCACACTTTTTATGAGTAAAATCCAGCAATGGGAATGAAGAGGGATGGCTAGGCTGCCCGTTTGCCGATCGGCCTCTGTTTACATGGCCCCGGGGCCCTGTGCCAGCTGGAACGGGGCCCTGTGCATTGCTGCCTTTGAAAACTCTCCAGCATGTTGAGGTAGTGTCTCACCAGGCTTCAGTGCGACCTGCCTCTTCTGCTCTCATTTAGACAGAGTGTAATCCTTTAATGTGCTGTCAGGGCCACAAGGCACCAGAAAGTGAGGCTGCTGGAAGCCAGACCAGGGGCTACTGCAAAGCTTTACTCTTATTCAATGAAAACTTTATTGACATTACCTGAAGTTACTCGAGACATTTCTTTGCTGTCATTAAAGCCCAGAATCTTATTTCTTCAGTTTAATAAATATTCTTAGCATATAATCCAAACTCTGCTCTACAGTTTTCAAAACCAATATGCAGGCCCACTGTCTTGAGGGGACAACTGGGAAAACTGTGGGTGACTGAAATGAAAAGAACCCCAGTGAATTCTGGGAAAAAGCAGAACTGATGGAATACAGAGATCTTCCATATCATATACTGTGCTGCAGAATTCATTGGTAATGATAAGATTTGTGCAGACTTTGGCAACTTCCTGTAGCTCTTATATATAAGGGCAATCCAGCGTACATGTTAGTGCAGGCCTGGTGGTGTGTGTTTGTCATTGTTTACAGTGCTGTGTGGTCTTCGTCAGATCAAACGGCACATAATCAAAATCAGAAGTAAAGCTGCCTTTCTGTCTCACTCACTGACGAGCTGCCATGCAGAGCAGGTGCCGGGGCTTCATTTTGTTTCCTGATTCACCCACAGCTCCCCCCTCCACCCCATCCTGCACCACTCTACTTCAGCAAAAAATGAAAAAACCGCCCCAGGGCAGGCCACAACCTTATTTTTTCAGAAGTTCTCACACACCAGCCAACCACTGGACCCTGGAAATTTAAGAGGGGCAGGAAATACCACACTGACAGAGATGGCGTGCCCCTGGTGGAACTCCAACGAGTCAACGAAGCACCACTTGTAAGCAAGAGCAGAAAACTGGCTTTCAAGCCAAGAAGTAGGGGGGAACCACTTGGTATACGAGATCTGCTGGGATCAGGACCTGCTTGGTCCCTGAGATCTGCCGGGATCTGGATCCACTCGGTCTCTGGGCACAGCTGGGATCTGGATCTGCTCGGTCCCTGAGAGCTGCTGGGATCAGGCAGGTTAATCTGTAAGTGCTCCTGCAGTCTCCTTCTCCCAAGAGCCTTTTGACGGTTGCATTATCTTCTTCCTGTCACTGCTCAGTGGTCTACGTGCTGCTTTACCTTAAAGATACAAGCACATCATTCTGCCATCTCATGACAATTGGATTTCAGATCAAAATAACTGAGACTGAAAGTCATGACTGTCTGTGCCTATAATGTGTGCCGTATATAATAGTATGTTGTACACTGTCTTTCAATAGTATTTTTTTACATAACCTTTATTTATCCCTTCTTTTATTCTACCCCCCGCCCCCCAATTCATTAAATTTGATTTATCTTTGCTCTTTTATACAGTAGCAGGAGAAAACAGGGGCATTTCTAGCTGTTGGAAAAAACTGGGGGATGAGTCAAGTTAACACAGGGTTTGACTTTTTGTTGTTTTATTTTGAAGGAAGACTGGCATTAGCGGTAAAATACCTAGGGCTAGACTTAAAATACTCGGGGCTGTAGCATCTGTGTGTTCAAAGTTTAGGGCAAAAGTTCATCTGAGTGGGTGATTTTTTTTATACACATCAGCTTCATGTTGCTTAGAGACAGAGGTGGATGTCTGTAAACAGAGGTCGATAGTTCAGGTCCAGAAAGTAAAACTCCAAACCAAGATTTTGTTTCAACCAACCAACTGAGGTCAAAGAGTCATAGTCACAGAGTACTTAACTACTTGGTTGAAATAAAATCTTAATCTGGATTTTTACTTTCTGGACCTGAACTATCAACCTCTGTTTACAGACATCCACGTCTGTCTCAGATGAACTTTCGTCCTAAACTTTGGACACTTTGATGGTACAACATGGTTGATAAAAGACAGCACAACTTTATCAAGAGATAAGACACACAACCCGAAAACACCACCAGCGATCAAATAATTTATACTCTTCATCTTATGTGGTTTTCTTTAAAAAGTAAATCACCAAAAGACATATTTGTCTTTGGTTGACATTAAAGACACAAATGTGGTTTGGCCTATGTAAGCGTGATGGTTGGAATGTAGAGTAAAACATGCCGGGCATTCAAAGAACCATGAAACAGACTAACCTAATCTTCTTCTGGTGCAGGCCTTCCTTCCAACATGTGATGCCACAAATTACTGTACCTCAGCCACTTGGTTCAGTGGTTGGCGCTATGGCATCACATCACTGACACCAGGGTTTGTGTCTGCTTCTGGCTTTATGTGCGGAGTTTGCATGCTTTCCCCATATCATTGTGGGCTCTCCTCATGGTTCTTGGGTTTCCCCCACAATCCAAAACATACTGATTGTAAATGCTACATTGCCCATTGTGTGTGTGGAAATGGTGTGTGAGATCTTGATATAGCATATCATGATGCTACTACCATCATTCCTAACCTCTGGCATGAAGCTTGTACTCTGGAATGCATTGTTTTGGATTTTTCCAGACATAACAGGACCCAAGTCAGCCAGAATGTACCGCTTTTGACACATCTATCTGTTGCAGAACACCCAAGAATCATGCAGGTCAATTTTGTTATACATCCTAGCTATGTTGCCAAATATCCATTTTTGATGTTGGGGTCATGAACACCTCAGCAGAGATAAAAGGATTTCGTAGATACCTGGATGTCGTTCCAGGCACCTTGCAAATTCCTGGGTGATTTTTATAACTTTCTGGACAGATTTTGACAGAATGTGCTCTTTTTTTTCATGGAGATAAAAATTTGCATTTAACATGACATGACGTGGTGACAACTTGATGTTTTCACGTGTTCAAAAACACCCTTGCCAAATTTGGCCTAAGGGCCAATCCAAATTTAGCCTGACTGTTTAAATATTCATACAGCTCTTTTTATATCAATTGATTTGGAATTATTTATGGGTCAGATTTGAGTTTTCAAACCGGAGAATCCATGCACTACCGATGTCCCTGGTCATACCTTTACTGAAAACATGTAAACATTTTGAAACTCAGACAGGATGAAAACTACCCTTGTTATTTGTGGTATTTGAAACTCATTGTGTGTCTCCAGGGTGCCTTTTGCCATGACAACAGTACATTTGCTTGGAGACCCTGTGCTTCCAGCCGCTGAGCCTGACTCCAGCACCTCTGTCATGTGAAAGAGGCCATCAGTGGGCCCACTGTTGGCTGTAATGATTGCACCTGCTAACATACCCGGGCAGACAGAAGGATATTGCTGCCCTCCATCACAAGAGAAAGCACATGTCACATCTACCCTGATAAGCTGCCCCACCAGAACAGAGTCTGAGCTTCCAGTTCTGACATGCTTTGGCATTTATTTAAACATATTCACGAGATATGGTCTGGCCACAAAACAGTATGGTATTGAATTAAAAATATTATAATTGCTGTCTGATTTTGCTTTGTGATGTTATGATTGGCTTCATTTCCATGCTATATAATCTGCAGTATTAGTGTGAATGTTTTATATGTATGTTTTTTATGTATATTTTTGCTAACGGTTTAAAGCTTTTCCTCTGTTAGATTTTCTACTCACAACCAGGTGTAGAGGCGTGAGACTGCATAGCAGTGACCCAGCTGCATGGACATTTTGATTACTGATCCACAATTTTACGGACTGATACATCTTCCTGGTAATAGACTATGTTTAAACAAGCTGAAGGCCTGCAGGAAAGATAATGGGGAACGCCATCAGACACTGGCGAGACTACATCCGCAATACCCGTTCCACAGTCTACAAGCAAAGGCACTAATGTCTACCATCATGCCGGACTTCCAGGGAAAGCTCTTTCTGTCTTTCAGTCTTCAGTGTTGCTATAGAGAATCAGTGAATCGATGAAGGGGCTCCTTTGGTGCTATCATCAGATGCTATCATTGCTGTCACATCCTCAACTGTGGTTTATTAAGCAACTCTTGTGCTGTCTCAGGGAATGTGCACACAGCAGGCAGGGCAGACAGAGGTGTGGAACATTTTTGCTAGGATACAACCCAATTACAAGAGGAACACTGGGACAATGAATTCTATACTAAAAATACTGTAAAGCGCTAATTTTTCATTGTGCCACACAAATCTTCAGATGAAGAAAATGATGCATGAACCACTGTCTGAGTGAGGCAGGCCTAGCTATGTGTGTGTGTGTGTGTGTGGGGGGGGGGGGGGGGAGGGTGGTCCCCATCTCTGACGCTACGGTAAATGGGTGCCTTATATGCTGGAAAGATTGCAAAACACTGTGGCAATTGCCATGTCAGTCTCTGGCCGCTTGCTCAGAGAGACCAAAGGAAATTTCTCAAGATGTCAAGGGCCTGTAACTTGTCGGATTTAAGGTACCCAAGCCTAAATGGACTTCATCTGCATTCTTTTACCCCATACTACCTTGAATCTGACAAGTTATCTGGTTAAGCGAGAAATTCTGCCTCGTGATACAGGCTCCAGGTCAACTTCGGTGCAGCTAATGGGGGAAGAATGTATGAAGATCAGTATGGATCAAAAAGTGAGACACTGCGACATTAAACATGATGTTTCCGTTTATCATATGCAAAAGCCTCTGTGCTGCAGTGTTTTTATAGAAAGAGAAACACTGATGTGATCAGCTTAGAGCGGACTTCCTCTTCGATGCTCTCGTGTCTTTATCAAAGCTTACATCAAATGGCTTCCCATTTAGCTTTTCGCATTGCTGTTTGTCTCTAATTTGCAAACAGACATAAAGTTGTTTTCCTTGGGAGATGAATGGATGGATGGATGGATGCCCATAACATCTTCATGTTCTCTGGGAATCGCAGACACCAAAGATCACAATTTTCCAAAGGTTCACTGTAAAACACATTAGCTGAAATACAAGAAATAAACATTGAATTTGAGGAAAAAATGACTTAATACTAGTGAAATTATCGGTCCATGCAGTAAGCTATTTTTACTTGACAAGAATTCTTAAAATAGGTTGGCTCATGCAAAAAAGCATGCCTTGAGAGGCATTTAAAGGTTTGAAATATGCAGAAAAATGCTCCTTTTAAGATCAAATGACTTGACATCGGGCTCCAAACAGCACAATAATAAGTAGAAATAAACTGAATATAAGCAAAAACATCCATTCATCCAGGGTATACTCACACCTATGGATAATTTGGTAACTCCAATTAGCTTCAGTATGTTTTTGGAATGTGGGGGGAGACTGGAGTATCTGGAGGAAACCCCACAATGAGGGAGGACATGCAGTCTCCATGCATGGAACCCTGACGGGGACTTGAACCCAGGTCCCAGCAATGTGAGACGACACTGGACCACCATGCCATCTCAAAGTGAGAAAAAAAATCCTAATTTACATTTGTGCAGTTTTAATTTTAGAATGCTGAAAAAATATAGGGGAAGGACCAAGAAAATAAATCCATAATTCAAGTCGGCATTACTTAAAACTAGTGTAGCTTGAATATGCTGTTACTTTAAACAAGCTGGCTGATCTTGAAGTAAATAGGTATAAATCCATATTTAAAAGTAGTTCTTGAGTAGCTCTACAGCACTGCTCATAGGGTACAATGTAAAACAAGGAACTGAAATCATAACAATGACTGCAACTGAAATTTTCCAGCATTTATTGACAACTGAAAGTAGTCAACAGAGTACTCTCGTACACTCAGTGACATTTTGCGACATACTTTATGTAAAAAACAAGGGGTGAGTTCAAGATAGTGAAAGAGTCGGCTAGAGACAGAAACAGAGAAAGAGACAAGAATGTCCTTTCATTTTCTTGTAGGTGGAGCATGTTAGGCTATTTTTCATTGAATAAAAAAATGTTTTTTTTAAATATGCCTTGTGTGGTTCTTAAATCAAGCAACTTGCTTAAGCTTTTTAATGAATCTTGAACAAGTTTTCAGGGGAAAAAGCATGGTATAAACTGATAAGTTGTCTAACGTGGCTTGTTTTACCAGTAAACCGGTCAATTATAAGATCTTTTGACTAAGTGAGATATATAAGACAGATCAATATAAGAATATACCACAAATTCAAAGAGAGAAACCAGTAAACAATTTTTTTAAAAAAAGATAATATAATATTTCCAGATATAAGATTTTACATGTTGGCAAGCACATAATGATTTGCAGTGTAGCAGGCATTTTATATAGTTTTATTTACTGACAGAATAAAGGCGATACAACAGAAAACAGTATATTTTACTTGTCTAAAGAAAGCCACACATATTTTTAAAATGGTCTTTATAAACTTCAATATCACCAAAAATTCCATATGCATATAAATTTGCATGACAAAATACATATCAACATTACTCCGTGTGTGTGTGTGTGTGTGGATTAGGTTTATATTACTTTGTGGGGAGCAAATTTTTTATGTTGCAGCGATCATTTTCTGGGTCCCCACGAAGATCTGAGAATGCAATCAAATATAAAATGCTGAAAGTCTCGTATTTTGCGTGGTTATGGTTAGGGTTGGGTAGGGGTTAAGGTTGTCATAATTAGCATTAGTATTTTTCCCATAAAAATGAATGAGCGATCCCCATAAAGATATGTTTACTCTACGTGTTTGTGTGTGTGTGTATATGTGTGTGTAATCAGGAATAAGTGATGCTAAAATTTTTAAAAATTAAAAACTTTTTTTTAATTTCAAAAGATAAGATAAGGCAGGAATGTATACCAGAAGACAAAATGCTACATTACAAATCCAAATAAAGCACATAATAGATATAATACATTGTCACATTGTAGCTGAGCCAATATAAGTTCTGTAGTCATTTTTTTAAAGTACCTCTATATAGTACCAGGTAGGACCACATTATTTAACCAGGCTAGCCATTCTCCTCTGACCTCACTCATTAACAAGGTGTTTTCAGTAACAGATCTGACACTGACTGGATGTTTTTCGTTCATCACAGCCATCCGTGTAAACTATAGACACCTTAGCACATATGACAACCCAGTAGGGTGGCTGTTTTTGAGATGTTCTGGCACCAGTGATCATACCACATTTAAAAACACTTGAATCAATATTTCTCAAACTCAAAAGTTGGTGGCAGGTCCATTGTCAGTGGGTCATGGAGTGTGTGGTTAAAAGAATTACCACTAACACTCTGGCATATAGACAAATTTTATCAGGTACACCAGGGCTTAACCGCAAGTCAGGAAGGAAGCCTGCAGCCAGTTAGCATCAGTAATTATTAAACTAACTACCTGGATTTGGAATCGAGGTCTAGATTTGAGGAGCCAGGAGCTACACTATTTGTGAAAAAAAATTTGGTTCAAAATCTTTCAAATTTGGGTTGTGACTAAGGAAAATGTGGGTCTTGAATCTAAGCCAGTTCAAGACCACTGACTTAGTACACACAACTTAGCTGTTCTAATGATTATTTGCACTGTAACTTGTTGCATGTAGTTCTTTGCGTTCCTTTGCTGTGGGACTGGTAGAGCTTTGGTACTGTAGAGGAGCTTATCAGTGTTCACATGCTGCTGTAAGACCTCAAGCACCGGTAGGTACATCTTCAGAATATGAAATGAGTAATATCCTTTATAGCCTCCAGGTCATGTGTGGAAGACAGAACAATAGATAATTCTCACAGTTTACTGCAATAAATGTGAATGCAAATGTCAAAGTGATGACGTGTTTGTAACTGTGAACTCACTGTCTGATTCCTTTGTGTCTGTACTAACAAGAACTTTGTCTTGATGAAGGGGAAGTAGAATTATTAATTTCACAAAAGAACTCTCCAAAGACACCAACCTGAATCTGATACAGAATATATCTACTTGGCCTAAGTTGTGATCCTTGTTGGCAGGATTGGCACTGCGGCCACTGGAAAAAAATCTGACACTGCACAGCTGCACTCCAGTTCTCATCCCTGAGGTGGTTTGTCATGTGGTGGGTGCGGCAACGCGCTGTAATCAGCGCACACCCCTTACCTCGTTCTAAGTCAAGATATTTAGGTCAGATAAAACACTTAACCCTAAGTCGGAGCATCTGTTCAACAGAAGTCTCCATATTACACTGTGTTTTCACCTTGTCCTCCTACCGTACGTCCCACAGAATGACCGAGCACTGGGGACAAGAGACAGAACACAAACGTGCTGCAGAGATAAGATATGCTATTAAAAATGTTACAAATACAAATCTGAACCCTTACTTATTGTTTACATTCACATAGCACTATGTATATAAATTGTTGTGTTTCCCCTCACCCCCAGTTTCATGCTGTACTCTGTTTTGTAGTCTAAGTATTGTAAAACCCCTCCATTGTCGTTCACTATCTGTATGTTACACATGGTCCTGGGGAAATGTTATTTCACTATATACCAGTATATGGATGGTATGACAATATAGCCCACTTTACTTGATATGACATGACATGACATGACATGACATGACATGACATGACTTGGCTTGACTTGATATGACGACTTGATTTGACTTTACTTTTGGAGTCGGTGGGCCAAGTGCTGAACTGATTATCGGGTGATGGATGTGTTCCCAGAGAAAGAGTATACTGAGTTCTTCCTGTAGGTGGACAGGACCTTCTTGTTAATGAGGCCGTGCTTGAAGAGCGTAGTGAGAAGCTCGTCACGGAACTTCTGGCCGATGAAGGCATACAGGATGGGGTTGACGGCACAGTGCGAGAAGGCCAGGATCTCCGTCACCATGAGGCTAAATGCCACTTGTTGCCTGAGATCACAGGATTCATTGAGCAGGTTTCCTCGCATCAGGATATCGACGAGGACGGCGATATTGTAGGGGAGCCAGCAAAGTACGAAGGCCAGCACCACGGACAGGATTACCCTCATGGCCTTGTGCTTCTGACTGTTGCGTGATCGGTAAAGCGTGCAGGATGTGCTGCCGTAGCAAAAAATCATGACCATGAGTGGGACGAAGAAACCCACGATATAACGTAGGAGCCGCATGCTCAGCTGCCATTGCTCCATTTTCTTGCCCGTCACGTTGTCATGGCACACATACCTGGGTGAGCCAGAGGGCCGGAAGGCCTCCTTATGGATGCAGACGGGCAGAGCGAGCATTCCCGCCACCAGCCACACGAAGACACAAACTGCACTCACTAGGTGGCGCTTGTGCACAATCACCTGCGTGGCTTTCACGATGGCCAGGTAGCGGTCGACACTGATGCTGCCCAGCAGCAGGACGCCGCCGTAGAAGGTCGTCTCCTGCAAGCCAGATGCAAGTCTGCAAAGCGCGGTGCCGAAGATCCACTCGGAGTGAACGTAGACGGCCCACAGGGGGAGGGTCAGGGAGAAGAGGAGGTCAGCCAGGGCCAGGTTCATCAGGTACACATCTGTGGAGGTCTTCCTTCTCTCCATACAGCATATCACATAGATGACAAGGCTGTTCCCCAGCAGACTGACAAGGACCACTATGATGTAGGTGACGGCCAAGCCTGTACTGTTCAAATCCATATTGTTGTTGTGGCAGGGTTCATCATTCTCATAGTAATAAGTGTCATTTTCATCCGATATGTTAAATTCCATGATGACCATATCTGTCATCTGTTGGGAAACATTAAAATATGCATTAATTAATGGTATTCATTACTAATACGGGTGACCAGATAATCCACATCAGGGATGATATTTTGAGCTAAAACAGGATTTGTAAACTATCATTTCAATCAAAAAGACCAGGATCTCATTTAAGTGCTGAGTTCTTCCTGTGTGCTGATTGGTCAGTCTCCTATAATCATGCATGTGTCACTAATGCTAATGTGAAACAGCTGGATGAGTCTTTCAGTCAAGGAAACAAACCAGTCAAAGCACAAGAAGAGCTGAACTATTTAGCCAAGCACAGGAGCCTTTCAGTTTGAATAGCATCAGATACCGGTATTCCCATTTTGGGTGCTGCAGTGTGCATAACAGTGTGTGTGAGATCGTGCGAGTGTGTGTGAGTGTGTGTGAGTTTGTGTGAGTGTGTGTGAGTGTGTGAGTTTGTGTGAGTGTGTGAGTTTGTGTGAGTGTGTGTGAGATTGTGTGAGTGTGTGAGTTTGTGTGAGTGTGTGAGTTTGTGTGAGTGTGTGAGTTTGTGTGAGTGTGTGTGAGTGTGTGAGTTTGTGTGAGTGTGTGTGAGTTTGTGTGAGTGTGTGTGAGTGTGTGAGTTTGTGTGAGTGTGTGAGTTTGTGTCCTGCAACCGGCTGGCATCCCCTTCGAGGGTTTTGCCCTGTGCTACCTGGCAAAGGCTTCAAGCTCCTTGTAGTGGACAAACTGTTGCATGCTGCCCATATCACCCTTCAGTTCTAATGGACACGTACTGTACATTTTTGTCACACCCAGAATGTAATGCTAATCATAATTTAAATTTGCAATATTGAGAACAAGTACTTAATTTCATATCGAAAACAGCATTATTGTCATTTGGTAAAAATACCCTTTACTCAGATGTAGTTGGCATGCCGAATATCAGCCAAAAACATCATAACTTCCAGAATTTGAAGTTGCTCATTCGTTATTTGAAGATAAGTCATTGTTGCCTATTTTGATATTGACAAGTACAGTCAGTCAAGGGTCATTTTTTGCTCTAATGATCACTCAACCCAGCCTAAACACACATGAATGAATGTGAAGAATGATCTTTGCCATGTTGGGAAACAAGATATTGTCCTTCTCAGATTTTTGTCCTCTATATGAAACATTATATTTTTATTAGTTAGGACTTTAAGATGACGTCACAAGTGTGGGGTGCGCTTTTCACCGTCAACATTTAATTTATAAAACAAACAAACAAAAAGTTAAGTAGCAGTTTTATTCCTGGATCTCAGGAGGATATGGGAACAGATGTGATACGCCTGACTTTCGAACAAATCTTTCTCATTTTGAAAACAGGAAAGAGTGTCAAATACAAAGAAAAGTTGATGCGCACGTTTGCATATACCGCAGAAAGGCTCGGGAAACTGCTAATTTTTAAAATATTTTTGCATCAACTACCAGTAGACATTAAATGATAAGATCTGAACATATTCCGGAACATTTTCACTGAGCAAAATCTAAACACGAGCCAGGTTTTTTAAAAATCGTATTCTTCTGTAGAAGTCTTCAGAAGTAGGCTATTAACACAAAAATTATGATCATGACGGTTTAAGGACACACACGGTGAGTATAGTTGCACAATGTTTAGAGACACGCAAGGATCAGACAAGACCCAGACAGCACCATGTTATTGTTTCAACGTTGAATTATAGTTAAATGCGTTGAATTATGGTCAGTGTCAAATTATCAACGTTGAAACTGAATTGAGTTTTGGTCAGATTTTCAATATTTAAAAATTGATGGTGGCAAAACCGTGATTTAATGATGATATAAAGTGAAACATCGAAGATCAACGTTGTTTCAACCTTTTTGTCTGATATGGAATCAATGTCATTTCAACATATGTGTGCTATCTGGGTATTCACACATGACACAGGCAAGGGCACAAACGACAATCGGGAACACAAGTATTAACAATGACACAAGAAGGACTATTTACAGATATCTCCCGGCAAGAAGCATCTCGTATAGGCGCTACGATGTACTGTACTGCAGATTAGATATACGGCTGACAATGTTGCCCAATCCTCTGCTCGTTACACTAAGCAATACACCTGCTAACGTCCTGCTGCGTCCAGTTTCAGGAGTCTTTCGATCATTGTATGTTATTTAATATGGACCTTGTAAACGCGATCCGACCTGACTCGATCTGGGGTGAAAGCTTTACTTGGCGGGGCACAAATAATGCACGTCTGTATTATGCTTATGTATTATGTATATCTTAATTAACCGCAAACTAAATCTTAATTACATATCGGTCCCATGCTATTGTTAATGAATCGTGCCGCATATGTTTTATCTGAAGCAGTTGCTGCATTTTTTTACTATATCTGTTAATTCTGTGAACTGCCAAAGGAACTACTAAAGGAAGAAGTAATCAATAACACAAGTGAAATATTGATCTCATGTTTGTTCATCATTAATGAATCTTGACGCATCTTTTCTCAAGTAGCAACTACATTTGTTCATTGTTTGTATATGATCTGTACTTCAGTAGTAACTCAGTTATTACTACAGTAAGTATTTATGCCCGGACAGGAACAGTGTTACCCGATCAGGAGTAACTCGACATTAGACTGTATAGGGATTCTTATAGAATTTAGCCTACTGTGACATCAGTCAATGCATCTGTGGACTGAAGGGAGGAAGGAGGTGGCATAGCTCTGCACTTCTCAATGGCTGCGTGACTGACATTTCTGACAAATATGCTAATCAAACTAAACAGCTCCGGTTTCAAACATCATGGTAAGGAAAACGCAGTTTTCTCCGGAAACTCCGTATCATGGAAGTGGCCCGCAGTCAGCAGTTTGACGAGAGATTTCCTGTGATGTGCCTCTGGAGTCGTATCTGTCATTCCTCAGAAACCCCCGCAAAGTGGGGGTGGAATAACAATGTAGAGGAGCCAGCAATACAATCTGTAAGGTGCTGGCATGGAAATGTAAATTCTCATCTTAAAACAAAATTGAGCTGAAGTGATATGTGCCGAATAGTGGCGAGCAGAGGGAATATCACAGAATAATTGCATTTGCATGTTTGCAAGAAATAGATATTCTGTCACCCGCACATGGTCCTGGGCTGACAGACCGACCTCTCAGCACCACTCTGGGCCATGCCCCAGCTAAACTACTGCATTGTTTATAGATCTGTATACATCTGTATACTGCTTATAACTGCTTATATTTGCTGCTCTGCTACTGTACTTTAAGCATGGGCACTACTTCCATGCAGTAATTTAACAGTGTAGTCTACTTCATTGTTTGGTGGAATGTTTATGTTGTGCTGTGTTACACTACGTTATGTTATGTTATGTTATGTTATCTTATGTTATGTTATGTTATGTTATGTTATGTTATGTTATGTTATCTAGACAGGCAATAATTTTCCTTCTGTCTTCACTCCCCTTAAATTATTGATAATTGTACAGGAATGTTTTGCACTATGTTTTGCACTATGTTTGCACTATTATTCCATAACTCTGTCTTTAGCACTGTATTGTCTGGCCTGACATGAATGTTGCACTACGGGTTCAGGAGGAATATTATTTCAATTTAACTGGCTTTAACTGGCTTTATGGAAACAAGAAATACATCAATGAACCATATTATCCATATTATCAGTTCAGAATAAGTACAGAATAGCACCAAAGCCTATAATAAAGATTGGTGTGCTTTCATTTGTAGTAGAAACACTGTTCAAAGTTAGTCAAATGAAAAAATTCATACCTAAAAACATTGCAAAAGATGATTCTGAAAGCTGATTTTATGCAAACGTTACTTACTTGTCTCCCAGATGCCTGCTTTCAGAAATCAGAATGCAGTGTAAAATAACGAGTTTTCAGATGAATGTCTTTCCAGATATGAGGCTGAACTAGGTGAACTTCTAGTTGTTTTTACACACCTTCTGCTGCTGCATCTAGCCGATGAGTCTCTGTAGCTCCAAAGTTGTGGGTCTTTTAACCACCATAAGAAGATGATTGCAGGCTTCCTCAATAACGTGACTAATAAAAGGAGGAGGCGCAAAAGAGATCTAATCGTCACTGACAGAAACTAGTAACCAAGTCATAAACATGGTTAATTGAAAACGTTTAAATTCATTGCTGGACTGCTAATGTGTTTCCGATTGCAGCTAATTTATGTGTACAGTACACTGTGATTTTACATTGCAAGCTGAAAATCAGTGTTCGGTTTTGCTATGACAACAGGCAAGCTGGGATTCCGGAAGACACTGCTGTTTAATTGTATCTTTGACCTAAAAGCCACCAGGCATCATGATGTGAAAAGAAGGACTTTAATCCAAGTTCTAGTACTTGAATTCTGCAGAATATAGGATTTATCTTCACAATCATCTGTGTTTAGCAGATAGATAGAATAATATAACATTAACAAGCTGATTTTTTTTGTTTTTATTTTATTGTCCTCACAATTATTAATGTACACGGCAGTTTGTTGGGTAGCAGTGTTGCCTCACATCTCCAGGGTTGGGGGTTCAAATCCCTCCTCCATCCCATGTGTGGAGTTTCCATGTTCTCTCCATGTCATTTGTGTTTCCTCACACAGTTCACCCACAGTTCACAAAGACTAACAGTTCACAAAGACTAACAAGTTGCACCTCCAAATTCACCCATAGGGTGTAAGTGTGTGTATGCCCTGGGATGGACTGTCATCCTGTCCACAGTGTACTCAAGCCTCGTGCTGTACGCTGTCTGGGATAGGCTCTAAACCCCACCCCTACCCAACCTCTCAGGCCCCCATTACCCTGAACAAGGTAAGCACTTCGTAGATTAACAGAAAACTGCACTTGCACTCATATAAAGGGTTCATGTGGTATACTATTTAAAGGGGCAAAACAGTCCAAAATAATCAGTGGGGGGAAAAAAACAATTTAAAACAGGTCCTTCACTTAGTCAAGGGAACGGAGGAAAAAGTTAAAATCGTCATTATCTGTAATCTATATCAGTGTTAGTAAGCTTTTCAGTTGCAGCGCCTGTTAGAATAGTTGCGACAGTTAGCTTTTAAGCTCCTCTTCTGATAAGCGACTGTTATCACTGTTGCGCCTTTATTTTTTCGATTTTGCATGGCTCGTTTACGACCGCGAAATACACGCCTTCCGCAAAAACACGCAGCGAACCACCGGAAACCACAGGAGGGCAGCAAACACCATAGCAAGGACCCAAAGACGTAGGTGGTTTGTCAAGTTCCTGTTTACTACCCCTGTAAATTTATGTGACAGACAGGAATTTTTTAAACTGGTATTTAACTTAATATGAATCATTTCATTGTATTATGACTAAGGAATTTGTAAGCATATAATAAAATGAATTGCTTCGTTTGCTATAATAAGATAAGGTAAGATAAGATAATTAGGTAGATGCTACTGTTTACTTTGTAAATTCAAAAACAATTAAAAAAATAAATGTATTCTTAGTGGGAGGCTTTTATATATATATATATATATGTGTGTGTGTGTGTGTGTGTGTGTGTGTATATATATATATATATATATATATATATATATATATCTATGACTAATACAGAAAAAAAATCACTGCTTCCAGGAAGAGAGCTAAGAACCAATGGTTTAGAGTGACTTGACAGCTCAGTATATCTTGGTTAGAAATCTCTCAAGTTCAAACTCGATAAAATCTCTTTTTTCTTCAACAAAATACATATCCTATTCATATACAAAGTTTCATCTTCTAATCCAGTTGCGGGCATGATATACATGATTTCTTTTAGTTATCCACTCAAATTTAACAAATAAAAATAGCACATGTAAGCTTTGTGAAGATGCACCAACACACGTTGCTACTTAAAATGAACACTTATGCACAGTACTGGACTAAGGTCATGTGGCACCCCAGGCAAGCTTCATTTCCAGTGCCCCCTGTCTGAGACAAAATGAAAATGGCTTGCTATTTCAGCGCCACCCCACAAGATGGCGCCCTTGATGACCGCCTACGTGGTCTCATGAGTTGACGGGCACAGCTTGTGCAGTGGGGTGGTCCCAGGCCTGTTACATGAAGGTGGCAGCATCTGAGGTCTGGGAGGTGGACCTGCTAAATCTGAGAGAGGAGGTGCGCTCCAGCGTGGCCCATCTGTGGAACAGCTGCTGCAGGTTTCTCCGGAACTTCTCCCCGACGAAGGCATACAGCACGGGGTTGACGCAGCTGTGCAGCAGCGCCATGCTCTGGGTGATGAACAGCGCCGTGTCCATGGATTGCCGGGCGCTGCAACCGAACTGCACCAGACCGATTTGCATCAGTGTGTCGACCATCACCGTCACGTGGAGCGGGGCCCAGCACAGCAGAAAGGCGGCCACCACCGCCAGGATCACACGCATGGCCCGCTGCTTCCGAAAGCCGCGAGTCTGCAGGAGCCGCACCACCGTCACGCCGTAGCAGCCCAGCATGACGGCCAGCGGCAGCAGGAACCCCACCGTGTGCCGCAGCAATCGCGGCATCAGCCGGAAGCCTTCGGTGCACACCTGCAGCTTAGTGTCAGGTGACTCGAACGTGCTACCGTAGGCCGCCGAAGAGATAGAAAGAGCGGCCCCGCAGGACCAGACGCCGGCACACACGACCCAGCTGAGCATACCCCAGTGCTCCTTCCTCGCCTCCATGGCGTGTACGATGACGCGGTAGCGGTCCACGCTGATGCAAGCCAGAAAGAAGATGCTGCAATAGAAGCTGAGCTCTTGGGCCATGTTGGTCAGCTTGCACATGACGTCACCGAAGACCCAACCCCGCATCATTGACGTCGCCCACAGAGGCAGGGTCAGCGCCAGGAGCCCGTCGGCCAGCGAGAGGTTAAACAGGTACATATCAGAGGGTGTCAGTGCCTGCCTGGCAGAGACGATGACCAGCACGACGAGGACGTTCCCTGGGATAGCTAGCAGGAAAATCAGCATGTAGAAAACGCACACGAATATGCTCACTTCCGGCGCGATGGCCGTGACCTTACAGATATTTGCGATATGGCTCAGATTGACCGTGAAGTTGACACTGTCTCCGTCGTCGTAGGAGTCATTGTAATACTCTAAGAATGAGACACTGAAAGATGTGTTTATCTCTGTTTGGGACAAAAAAAAAATACATGTTATTTAGGTGATCGTTTTCATAGTTAGTTTTCATAAATAAATTTGAAAAGTATTCTAAAATTTAAAAAACTGTAATTTCACAACCATAACAAATGAATTGCAAAGTTTCAAAAATATATTTATTTTTCCCTTTTCTATTTTATGTCTACGACTGCTTAAAATCTTAAGTGTGAAATGTACTTTCTCTGCATAACCAGAAATAATAATTTATCATTTTCACATTCAGCTAGTTTAATGTCTTCTACTTCTGCTTAATAAACTCCTATAATATGCTTTTAAAAGGGTTTGATGGTGTAATACAAGCATAGCCATTCAAATGTAACAATATTGCAGCAAATTAAACACATTGTCCACAATAAAAAAAAAATTACATTTGAATAAACCAACTAGAGAACAAAATGGAGTGTCTCTTACCATCCATTCTGCCTTCCCGTTTAGTCTAATAGATCCTCAGCATTACAACTAGTGTTTCACTGACCTCAGGAAGTGATGATGTTTCCTCTTAGTGTAACTGAATCTAACCTATTGGATCTGGCACTTGTTGATCCCCCAGGTCAAGCTAACTTCCTCTCTGATAATCACAGTTTCCCAACCATTGCTCCCAAAAGGTAGTCCCAGCTGCCATCACCCTAAATATCAGCGCTCCTGCTACATTCTCAGAATATCTCTGCAGCCTTTGCGACTTCACATGTCTCCGCATATTGTAGGTAGTCGTGTCTTAATGGTTAGGGAAGCGCACTTGTAATCAAAAGATTACAGGTTTGAATCCCCGACAAACAAGGCACCGCTGAGGTATTCTGAGCAAAGTACCACCCCCAAGCACTGCTCCCCGGGTGCTGAATTAGCTGCCCCCTGCTATGTCACATATGGGTTAAATACAGAGGACACATTTCGTTGTGGTGTGTCAACAATGACCACTGATCACCAAATTCTAAATATTAACCAAACTGGAAGTGATCATAATAGCTGTCTAATATTGACATTTATATAATTTACCTCTGAAACTGGACACAATACATTTCAATATTCTATTTTAAAATCATTTAATTTTTTTAAGCAATACTTTTGTTATGCAGAAATTACTATGGGAGCAATGTCATAAGCAAGAATGGGGTTTTTGTTTGTTATATCCATTCTGCCTTCCATTCTGATCATTGTAGCCACTGGTGGACTCAGCTGCTCTTCTCATGATTTAAAAAAAGTGACTTAATGAGTGCCCTTCTACTGGAGAAAATGTCAAGCAGTGCTGCATATGGTGGCCTTCGCAGAAGAGAAAATGGGCTGTGATGCTGTAAAGGAGGGCACGTCCAGGGACTGGTTACGTTGCACAAAAATTTCACTGACTGGTAAAATAGCCTGGAGAGGTGTGTGTGTGGGGGAGGGGAGTTTCTAGCAGATTGATTGGCAGATTCACCATTTCCATTTTTTCAGAGGTGAATAGAATGCACAAACATGACAGTCAAAAAAATATTAGGGAAATTGGAAATTGACCAACCCCAGCATTCTGTGGCCCAGCAGAATACTGGACCGGAATTAGTACTGGTCCAAGAACCGGGGGTTGAGATCCTCTACTGTAAGGGTACTCCAATTCCTAAGTGACCACAAAATATGATGACATGCCCAAATAAGTGCCCCTCCAGTGGAGAAAATGTGATGCAGAGCCATATAAGGTACCTATACAGTTAGTTACACCTGAGGGACCGTCTGGGTGCCTCTATGGTTGAAATGACTCAGGGAGAGCCCTCTTAGTGCTCTTCCAAGTGAGCTTACACGAGTAAGTCCGCTTGTGATGGAGAGGAAAATATGTCTGATGGCCGTCCTATCAATGAAGAAAATGAGATAATGGCGTCCCATTATGGGATGCAGTTTTCTGTACACGCGATAATGCTCTTTCAGCATATATAGAGTATCATTCTACTTGGGTCAGGGGAGGATGTCCTTTTTATTTTTTTGCACCTGCCCTTCAAACAGTCTAGTCTGCCTGCATGTTGGAGAATATGTAGAAGATATCAGACACTGATCCTACAGAACATGTTTTCTAAGCTGTAAGTACTTCCAAAACTCCCTATTCTCACCCTGACACGTGACAAGTTCTCCTTTCAGAACCATTTTAGATACAAACTCAAACCTTCCAGCTGTAAACATGTTTTGCAAACTAGGATATTTGGCAAGTGGCAGAACTACCCTTACGAAACCTTTCAGAAAACTTGTGTCTCTTCCCATAAACTGTGTTCCGCCTTCCGATGTTGACATGTCTATGTGTGAAACACAGGAGGAAAATGATTGAGGCTGATATAAGACCAGAGTATGGATACTTTGTGTATCTCTTGTCACCAGAACATGTGGCTTGGATCTATTTTGTCACTTTCCAGTTTTGCACTATGCATATAATCTCTTCCCCCCCTCCCTTCACACTAGCCTGTATTTTGCAGTTTACATACTGTAGAAACCCTACCCTTCTCCTTGCTGTCTGTTTGTCGCACCCTGGTCCTGTGCGAATGTTATGTTGTGCGACGATGTACCTAAACATGGATGGTATGACATTCAAGCCCACTCGACTTGATTTGTCTTACCACTCTTGGTGGAAATTATTGTTTGCTGTCTTAAACAGCAATACTAAACAGGTGACTGTTTAATATAGTTAATGATGACTACCAAGGTATTTTCTTGCTGGTATATGGCATTACTACTAATTATAATTCATCTTTTCCCCGTTGCTCATTTTGAGAATCGCTGGTTGAAAAGCGCATCCTGCCTCAAATGCATGATACTGTATGCAAAATAAAATTGGTGAATAAAAGGAATTATTCAGCTGTTTGGGCAACCTGGTGTCTTCACCCCATATCCAGCCCACAGAGATACTTTTAATGACCTGCACAGACATTAGAATTGAAGAGAAACAGGTAAAGTTAATGTTCAAGTACATGAAGATTTTCCCCCAAAAAAATGTTCTCTGAATGAATAATAATTACACAGAAAAACCTAACAAGTCTATTATTGTATCTTTCAAATAGACATGAAAATAATTTTTCATATTGACATAAAGGGAGCAGCTTGTAATCACCCTTCCACATAATGTAACTATCCAGGTTTTCTTTAATTAGATATTTAAATCCTTTGAACCATCCATCCAGTTCATCTTGTCATTGCTTAGTGCTCAGAAAAAAATCCCCCCTGTTCACCACCCACCTCGGCTTCGACGGGAAACGCAATGAAGGCAACAATCAATAACCTTCTTTTAATATCATTAAACCAAATTCATGAGGTTTATGGCATGTCTTTATATATTAATCCAAACCCACGTAACTGTAACATAGAAAATGGAACAGTGGCAGGATCCCCTGTGAACTCTGCATTAATTCTATTATTTAACCGAAATGGAGCTGCACGTTGTGCAGGCTGCAGATTAACCGAGCAGAGATTCATGGGCTCTTAGGTTTCAGGTGGCTTTTGATGAGTCAGATGCACAATGATCCTGAATAAGATAATGGTTATACCACGGTGGGGCATGGCGCAGACAGACATGGGGGGGGGGTGACACATTTGCAGGTTTCAGACAGAAAGGGGTTTAATAATAATACTGAACACGATGGGGACGGCACAAAATAAAAGGACTGCGAGGGGTCAAAACAAAATGGGACAAATATGAATGCAACAAAAAGTTATGAAGCAAACACACGGGGAACTGAGCAACACAGGGAACAGGACTGAGCAGCAGAACTGAGTGACAAACACACAGGAACCAACCACTACTGCATGCAAAGATCAGAACCAGAACAGGCACTTAAAACCACAGCTAACAAGACATTGCAGGACAGGTGAGATTCATAACCAGTTAACCAATAACAAGGACTCAGGGCAAACAAGGAGCAGGTGTGGCATATTACAGCTGAACAGCACTGGAAACTAATTAATGAACGCTAAGGATTAAACACAGGAAAAGTGAGCAAACAGGGGACAAGGAGCAAAAGGCAAAGAAGCAACTGAAATACAAAAACACCAAAAACAAAGAAGCACTGATAACCAATAACAGTTGGGAAAACCCAAAACAAACAAACAAAATAGATGAGGCTTGTTTTTAACCAGCATTAAAGTTTTTCAATTTGAGGCACACGCTCAGCCCAGTGAACTATGCAGCACTCAGAGGCGCAGGGGAGTCACATAAGGGCTGAAGGGTGAATGACAGGGCGGAAGATACACTTCAGGAACCATTTTCTGACTTAATTGTAACATTGAGTAAACCTTCCTAGAACGAAAAATTGTTAGCGGGAATGGCAGTGCACAATTATATTTATTAAGTGATCTTGTTATTTTTAAATGAGATAGTCCTGGTGTTTGCCTGTAATGAAAGCAAAGCTTTAAGTGCCTTGGTGCGGATCAAACAGCTGCTAAAAACCTCTGCTTTTGTTGGCACCGAAAAATAAAGACCCAACATATTCATTATCACATCCCCAAAAAGCTGAGTTTTCCACATTACAGAATTTCCAAGTTAACTAGATAACTTAAGCCAAACATGAACACTCTCCAATAGAGGTTAGTAACATTCCTTTTGGGCAAACCTTATATTTGGCTTAAGTTATCTGGCTGATGAAGAATCCTGCTTTGAGGAATACCCCCCAGACCTGAAAACTAATATGGAACTCGATAACAGACTTCCCGATCAACCACCCTCAGACTATCAGGACAGACTGTTCTCCTTGCTCACAGATTTAGTGCAGAAATGTGTGTTCAGCCGTCTCCTGTCTGCACTCCCACCTACAACTGTGCGCCTGTTGTCTGACACCATCAAAAAACTTGCAGATTATACCACAGTGATTAGCCCGATGACAGACAATGATTAGACAGCCCATAGGAAGTAGGTGTATTGGTGGATAACAACCTGGTTGTCAACACCAAAACGACAAAAGAAAAAAACATGAACTTAAGAAAAAATTGGAGGACAGAACACACACCAATCAGAGATATTGAGGGCCTGGTCCATTAACAGGTCTTCTATTGTAGGAAAGGCACAGCAACAACAACTGTTTCTGGCAGCTGAGAATGAAAACTGTCCAAAGAAAATGCTGCTCGCCTTCTTGAGAGCTTCTGACTAGTTGCATCACAGATCAATACACTAGGACCACCAAGGCTGATCAGAGAGCTCTAATGCGAGTCATCAAGAGACCCCAGTACATCACAGGAAGAAAACTCCCAGCCAATGAGGACATTCACAAACCGCGCTGCCTAAAGAAGGCAGTCAACATCATTAAAGATTCATCCGACCCCAGAAACCTTCATTTTGTCCTCCTACCATCCAACAGGTGGCACAGTAGCATTTACACTCACACAAACAGGTTCACGACCAGATTCTTTCCAAGGCCCATCTTAGAACTGAACTCTAAGACCCAAAGAGGGATACGTATTACATGAATGCTACAATAATCGACCCTTGCAGTTTCATAGAAATCATTATTCATTGTGCAATATGCAAATATGTTTAATCACCTACAATAATAGATACATTTTCTCCTGCAATTTATGTTATGTTAATGTTGCATAATCTGTGTCTTTATAATTGATCTTTTATAATTTGGGGCCCACAGACGTGGGTCAGGCAATGACCAATGGATCTTGACTTTTTGAACATTCTTCATTGTACCAGTAGGTGTCAGCAGAGCCCACCAAAATAACAGCGAGATTAGAAGCAAAATTTAAGTTTAAAAAAATTATGCTAAACCATTTTTATATTTTCCCCAAACTTGATACCATCATCATATGACACATTCTGGATGGGCCTGTAAAGTTTAGAGAATCTTGGGGACTTTGAGCATTTTACGAAAGAAAATGCTGTATGATCAACACATTGAAGCCAAGCTTTGAGAAAAGTAGGAAATAAAGAAGCAAGACAAAACTTGTCTCTCTCAGTCAAAGGACCCATCACTATGTTTTTCAAAAGTAAGTTTTGCATATTTTCTAAAATTAAACAAAATATATATTTAAGGTGCAGATAGATGTTACACACCAACAGATGTTTCTCAATATACAGAATTTCTTGCATGTCAGTAAATTTCCTCAGGCTATATCCACACCTCAATTCTCACTTTTAAATGTTGGATAGTGTAGGTCTCAGAGATGCAAATTTTCACCAAGACACATTTACCCTTATGATAGTGCCCCGTTATGTGGAACATTTTTTGTGCATCACCACGATTCTGCATAGAATACCCACTCTGCAAATTTCATTTTCCAATAATGGCCAGCTTAGGTTGCAGAGACACATTTTTTCTGCCCTCATATGTCGATTTATACCACACTTGGCACATAAAGTTCTGGCAGAAACTCCAGATGTTGGTATGATTCAGCAGTGGATAGCTCAGGTCCAGAAAATAAAAATCCAGAACAAGATTTTGTTTCAACCAGCTAGTTGAGTATAAAGAGTCACAGTCACAGAGTACTCAACTAGCTGGTTGAAACAAAATCATTTTAAGCATATCTCCTCAAGATATAGCATTTGTGCTAAAATGACAATGCACAATGGAAAAACAAATCCCAATAGCCAATAAAATAGAAATTCAAAAGGTGTTTGATAATTATTCAAGAAGATGTCTAAAATATTCTTTTGACATCAATTATTTTTCTCAGACAGAAAAATCTTTATCATGTCATAGCGCCCACCTGTGGTTGAAAAGGATCATTTCTTGCATGGTGCTGGATCTCCACCTGCCTTACCTACCCTGCAAATTTCACATTTTCAGATTACAACCTGTGGGCCACAGAAACACTTTTAGAGAATTTTGGGCAGAAAGAAATAAATATAAAAACAACATTGATCCAGTTCATCTGTTGTTTGGACCCATAATAAGTAGTGATGTTGTGTCATGCCATGTTCGAAACCCCATTTAGAAGCTGATTGTAATCATTTGAAGCATTGACACTTCCTTCAAGACACAGGCCCCAAAACACCTAAATAAATGATACAAAATTAGATTGGATTCCCAGTCTGTGATTGGAGGACATCACCTCATTGCAGTACAGTACAGATGGCAAAAACTGCACTTTTTATGTTTTTGACCCCATCAGATGGTGCTGCAAAAAAGGGCTCAAAGCATGCCCCAAAGCAAGCCAAGAGCACCATCTAGTGGCATCAAAAAAATACTGCAAATGTTTCATGAGGCATCGTTTAGCCCATCACTACACACCAGGTTAGGTCAGGTCAGGATGGAGAGTATGCATTGGTATAGCACATTGCTGCTGCCACCACATAACAAAATGCCTCTGGAGATGCCCCAAAGTCTCTAGACTGCATAACCCAGCCCAACACCTATTCCATGCAAGCATTGAACAGAATTGGAGCAAGAACACAGCCCTGACAAACCCCAGAATCCACTTGCAATGCAGAGGTTCTGCCTCCACTCTGCACAGCATTCAAAGTACCGGTATACTGACCAACACTGATGGCAAAATGAACTATTTGCTATATTTTCTGACCCCACCATATGGTGCCCTCTGTTCAAAAAAGGGCTCAAAGCATGCACAAAGCAAAGTAAGAGAGAGGTCAAAACTAATCTTGTGAGGTCAAAAAATACAGCAAATGGTTCACGAAGCTTCATTTGGCCATAACTAGTGGCCAGCTTATGACGTCCAGCAACTATCAAGGGGATCCGGCAAAGCCTCAGGATGTCCCACAGCTTTACAAAAGTCAACAAAGGCTGCAAAGACACCCTGCCGATATTTGCATTTACGCTCAGTGAAAACCCTCAGTGCCAGGATGTGGTTCATGGTAGACTTCTTAGCCGTAAAACCAGACCACTCCAGTCATTGGTAGACGAGCGAATAATCATGGATCCTGTTGTGGATTACCCGAGCAAGGGCCTTGCCTGGCATTGAGAGCAGTGTTACCCCCCCGCTCCCCGTAGTTGCTGCAATCCAGCCAATCACCCTTCCCTTTCCTGATAATGCCAACAAGTGCCATTTTCCAGTCGATTGGGATGATGCCCATGTTCCAAATAAAAGCAAAATTTGCTTGCAATGACAGGAGGACAGCCTTACCACTAACCTAGAGAAGTTCATCCTGGATACCACAGATCCTTGCGGCCTTCCCGACTCCCAGCCGGTTCTTTACCTGTGCAAATTCAGTGAGATTGGGTGATTTACAGCTGATCAAAGGATCATCGTGGACCCAGAGATGTCCAACATTCTAGCTGGAGGATTAGCCTTAAACTGCTGATCAAAGTAGCCAGCCCAGCAGGTCATAACTACAGTGTCATCCACAAGGACTGTTCCAGCACCAGCCTTGTGACTCTCAGAGGAACAGATTTGGATGTGCATAATGCTTTAAATCCTCTGTAAGCAGGACATAGGTCACTGACTATTCTTCTCAGTTCCTGGTACAGCCCAGAGTTGCCATCAAGCCATGCCTTGTGACTTCTTTTGATAATACCCAGGATGCCCTGCAAAATGAAGCACCTCCTGCTGGAAACACTTACAATACCAACACAACCCTCAGAAAACTTTAGAGCAGGGTTATTCAAATCTGGACCACGATTCCAAATCCAGGCCTTGTTTTCAGTTCTCCCAGGTAGTTAGCTTAATAATTACTGATTCTGATTGGTCAGAGGCTTCACACCTGGCTCACAGGTAAAGGAAGGCTGGAAAACCAGCAGTGCTCGGACCTCGAGGACCATGATTTGAATAATAGGGCTTTAGAGTCTTATCAAAAGTCACACCCATGCCTGCAATTTCCTCATACACTCTGTGGGCAAACTCATTAGAAATAGCCTGTACTGAGAATCTGATCTTAGCCACACCAGCAGTACATTTCAAAGTTATGAAACCAGTCTGAACCTCAGTTCTTTGTGAAGTCTTGCCTTATGATTGTCTTGCACTGAGCCAAGGTGTTACTGTAGTCTACTGATGGACAAAATGATACTTCATGAACCATTTGCTGAATTTTTTGACCCCACTACATGGTGTTCTTGGCTTGTTTTGAGGGCATGCTTTACAGACTTTGGGGCAAAAAAAATGGTAAATGCTTCATGAAATGTCGTTTTGTCGATCACTATACTGTAGTATGTTTCTGGGCTCTTGGGTCCATCCTCTCTCACCTGTTATTTTATTTATTTGTTTGTTTGTTAAGCCACAACATTTATAACAAGTAGTTTAACTTTAGGCAAAAGCAAGAAAAATAGTTGCATATTTCAGTTTCATCTAGCGTGTTATAATAATACGACGATAAGGCAGCGATTTCTCCGGTTATAGAATCCTGACACTTGGCAAAAGATGAAGGGTGCAGCAGACTTGTCTACTTAATAGGACACGGAACATTTTAAATAGTGATACATTTTAAAATCTATTAAATCCATTATTAGGCCATTAGTTTTAGCACGATCCACATCCAACATTACAACAAAGTGAAGGTGTACTTTAAAATACATGTTTAAGTTTAATTATGATTTATCACACGTATGTTGTTATTTATATACATATTTTCATTAATTCATTAATTTTCTGTATCGCTTGTGCATTTCTGGGTCGTGGGGACCGGAGCCGATCCCGGTGTTACAACGGCGCAGTTATTTATTATTTGCTTTGTTGAGCTCCCTTTAGCCAGCAGATGTCCCTGTGGTGCGATGCGATTCGAAAGCTCTATTTCCGAAATATTTGTTTCAGTCCCTGAAAAAAAAAACGCTTTTACCAAAACTAAAAAAAGAAATATATTTTTAAGTCAGTGACATTTACATGAAAAAAACTTAGCTAGAGAAATAGACACATCCGTACAGGCGCGACATTGAACAGCTTTGCGTGGGTCCTCAGAGCACAGAGCGGAAGTAGCTACCTTCGCTTCGCGATAGGGGTACAATAGGAAGACCGATCGCGAAAAAATAAAAGCCCGCTTAGTGTATACTGCCAAAATAGTGCGATAAAGGCTTTTTACAGTGCATCTCACTTAGTTCCACCATGATCTTGCTGGAAATCAACAACCGGATTATAGAGGAGACGTTGTCTCTGAAATTTGATAGCGCGTCCAATGGGTGAGTAGTTGAGCATTTTTACCATTTGCCTGTTTTTTTAACCGGTTTTCAGTCCGTAATTTATTGTTATTATTATCATGTTTCGTGCACGGACAGTGAAAGTTGCAGGTTCAGTCTTCTGAAAAACGCTAGATGTGAAAAGGTTGAATCCGCCCTGATCGTCATTGTCAATCGCCGGATAGTATGGGGTGTGTCTAGTTAGCAGCCTAGCTTCCTAGATAATCGGGCAAAAAAAGTGAAGGGAATTCATGCTAAATTAGCTAACAGCCATATTTGATTGTTGAACTTGTGCGTTATTTGTATTTTTGGGGTTATATTTCGGTTTACTAGACGATCTGAACGTTTTAACAGCGGATTGATAACTGTTCGTTTCCCCAAGAGACTGTGTAAAATCGGTCATAGCAAAAACCCGGACAATGGGGGCTAAGTAACCGAGTCAGCTAATGTAGCGTTTGGGGTGGATTGATGGACGTTTTCGACCGGCTCGTTTAAACGACCGCTTGACAGTGTATCTGCTGAAAGACTTCCGCATTTCAGATGCACTGCACTGGCAGCCCGGACTCCGCCATCCGGCCAAATGTAAACCCTGTGTCCTTACACAGTTATAAAACAGTATAAAATTAAATTGCCATATAGCTTTTATTATCCTTGTCTGTACAATAGCTAAATAATATTCGAGGAACTGAAAAGCATTTTCCGTTTCATTTTTGGACACATTCCGTCTGTTAATATTTGACCAGTGCAATAATTTAGGGCCGGTTTGGAAGTGCATGTTTTTCTTGTTTGAGAAAGTGCCTTTGGGGGGCGGATTATATACGTGTTTTAGCGCCTGGATTCCATCGTGCATTCCTGCATTCCGGCATCGGGTCTGGACATGCGTACAGTCCGCGATCCAGGCCCTCGACGTTTCCCTGTTACCCGAGTTTACAGCCGCTTCTCCCCATATCAAGCATTGTGATCATGGCTCAGACGTTGACACGGCGGTCTCCTTCATTTGCATAGCTATGCACTTGATGCTAGAGGCCTAAATCTCTTTTTTTAGTCTTGATATTACTCACTGTGTACAGTATCTGTTATATCGAGGTTTACTGGGAAAAAAAGATATTGTAGTACAAGTACTTCAAACTGATCATACCTCCTTTTTAAAATATGGTCTAGTAAATATTAATTTGGTTGCCAGACAAGGACATGTGGTAAATAAGGTGAGCTAAAACACCCTGATGTTTTCTCCCAGTAGTTTATGTAGTGTACTGCCACAGCCTACAGAGTGATGCATTCCACAGGTTATTGGCTGTGTATTCTGGTCTGTTACATTATGTCCTTTTTTATGTATATATCTGTGGTCAGTTTCTCTTCATGAAACGTCCTTTGCTTTCTTTTCAGAAACAAGCCTGAAGCAGTGGAGGTGACATTTGCAGGTAACTTTAGATGCTTGTTCAGCATCATCTCCATTCTGCTTTGACCAGGATAAGAAGGTGCAAATTAATCATTTATGTTTTTGCAGCTGTGGGTTAGTTCATCGTCCCCCTCTGTCAGGTGCTTCAAGCCAGACCATAGACACTGATCATAAGGTTCTTCCTTACGCCATAGATTTCGATGGTGTGCTTTACCACATCTCCAACCCCAATGGTGATAAGACCAAGGTGATGGTCAGCATCTCCCTGAAGTTCTACAAGGAACTACAGGAACACGGTGCTGACGAGGTACGCTGCCAACTTAGCGACTTGAGCGGACATCGTGGTTACCACCAGCTTATCAGATTTTCACACATTGTTAGAGGTCGGTTGTGATGTCATTTATATGGGGGATCATTGAATATAGTATAAAATGCTTCCCCATTCAGCGCTATATTAGGAAGAGCAGCCTGCAGCTGTAGGGGCTGGGAGGCCCTTATCCAGAGCGGGTGTCTCGCCATGTAAGGAAGAAAGCAGTCACTGTGGTTTCTGACTGAGACAGGAAGTAAACTGACTCATTGTTGGCCAGAGAAACTGCCTGTTTTCTTTTAGATTGAGGCTGAAACTAACATTGAGTGAAAGGAAGCCTCGAAACCTGCAGCGCGTTGGCTTGCTGTCGTCCGTCAATCGCCCCATATCTGTCTACAGATAAAAAATAAAAAGAAAAACGCTGATGTTTCAAAGAAGTATATTGATTGCTTGCTTCTCAAAGCCTATTTATTTAAAAAATCTGTCTGTGTCAGTGAATCAAAACATTCTGGCCTTGGATGGATGGATGGATGGATGGATGGATGGATGGATGGACAGATGTACATCCTTTATGCAAAGGAACATAAAGTGCACAGCTACATGCTGCAAAATGCAGGACAGAGCAAGAACTTATTGTTTTACAGTGTTAATTTCCAAATCACTGGGAAGTTACTTGACAGTGGGGGAAAAAACACACATTTATCACCTCCTTTATTTTCAAGTTTAATTGTTGCATGTTTTCCGAGAAACACAGTGAAATTCTGTCATGTTGATAATAATGCAGTGACTCTCTCTTGCTCTCCAGCTTTTAAAGCGGGTGTATGGAAACTACTTGGTGTCACCTGAGTCAGGTAAGCGATGGGGTTATAACACAGCCCGAACTTGCATTTTCTCTGTGTTTTTGTGGGTTTATTTCCACTGGCCAGAGACAGATATCTCTAAAATGCTCATAGTATGTTTTTACTATTAGTGTGTGTGCTCTGTGGTGGACTGGCATCCAGTGTAAGGTGTCCCCCGCCTTCTCTGACCTGTGGTGTTTTCCACCACTCAAACCACTCAATCCTTGGGGGCCCCCTGTTGGCCACAAGCAGTCACTACACTAAATTTTAAACGCTTTTTATTTAGGAGATACTGAAGCAGCATATTCTGTGAACCAGTTAGCAAACTGTGACCTTCCTACTGTGCTCTTGAGCTGTTTGTTTAGCCTTTGAACCATCTGGGAAGTGGCAGGCCCCAAAGTGACTTTTCGAGGTGGGCCTCAGAAAGAACAAACCCGCTCCTGTACTTGAGAGAGGCTCCCGGCTCATACCGTGACCCTGTACGGGATGGATGGATGGGCACAGGTATACTGGGCTGCCCTCCTGATATGTGCCCCGCTCCTCTCCCAAAAGGCTACAACGTGTCCCTGCTCTATGACCTCGAAGCCCTGCCGGCCAATAAGGAAGAAACCATCCACCAGGCGGGCATGCTGAAGAGGAACTGCTTCGCTTCCGTGTTTGAGAAGTACTTCAAGTTCCAGGAGGAGGGTCGCGAGGGCGAGAAGCGGGCTGTGGTGCACTACCGGGATGACGAGTCCATGTAGGTGCTTGGCAGGCAGCATGATGCTGTTGCACTTAGTGTTAGCATGTGCTAATGTGTGTTCATCAAACGCTGCTTCCCGTTAAATGGTTAATAGGGTTAGAGGGGATTTTTATACTTTTTCAATCTTCCTCTCAGGTACCTTGAGGCGAAAAAGGACAGGGTGACAGTGGTTTTCAGCACGGTGTTTAAGGACGACGACGATGTCATTATCGGGAAGGTGTTCATGCAGGTGGGCCTGCGGGTGGTGCAATAACCTAAAGTGAATTTTAGATTAAAGGCTAGATGGTCACATGTGTGGCAGTGTTATTTTCACACGTGCACATCTGCCTGACCTTTGACCTCCTTACCTTTGGGGGGCGCTGATTGAATATTCTCAATGCCTGCAGGAGTTCAAGGAGGGTCGCCGTGCCAGCCACACGGCCCCCCAGGTGCTGTTCAGCCACAGAGAGCCCCCTCTTGAGCTGAAGGACACAGATGCTGCCGTGGGTGACAATATTGGCTACATCACCTTCGGTGAGTCGTTTTGCGACGCTCCGAGTGTACGGCGGTGGTGAGACGCAGGCTGTCCGTCTCTGCGACAGCATCCGGTGCTGAGGTGCCTCTTGCTCTCACTTACAGTGCTGTTCCCTCGCCATACCAGCGCCAACGGGCGAGACAACACCATCAACCTCATTCACACCTTCCGCGACTACCTGCATTACCACATAAAATGCTCTAAGGTGAGCCTGCCGCCGTCCGTGGCCGTCTGGTATAGATGCGGAGCACGCGTCGGGCACGGCCTGGGCATGATCGCTGTGGTTTTTGCACCTGGACCTGCCTATGACCTAGCCGTAGCCCCGCCCAGTTTACTGCCAGCCAATCACCCGCTGTCCCTCTTTCTCCATTAGGCCTACATCCACACACGCATGAGAGCCAAGACCTCCGACTTCCTCAAAGTGCTGAACCGGGCCCGCCCTGATGCCGAGAAAAAGGAAATGAAGACCATCTCGTAAGTACTTCCCCCTCCCACCCCCGGGTCCAGACCTGCTCAGCCCGCGGTAGGGCAGGCCGCACAGATGCACCGTACGATGCTGGGGTCTGATTGTTATACACACCTTTGCCCGTGTTCAGGTCTGAAGAGAGAACCAGGAATCAGGTTTAAATGTATAACAAAAAAAAATCTTGGATTGAAATAGATGGACTTTAAAATCAAATAGACATCAGTCTTTCGTGCCCAGTTCCTAAAGTTACATTGTTATCATAGCAGTGTTTTAGATTTTTCTCAAGTAATTCTGAGCTGTTCATTTGTGGTTGATTTACAAGCCGGGTGTTTTTTATGTTGAATTTATAGTATTTTCAGCAGTTTGGTAATGTAGGGGCCTGATAGCTTACTTTAGATAAATGAAAATGCTTAATAGTAGTCTGGTGTGCCATCAGAAGTGATTACACTCTCCTCTTATTCGGGACCAGTCATCCTGAGTGACAGTTACTCTTGTTTAGTTTCTAAGAAGACTGTGAAGTCTCTTAAATACTATAGATGGTTTGTCTTTTTCAGTCTTGACTTCAGCTGTGCCTTTGTAGTGGGTGGAAAGCATTGGGGGAAAATGTAATGAGCCTCAGTTTTCCATTCTGAGAGGAATAAAGCATTTTAGAACTAACGGGACCATCGCCCATTCTCAGCATCTTGTATCACAGTTTGCAAAGCCTACTGGAGAAATATAGAGCCACGGCGCATTACTATTGGTTGTGGTGCATGTGATCAGCTTCTGCAAAAATGCTTTTGATTGGTCAAGCTGCATACTGAAAGAACTGTGTCTTGTTTCCAGGGGAAAGACCTTCTCTCGCTAAGGATCAGACTGCAGACTTGGACTCGGCAGGGACTTGAGCGACCCGCCATGCCTTGGTGGACTCGGGGCTCTCTGCTTGGCCAGTGTCCCATTTCGCAGATGTTACTCTAGAATCGGCGAGTTTCATCATGAGAAACAAAACAAAACGGAAAAAAAAAAATCGAAGAGCATTCCTTGCTTTGCATAGTAAGATATATATGTATAAAGATATAAATGACCTTTTTGATACAATACAATCTTTTATTCCATTGGAAGTTTGGTACTTAAGCCTTGCAGCCCCACCCTTCCCCGCCCCGCAAATATCACGCCAGCGTTTGCTAAAAGAGTGCAGCACCTCATTCATCTTCCCTTTTCTGTTCGGTTCTGAAGTGTAACCTCATTTTTACTATCACACGATGGTAGAAATAAATGAGTCTTTAAAAAAAATTTAAAGCGTCCTTGACTGAATTCTCCAGGGTCTTGACCAACATTGGAATGAGAGTGAAACCATTTCCTAGTCAGTGTAAATGTGCTTTAGGGAAAGATGCGGGCTTCTATATTTCTCTGTATAAGATGGGAAGTATTTATTTTTACTTAAGATACTTGTGTGTGCCCCCCCCCCCCCCCAGCAATGGTATAGTATGTGATTATTTTTCTGCATTGTTTTGGGAACTATGATACTGTAAGGTTACTGCTTTCCCACAAAGGACATGCTACAATGTGTATTTAGGTGAAGAAACCAGACACAAACCACTTGTTGCTTAACTATTTCTGTGACCTTATTGCTAAAGACCTTCATTTATCTTACCGACAGGGATGGAATTGGGAAATCGTTTTGTTAAAGAGAAGAGAAGTGTATTTCAAGGTACAGCTAGTGCATGCAGGGTTGAGCCCTTTTAGGAGGAACTTCAGAATGTGGGGGAGGGAAAGTACTTGAGGTTACTGGCAGTTAGTTACCAATAGTTAGAGGAGACTAGTGGTACTTAATTCAGCCCTTAACTTATCCCATATAACTCTCCATGAGACACATTCATACTTGACAACAAGGTTGTGGGGTCAAAGCCCAGTGTCAGCCAGTATCCAACACTGCTGGAGCAATTGGGGGTTAAGGGCCTTGCTCTAGGGTCCAACGGCATCTTCAGTCTTCCAACCCTGGGCTTCGATCTGCTGAGCTGGTAACAGGTATGGAGTCCTAACCAACTGAGTTAGACACCGCCCCCCAATTAGTTTCAGGTTATTCCAGTACTCTGTGTTAACTTAGTCATTGACCCATATTTGCTTCTGATTGTCAGATGACCAGGCAGAGGTGCCCCGATAACCACCCTAATTCATTGTTTGACACAGTTGGTATTTTTCAATGAGTTTGAGACCAGTAATTAAAAAATATATTTAACTTTAAGGGATGGATCGCAATAGCTACACTCCACTTATAACACTGAGTATAACAGTTACTGAAGTACACATACAGTACTGTACAATAGTCTTAGACCAAGGGTGTCAAACTGCAGTCCTGGAGGACCACAGCCCTGTGTAGTTTAGTTCTTTCCCTGATGATTCAGCTCAACAGCTATGTGGTAATTAGCACAAGAAGTTGAATCAGGTGTGTTAAACGAGGGGAAACCCAAAAATGTGTAGGGCTCCGGCCCCCCAGGACTGGAGTCTGACACCTGTGTCTTAGACGGTTAAAGAGAATGATGTTTAAATGATCTTCATGTTTGTGTAAAGCTGTGATATTACGTGTCAAAGTGTGTCAGCTTAGCCATTTCAAACCCTCTCCTAAAGTCACACCAGCGTTTGCGGCAACCGTCCTATACACCCTTGTGTTTTTTGACTTGATCACTACCATCTTGTCTGGCTAATCAATACCCCATTGAGATATTTTAATAAGTCAGTTCATTCATTGATCTGGTGGTGAAATGTAAGGTATACATGGAATGGCTGGGGTGGCCCTGAGGAGGTTTGGGAAATGAAGCGGTGTTCCTCTTTATTTTTTATTTATTGTGTTTCTCTAAATTTGCATGTTTTAATGTTAAATAGTGTTTTGTTCTGAGAAAATATATACTTACTACCTAGATAAATAACCTTAAACATGTATTTCTGATTATTTTTGCACAATTTCTGTATTGCTATTGCTTATTTTATATTTTGTGTATTTGACTGTTGTGTATCCTGCTAAAACACAGTTTTGTATTTCCAGTTAGATAACATCTATAGGCCTAACTAAGTTGCACAGCCTTTGTTGCACAGAGGGTCCATCTAGTGGAGTGTAGACACCATTGCTTAAAACGACAGTCAGTTAAAGAGCTGCAGCTGTAGATTGTTCGTCAGCAGATATCATTTAAAAGGTCAGAATAATGTGAATCTAAGGAACAAATTAGGTCTAAAAGACATTATGATCCAAACTGCTGGCTTTAGCAGATGAAGCACAATATTGACATATAACCTGAAGCAGCTAGTAGAAGGTCAAACCCAGGACTAGGGAATTAGAGAGAACCGGGTCAGAATTCCGCATTAACCAGGAGTGGCCAGTGAGCACCACCTTAAAGAGTTTATATCAAATATACACTGTAGCATGCTGGGGAACACCTGAACAAACCCATCAGGAAGGCCAGCTCCATCACAGGATTGACTCTGAACAAACCCATCGCGAGGGCCAGCTCCGTCACAGGACTGACCCTGAACAAACCCATCGGGAGGGCCAGCTCCGTCACAGGACCGACCCTGTGCTTTATAAATTGATTGATTGATTGATAAATAGATATTTCAAGATGAAATTCATACGACTGACCACAAGTGCACCAAGCACACGTCAAGGATGCAAAACTCATTTCCAGAACTATGATACTCTGCTGAGAGGTCGAGTTCCATATCTAGTACCCTGGGGCCCCTAGTGGTTCACACTATCCCATAATTTTCCGGACGGTTTTATTTTTTTCTAAGCCTCCTGTACAGGCCATCAAGGAATGTAGTCCATTATATCTAAAGTATACAAGACATCGCCATGCCATCTTCCCCAAACAAGGACCCACTGTTCTCTTCTCAACAGTGCAGGGACAGCTAGCCATTAACCTCAATGGAAGGGCTCCCTTCTGTCATCAATCCCATGCTTGTGTTTTTTTAAACACCGGTGCTGCTCAGTCTGGTTCTGCTCAAAATAAGTGTGTCCAGAGCAGCGACAGGTCAACCTCTGACTGGTATGAAGATAAGATCCAAAAGAAAGCAAGGATTAACCTGTTTTGTGCTTACTGAGATGGTGAGAAGATTTTGGACGGTTATTTTCACATGACTGTCAACAAAACTGGCATTTTTTTTTTTTTTTACATAAACAGCTTTTCTTCACAATGTTTTGAGATGTTTGAACCTAAAGTCAACATCAGAGTCAACTTTATTGTCATTGTGCACATGCACCACAAAAGGAGGTAGTAGACTCTTTCAGTGCAAGAGTATCGCTTAGTAATAGTAATAAAATATGTCTAATAGAAACCTGTTAGACTTTAATTTCTTCTGCATAGCTGCACCTGGAATTTCTAGTTGGAATGAATGTGGCAATTTGGGATAAATCAATAACACTCTGTCAGTTTATTTTGGCTGCTGTGAATAGGAACAGATGGTTGTTACCTGAAGGAACTTGCCCTGGAGCTCCAAAAGATGGAGGGGGGTACAGCTGAGGTCCAGCTATGTCACCTTAATATTCTTGGCAGTGGAGATTGTCCTTGGACATGTCACTGTCCTGTGCAGACTTGGCTTTCAT
>JAODLC010000038.1:6629829-6650994 GCA_026781145.1 Hippopotamyrus pictus | reverse complement strand
ATATTAGTAAAGCCTCATCACTGAATCTCTGATATTAACTACTTAGTGGTGCTATGCATCTGGATTGAAAAGAAGTGATGTCACCTTTTTTCAAAGCTGAGCATTGTTCATGGTAATGGTCTTCGTCGACTTCACATTCAACATTAATTAGATTCACCTGGACACTGAATTTAGTCTGTAGGCCCCTTCTATTTCTTAACCTAAATTATAAGTACATAACTGGAATATATGTATGGCTGGGCATCTTAGCCCTCTGTACAAGTGGCCGGAAGGTCACTGGATTAAATCCCATTCTTGAGAGAAGAGTCTCGTGTCCATGAGCCATATACAAGGTCCTTAAGGACCACCCCCACCCCCAAAAAAAGCTCCAAAGTTGCACGTAGACACAACGAGATGGATTTGCGGTATAAGGTCAGGTAATTGTAATCTTTATTGCAAACATTACCTACATTCGTCACTTTTCCTGGAAGGGCTACAAAGTAGGGGGGTTATTTTTAGGTGGTGTTCTGCTAGAAATGTTTAAATTTGGCCCAGCCGCGGATGATGCATCGCTTTCCTGCTGTCGGCACCGCAAGAAGACTGGGGGCTTCTTCATAGTGGGTCAGTCAGCCGAGACAATTACCTGTATGAGCTGAAGTTTCGCAGAGTGCCTCGGACAGTGTCCCGCCGTTCTTCTCGCGGACACACTCCCGTACGTGGATGAGACTGTGTTAGCCAGTAATCCGTTTTCCTGTGACGTAAATATTCAGGCATTTCTTTTCTGCACGCCATCAGCAGTGACAAACATGAGTAAGTTCTCAGGGGTCACATCGATGTCTTTATTTGAAGTAAAAACAAACCATCTCACCTCTGTGTTAACGTCGAAGTG
The DNA here is from genome assembly GCA_026781145.1 of Hippopotamyrus pictus. Lineage (NCBI taxonomy): Eukaryota > Metazoa > Chordata > Actinopteri > Osteoglossiformes > Mormyridae > Hippopotamyrus > Hippopotamyrus pictus. Next base: position 6,650,126 of record JAODLC010000038.1, on the reverse strand, counting down.
TTAGCGTAAGAAGTTGCGCAGAGCGCTTTTTAGACATTCGCTGACACCATTTCTTTGTACTCTAAAGACCAGATGTGCAAAACAGTGTAAGACCGCAGGTAAAATAGCCATCATGCCATTCTGCTGATGTATACGCTGATGTCCTCCAGTATGGTTAAGTGTTTAAATTGGCATTGAGAACCTACGTCTGCACACAACTTGTACCTGCCACTGCAGAACAAGTGCCCAGGCTTCGCTGGTTATAGCATCATGATAAGGATCTTTAGGTTCTCGGTATATAGTACTGTTCTTTGCAATAAATAAAAAAACTATTTATGATTTTTAATAGTTTAAAAACTCTGTGCGGTCTCCCGCGTGACATAAGTTTAGATTCTGCGCGCTTGCGGCTGTCTGCAGGGATTTTCCTGATTTCGTTCGTTGCATTTTTCCTTGCTGACTATTTTTTTCATGATGATGTGTTATGGAAACGATTGCTTCCCGACTGAAACAATTCTCTCCTTATTGAACTTTATTTGCCAAGTCTATGAGCGCCACGTACTTCTGAGTGTTATAGTAACTTCTTCTGCTTGTGATTCGCTGTTTTAAAGGAATGAATCACATACAGACATTCTTACAGTCGAAGAGCGTCTGTTCTAAAAATATATAGCCTTTATAAAAACAATATTTTTCCGCCCTAAAACCATGTTTCGTACCGTTACAGATTTAAGTAGTTCGTTTGAATTTAACTATAGCTCACGACAGATAAATCTACATATACGAGGGTATTAGATCTCAGTAACGCCCGTGCAATTGTCAGAAAGTGCTGGATCATACAGTGAAATTTGTGATCCAGAATAGAGAAGTAACACGGTATACAAACAAGACACAGGGCAGAAACCTCCGGCTTTACACATGATGAGTTTATTGCTGGTGTCCTGCTCCATCTTTTGTGACGATTTCAAATTACCATTCTTCTACGTGTACTAGGGACACATGTTACAACAGAATCTTCTGAGACTATTGAATAGCAGAGAGACAGCTGCCTAAAAGGGGCCTTTCTTTAAAAATGAGGTAGATTCAGAGCATTCTTTCTTGGGATACCGTAGCCAGTGATGTAACATTGTTAACATAAACGCAAATCATATGTTCATTATTCCAAAATACATATCACTTGCATTAATACTGATCTAAGCATTTCATTATAAATATAATTACACCTTAATGAGTATTAATGAGTATATATTACCATATACCATATCGGGTATCCGAGTCCTTTCCGAGTGCAGCTGAAGAACTTACGACTGTGAGTAAGAAGGTAGATAGCAGCGCTGTTTTTTCTGTTTTACATTGTTTTCACTTTTTTTTTTAACATATACGTAACTATCACAATGGTCCCTCGCGACTTTCCCCACCGCGGTTTCAGTAGGCCTATATCATGGGGTAGAGGCATAAGAAATTAGAAGGGTTTTTTTTTAGACGTTTGCGAAAGCAGACACACACAAAAATCAGTAACTCATAAATGCGTAAAATATATGTACTGGTTTGGAGGACGCCAAGCGTGTTTAGGACGGCCTCTCGCGTGATAGCTGGCAGTGATCTTTGTATCCTGCGGTTCTCCCATTTTTTGAGCTGCTCCTCAAGGGGCCCAAAAAAATGTACGTAATTTTTTCAAATGGGGGGAGGGACTCTGCCCCTAACTCAATGTGGAAGGGTCAACTGTAAATGACCGCACATTACTATCAAACGTAATGCATGGTACCGCATTTTCGTATTTATTACCTAATAAAGTAATTAAGGTAATCGGTGTTCTCTATCATGCTGGAGTGATCGGGAGATGAATTTGAGCTCCTTGGACAAACCTGGAACGAATTAGAAATAAAGGAAATAGCTTTCTTATATTCCACTTTAGGCGGCGTCTTAGAACCGCTTGCACTCAAATAATGGGGTATAGACAGTGTACACACGATTAAATGGATTACACAACTTGCTGATAATTTGAAATGCAGTGTCAAATTATACTTCTGCAAAAGGAGAATTTGTGAAATGTTTGTGAAATATTTCTGACAAAAACAAAAAATGAAGTTACTTAATGTTTTGAGTGTTATGGTAGGCCTAACCTCATATGTTTTTTTATTTTAATTCTTTAGTAAAATACTGGACAATAGATTTAGAAATGTTGGCACTACTCAGCAAATTTAACAAAAGTACAAAACACATATCAGACAGTGCAAAGTCAAAAGCAGCTATTTACCATACGTTGAATGTATGTTGTATGTAACTATGTATAATACAGAGTAATGGTTTCTGTACCAATTCAAAGTCTAAAGCATTTCTTTACAGCATAATGTAGGCGTACACAGTGCTTAAAGTGGGGGAAAAACAGCTGCTAGTACTCCCCTTGTTATTCAGTACCAGGTGCCGGTACTCCGCTTGTTATTCAGTACCAGGTGCCGGTACTCCCCTTGTTATTCAGTACCAGGTGCCGGTACTCCGATTGTTATTCAGTACCAGGTGCCGGTACTCCGCTTGTTATTCAGTACCAGGTGCCGGTACTCCGCTTCTTATTCAGTACCAGGTGCCGGTACTCCGCTTCTTATTCAGTACCAGGTGCCGGTACTCCCCTTGTTATCCAGTACCAGGTGCCGGTACTCCCCTTGTTATCCAGTACCAGGTGCAGGTACTCTCCTTGTTATTCAGTACCAGGTGCCAGTACTCCCATTGTTATTCAATTTCAGGTGCCAATACCCCCCTTGTTATTCTGTACCAGGTACTGATACTCCTTGTTAGGGCGCTTTTCCACCGCACCAGGTATGGTACTTTCAGTACTCTCACTTTTCCATTGACTTCCAGTTGAGTACCAGTACTAAAAGTTCCAATACAAAAAGACACAAACCAGCTTGGGTACTTCTCTGGTACTTCGGGGTGGGACTTGAAATGCCTTCTTTGTCAATTGGTTATGCAAATAACCTGCCGCTAAAACACAATACAAACGCCGCCTTGAAAACAGTTGTGATATCAGATAATAATGATAAATGGATTAAAAAAATGTGATTTGGTCATAAGAACATATAGATCTGGATGGCATGACAAGAAATTAAAAAGTATTTTGTGGAATATTCTAGTGATGTGATTTTGTTGTAATAAATATTAGGATATTTATAAAATGATTAAATTTCTCACAGACCTGTCTTGGAGTGATTTAAATGGCAAGGATGAAAATGATTATGATTGTCTTGGAGAATGCATGCAGCGCTCATGCAACAGCAGTGGAGGTAAACTTCAAACTGATTTTTAAACATATATTTTATATATTCTATAAAAGGAAAAATAATTAAAATTGCAAAGCTTGCTAAGTTTTTTTTTTTTTTTCTATGTCCAAGTAACAGAGTAAAAATATTTTAGCGAGACTTTAACCCCCGCGCTACAATGTCCGTATAGAATTGAAAGTAAGAAAAAGCATTTTAATATAGCTGACTAGCAGTGTAAGAATTGCATGTGCATAACATGCGATGTTGGAATTAATATCGCACGTCATCCAGTCCCACTACACCCATATTTCAAATTCAGTACAAAATACCTCAGTTGTGATGTCAAAAACCAACACCTTGAAGTACCGAACTTTTGGTACTTTCTTGAAATACCAAAAGTTCGGTTCCTGGTGCGGTGGAAAAATACCCTTATTCAGTACCAGATGCCAATACTCTCCTTCTTATTCAGTACCAGGTGCCAATACTCCCCTTGTTATTCAGTACCAGGTGCCAATACTCCCCTTGTTATTCAGTACCAGGAGATATTGACAGGTGGTACTCTGAAGAGAAAAATAAAGAGGTACTGTTGTTGTGTACCAGTGAGTACTGGACTACTTCAAGCACTGGATAGGTTTGAAATGGGATGTCAGTGACTGCAGTTGCCGGGAAAACCAGTAATCCAAGTGAATTAGCGGGACTGACATTCACAACTCAATTTCCTGAATGTTGCTTGTCGCCCGGCAGCGGTCCCAGAGATCACGGATGGCCCTGCGGGCAGAGTCGGTGTACTGTCGGTTGGCGAGTCCGAGGATGACGGGGAAGATGGCGGTGCTGCCGATGCCAGTGCAAGACAGGACGATGTGCGTGGTGGCGCGTCCCTGGGCCCCGCCGTGCTGTATGATGCCCACAGACACGTGCAGATAGGCAATGTAAGGCACCCAGCAAGCCAGGAAGGTGAGCGAGACGGCTGACACGCAGCGTGCGTACCGCAGGTTAAGCCGGTGCTCCTCGCCCGACGACCCTGCCCTCTCCACCGATCGGTGCAACTTGCAGATCCCGCGTAGCTGCTCTCTCGCGATCCACAGAACCCGGCACGTCATTCCCACGATGGACAATATAGCGGGCAGCAGCACCCCATACACTTCCAGGTAGATGAAGGAGTTGGGGAAGACGCGTCGGTATGAGCAGCCCTCCACGCCCTTGGCCGAGCAAACCCCCGCCGCCGTGCTATTGTGGCCACAGCCGGCCTCCCTGTTGTTCCAGCCGAAGGCGGGCAGCGAGGCGAAGAGCAGCGGCGGAGCCCAGACCGCCAGCAGCGCCGCCGGGAACGAGCGGTGCACCCAGAAGCGGCCGTAGTGCAGCGGGCTGACGATGCAGACGTAGCGCTCGTAGTGCACCATCACCAGGTTGAGCAGGAAGGACAGGAAGAGGAAGTTGGGGAAGATGTGCACTAGCAGGCAGGAGCTGAAATCCAGGTCGCGGTTGATGCCCATCCAGGGGATGAGGGGCAGCGCCACACCTGTGCACAGGTCGGCCACCAGCAGGCTGAGGAAGAAATAATTAGGGGTGCTGTGAAGCTGCCGGTTGTAGGCGATGCCCAGAAGGATGAAGAGGTTGGCCAGGACGATGGCGCTCGACAGGGGGATGGTGATGTAGAAGATGAGTCGCTCCTCCGCCAGCAAGGAGTCATTGCGCGCCATGTTGGCGCCGAGAGCACGCTCTTCCTAGGTACCCGGGCACCGCGGCTGCCCATCCACACGGCAGGGGGTCGTGGGGGCCGGAGAGGCGTCAGGGTGGGGGGCAGTGGGCCCCTTTCAGCTCCACCAGCTGAAGGCCAGGATGAAAAACAAGAGAATGACAAATCAGTGTTTTACTATACCGGGCACGTGGAACCTGGGCAAGGAGCTGGATTTATGGAGGGATAGAGCTGATGTGTGCAGAAGTACAGCAGCCAGGTGGTCTGCTTATAAAAACCCGGGAGAAAAGGGGCTGTATCATAATAATGAATTTCCCCCTGGGACTAATTAAATATACTTTACCTTTTAACATTTTATATATGTGATATATTGCCTGGCAAAGTGTGTCAGCTTAGCCATTTCAAGCCCTCTCCTAAACTCACCCCAGTGTTTGCAGCCCCCATCCAACATATCGGTTTATTTTTTAACTCGAGCAGTAGCACACCTCATATAGCTAACCAAAGTCTCATAAACTTTTAAAAATTAATTTAATGAATTAAGTGGTCTGATGGTGAAATGTAAGGTGTACATGGAATGGCTGAGGTGGCCCTGAGGAGAGGTTTGGGAACTGAAGCGCTGTTCATCTAGCCGTCCAACTAGATATCTCAGTAACTTTTTGGAGAACATTTTACTAATTTAACTAGTTTTTTTATTGTGTTACTCTAAATTTGTTCTAATGTGAAATTGTGTTTTTTCTTTTAAGCAAAATGCACTTAATACCCAGAAAAACAGCTTTATTTTGACTGCTGTACTGTATCTAAGCATATATCCGTTATGACTGGCGGCCTAATATTCAACGACGACGTCTATTCATTTGGCGCTTTCCCGTCATATCCTAATCTTAATAGAGCTTAGTGTATACAGCCATATTCATCAAACTGGAGTACTGAACGTAAAATAGTGACCTAAATTGTGGAAACACTTTAAATTTTTAGAGATTGCAGAACTCCCGTTACTCCAGTTACTTATTTAATTTTCCAGTGTATATTTGTAAAAGAAACAAAACATTCTTTGATTGTTTATATTACCCACCGCAAATGAGAATTAATCGTTTTACGTCCTTTAGGTCATGCCCCGATCGTCCGCTCCTCCCGTGTACCACGCCCCCTCGTTAACCCTGTTTGGATCCCCCATGTTTACCAGCTGTTCCTGATCATCGTCATTAGTCCATTGTATTTTAGTCCGCGTTTCCGTTTGTTTCCCCAGTCCGGTCATTGTAATGTTACGCCGTGTTTTTCCCGTCCCTATCGCTGCTCTTCCTATTAAACCCCGTGTTCGCCCCGACTACTTGCTTCCTGCGCTTCTGTCAACGCTCCGTAAAGCGAACTTTTACTTACTCAAGTGTTGCTGTTAATGCAAAAGTCATTGAGAATAAACATTACCGCCAGTTCTCGTGTAGAAAATATTAAAGCGTAATCCAAAAAAATGCTGCATGTTTCCACAATTTTGGCCACTAGTGTATAACCACGTCAGAGGCGTCAGAAACAATAAAGTCTCAGTTGTCCTAGTTCCTCAGTGATCATGCAGTTGTCCTTAGTTACGTTCACCTGCCCGATTATGGGATATTCAGGTGAAAACCCTGTTTACTCCGACAGTCAGTTCACCGGGTGCAGGCAGATTAACGTAGCCATAAAAATCCTTTTTATCCCACATAAAGATATCCGTCAAAACTCAATAACCTGTCAGCTAAATGACTGTTGTAAGATAAATAAGTGACAAGCGACTCTTTTTTCCACTCTAAATCTTGTTTTGGGCCGGATCACTCCCTCTGCACCTATAAGTACTAATCTGACAGGCTATATGAGCCATTTGGTCGTCTAGGTATAGTAACCGAAAACCGAACTACTGTTTAATAAGGCCGACGGACTCTATTGTGAGAACTCTTTATATGTTTATTGCTGTTCTGGCACCTTAACAATATCCAGGCTGGAAATATACATTCTAAAAGGCAGCAGCGCAAAGCTTCACTTAAGTACCCAACAAATGTTTGAATGTTTATAACGAATGGCTTTTGCAATAACAGCAACACCTGAGTATCCGTAAGCAAGATGTAAAACGACAAATTCTCATTTGCGGTGGGTACTAATTTAACCCGGACAATAAAACCCTGTTTGGTGTATTAGTGGAAAATAGAGCGCAATACACTTATAAATAAGTGCACATATGGCAGCAGACTGCAGTGAAATCATGTCAACATTCAAATATCAAATATCTAGACATTCTACAGGACTTCTCTGAAAAGATCGATTACATTTAAATTTATTTATTTAGCAAAATCGAGTACAAAGACGACGTACAAGCAATTAATTGATTCATACAGCCAGTCTCATATACTACAGTGCATTCTCCCTAAAGAACAATGTAATTATATACATTTATAATAATTTTACAAAAAAAAAAAAACAAAACACGCTTAGATCATAGTTACTTAAGAGCAAATAGTTACATTTATTCATCGAGCGTATCTTGAAGATTAACTGTTTTAACTTTAACCTTTTTAATTAAATCTACGCAAGAGCAGAAGGTATAGCAGAAGGCTACGCAAGAGCAAAAAAATAATGAAAGTTACTACAAACGTTTAGAGAACCTCTCTAAAATATCGATTATAACTAAAAGTGTTTATTAATTGTTATATGAAATACACATAATACATTATATTGTACATTTTAGCACTTCAGTCAATCTGAAAGCATTTAGTTATGTCACATGTAGAGTAACTAAATTTAATACACTTCATCAGTTTTATAGATGCGCATTTTTCCCAATCAAAAACAATATATTGATTTTACTTTGGAATTTCAGGCATTCCAGACTTATAATTGTTAAGTAGTAAAAAAATTACCTTCTCCTCAGTCAGAAAAGTCCGCTGACGTACATCATTGTTTTGACGTACAGCAAAACAACATCCAAGAGAATCATCTTTCCATCTTTATGCAAACAGGTGCAGATTAATTATGACAGCTATGATTTTAATTAATAAAAAGCGCAAAAATGTGTCCCATGTCCTTTTAGTCCAGATTTGCTTATATGAGGCGCATGTAATAGGCTCTCCTCTCACGCTCTCCTTCAGAAACACTGTCCCCCCCCCTCTCTCTCTCTCTCTCTCTCTCTCTTGCTTTCTCTCTCTCGTTAAACCATCATCCCTTCTAAATCCAGCAGCTGGGAATCAAAGAACAATCACCCTAACCCTTAATTCGTATGTGAAAATTCGTGCTTAACTTATTTACAGCCCATCTGCTGTACAGTGAATTTCATTTCGTATCCTGCAAAATACGCCGCTGAACAGGACAAGAAACTTTTTAATGAACTTAAACTACGTTTTATGAGAGCAGTTTTTGGATTTTTAGAAATATTAGTACACTTTGGAAAGTATGTGCCTAAAATAAAATTATACATTAATGAATGAAGGCTTTAATAAAATAATGAAAAATAAATTATAAATAATAAAAATCTTTGTCTTTGCCTCGTGGTGGTAGAAAAGTAGTCCATTCTTTTTTTATAGAACATTTAAGCGGTCCATTAGTTTAAAAAGAGTCCTGTTTTCTTCAGTAACCATAAGAAATGCTCCACTAAATATTTTGACATAATTAGAGGATATGAATGTGGATGGTTTTTCGGTGTTATCAAAAAAATCAGCTACACAAAACAAACCACTTTCCCTACTAATCTTAAAACCAAACTTACAGTCAACAAAAGCATGATGGTGACTGATCTTATTGTATTATCATGTATTAATGAATCTTTGACGGTAGGTTGAAGAAACATCCCTGCGGCACTTTTTCATCTTCAGAATTGGCACATATTCAGGCATAATAACGATACTGTTGATAAAGATGCTGTCCAGATGCATTTGGTCAGGAACTTAAAGCACTGCGTCTCTGGTGCTTGAGCAGGTCCTGAAACATCCAAAATTGCATACTTTATTTGCTGTGTAGTTGGCGAAATCTAGTATACGAAATAAGCAGTATATCCGAATCCTCTGTATGGATGAGGCAGTAGGTGAATGGAAATGTGCAAATGCTGCACTGATGGATGATGAACTGAGGGGAGGCACACTGACCCACAAGGACACTGGAGCTGCAGGCTTAGACAAAGAACGTTGCTTGCTCAGAAATTTCTGTCAAGGTGGTGGAGGAAGCGCCGTCTCTGTACATATGACTGAAGAAAACAAATCCCAGTTACTTAAGTTGACTTGAATATGTATTTTTTTCATTGATAATTATTACAGTATATTACAGTATGAGTTTTTAACTTTAGTGGCGGTCAAGTTGTGTCACTAATAAACATCTGGGTCAGGTAATATACACGACGGCCACCAAAATATGTCCGATGCCATGCATATTGTTGTCATGCATACATACAGTACACACTACATTAACAGTCAAGTAGTAGACTTCTATAGAAATTCAACATATACTGTGTAAGTGTGCGATTTCGGATGCACCCCCAGTGTCCCACGTGCAGGGAGGGCAGGACAAACTCACCTGGGAGCCCTAGACTGACATAAGTATATACACCCAGGTGTCGCCAAGGGACCCCAAGCTGTAGCTTAGGATAGTCTATGCATTAATCCACCCCTGCATGTTGGCATGGCTGAGATACAGACAAACGGCATTGGGGCAAGACCCCCAGCTGGCAGTCAGCTTCCAGATGGGGACCACTGGGTACTTTAAAATATCTAGGGTCCTATAAGCAGTCAGAAAGCAGAAAGTACCTGCCCCCACCCCTAGTGCTAACTAAAGAAAAAAAAAATTTCTTAAGAAAAGTTATACACCAAACTCCAAATGTATCGATCAAACGTTACCATCTGTACCATCTGTACACTGAAAGATTGTGCACAAGTTGCACTGCTTACTGAAGTTCGGGACGTAATGTTTGAGAATCCATTTTTGGGCCTATTTACAAGCCCTGCTTATTCACCGTCGATGTCCTTTTAAAGGTAATCTGCTGTTTGTGCCACACACACGAAACAGATGCTGAAACAGATCCCACCCTGCCACGTAGCGCAGAAGACCATCCTTAAACCAGAGGACTTTCTCTGAAGGGAACCACCCTGGGATTCTTTAATCTCCGAAACATAAATCCTGTCTGGCCACGATAATGTCATGTTGTGCTTATCTTCGCGTTTAAAAAAAATATTTAGGAGAGCACATCCTGAGGAGTCCTGTCTGTTTGAACGTGGGGCTCATCTACACGTTTGCGATAATGCGTCATTCCACGGTCGGAGTCAGGACAGTCAAGAAGGCTCTCCGCCAAACGGTAAAACAGGTCAGCAGGTGCGGCAGAACTTCAAGGGCGTAAGACCACTGCAAGTAGGATCCCTAACAGAAGACTTGGCCTTAGGGGTCAGCTTTAAAGGGAAAATCTAAGAACAGGCTTCAGGAAGATTTAGCAAAATTATTAAATAATAAAAAAAAAAGATAAAGGCTTGGTGCTCAGTTGCTATGTAAGCGTTCCCTCCCACATAGAAGCGATTCAAACACAAAGACTACTTAACCAGGGACCCGCTTCTGCTGAGTTGGCATGGTAACACAAAGAACAGCCCCACTCACTTCCTGGTTACGGGGCATGCAAGCCGTCACTATGAAAACGCCATTTCACTAAAGAGGAGCGACAGCACGCTTCCACGTTGATGAAGCAATGTTTGATTAAGGCGGAGGGAGAGAAAGACCTGGCCTATCAGTTTAACCCCGGTACGATTAGGTTAGCGTTTAGCAATTAGTACAGCGCGCACGCTGTTCGCGAGGTGGAGGTTTCTAACCACGTGGCTGCATGATCACGCAGGTATCTAGCGTGTAAATCCACAACGTAGCTGATAGGTATGTGACAGCCTCTCCTTTTACAGGGGCATTAACGGTGTGAGTGCACCCCCCCCCATTCCTTGTCCTCATGGGAAGCTGAATAACGAAACGAGGTCAGGTGAAGGTTTCAGCACTTTAATGATCGCGTTTCAGGGTACAGACCTATTTACAGAATCGAGGTGTACAGAGAAATCCCAGGAAACGTGTGAGCCTGAAAACAGCACCGTGTTCACTGTTTCACAGGCAGGCTGCTGGCAGGGTCACTGATTTTTACTCTTCTCCTTTTATACAAGTTATTGCAAATGTGAGGACAGGCATGGAGCACCTGGAGACAGGAGCTATTCGACCCTCTGCCCACCTTGGCAAAAGATCCACCAACACCCCTCAGGTCCACGCCACTCCGTTCACTTCCTGTTGGTCAGCTGCACTGAACTGCTGCTCTGTCATTTTAATCAGATTTTTGGTCAAACTGAAACAGACGGCCAACTTTTAACTACCAATCACAAGTGCCCCTGCAAAGTCATGGGTAAAATAAAAGATGGATGGAAGCTGGGGGAGGGGGTGGATGATGACAGCTCTCTAGCTGGTCGCCACACAGATCCACCGTCTGACCACCAAGGCGCTCGCCTCCCCTACCGATCCGGTCTTTGCAGGCAGAAGACTTTGGCCTGGTGATCACCAGACGCAGTGACTGCGAGGGACGCCTCCCTGCAGGGGTCGAGGAGAAGAGCATGAGAGGCTGACGAGGCGCGACTCACCCATGACACACGTTCACCACTGACTAACCACTGTGCTTTTTGCCTAAAGGGCCTGATGCAACGAGGAGCTCCAGGTGTGGAGAGTGCTTAAAGGGACGGCCGGTCGGGAGCTATGGGTGTGGAGAGTGCTTAAAGGGACGGCCAGTCAGGCGCTATGGGTGTAGAAACCGCTGGGGGAGTACGTGCCTGTTCAGCGTGAAGTCCAGTATCTCAGCGGTGTGGCCTCGGTATTCGGACACCAGGCTCCCAGTACGGGCGTCCCACACCCTGACCGCTCCATCCAGACTGCAGGTGGACACCATAGAGGAACCATCCTCCCACTGCAGGTGGACGATGCCAGCCTGGAAGGAGGGGGGCACAGCACACCTTCAGCAGGCAGAATAAGCACATTAAAAATGTATCCAAAAAGGCTAAATCAATTCAGCCACTGTGCATAATCACTGCCAAAACTCTATCTCTGCATTTTTCATCCCTCTCTGCACATGTTGTGCCAGACTTTTCCATTTCAGTTTAAGCAGCGACTGCCAAAACATTAACCAAAATGAGCATCTGAATGCGTTTTCACTTCTGGGCCAAACTGAAAAGGACAGGAGTTGTGAGGATGATGGTCGGGGCACAGGGGTAGCACGCCACGTTCCGAGTCGCACCTCTTCAAACCTGCATTCACCTGAAGGCCCCTGCGGCTGGATGGGGGAGCATGGGAGCATGGGACCCCCCCCGATATACCTCTGACTAACCTGAAACCCAACCCAGCCTGCTGTGGTCTCTAATCAGTCACGGAACTACTCACCAATTACCTAAAAAGCTGAAATATACACGATGATAAAAAATGTACACAAAGCATGCGTGTCCCCCTGTGGGAGGAGTGACAGGGCCCCCCCCCCCCCACTTAGTAATTAACTATCAGGGCTGGGCAATATGACTTCTTAGCAATATCACAATTATTTTAAACTTTTACCTTGATTACGATTAATGAATGTTTTTTTATTTTTTTTTACACTGTCTTCATAGTTCTTTGAAAAGGTCCGTACTGCAAATATGCTTAAGAATTAAAGCTGGGATATTCCCTCTAATAAAGGAGTACATATCTTTGTGACTGTAAAATAATTTAAGAAAACATACACAGATGAACTATTTACAGCTATTTAATATTTCAAACAGTTGAAATCAGAGCACAAATTGATGGAAATGAAAGCGTCATGTGAAAAAGCTCACATTTTAGTTTTAAAGTAAAAAGTTCCCTGCTGATTAAACAAATTGGTGGCGTTACTTTTTGTTGCTGAAATTGTTTTTCTGCAGTGTTTACATTTAACTTTTTGTATGGTGTCGTCCTCACTGAAGCCAAAATGTGTCCAAACAACAGACACGACATTCCTTTTCGGTATAAGCTGCTTGGCTTGTGGCCCGTTTGTTGGCTTGGTCTTCGCGCTCGTGTCACCAACGCCGCCAGAGCTGCTTTCAGCGAACACGGGCTAATGTTAGCCGAGGAAGGCGGAGGCACGTGACTGAACACAACATAGTAACAGAACAAATTAAGTCAGCGAGAGGTTTGTAACTTTTTCCTGGTTTTACAGCAGCATTCAACGCTGTAGGTAGGGCCCCAATGAGAACTTTAGCCCAGGGGCCCATAACTCTCTATATACGGCGCTGATCGTACCCGGGAAAGGATGCCTTGAGCATCAATTTTGGTACAGCTACGAGACGAAAAAAAGCACATTTGTTGAGAAAGATAATGGAATACATTGCCAACCACATTTATTAGAGGGGAATGTTCCTATAAGTCTCAGGGAGTTCCTTTGAGCCACAGGTTACCTCATGCTGGCAGGTGTGCCTCAGGCTCTGTGTGGACAGGTCATAGATGGCCAGAGTCCCGTCCAAGTAGGCCACCGCGATCAGAGGGAGCCTGCGGGCGGAGCAGTTATTCCAGACCATGCGACAGCCAATCACATGAGCTGCACGGCTGGGGGAGGGGGGTTCCCCAACTCACACGTTACAGAAGCCCACTGATTCCACGGAGTTGGATTCCGCCCCCTCGTCTGCCGAGCCCTTCGCCCGGGCGTCCTCGATGGAGAAGGTGCCCACGACCTGCAGACAGAGCACGTCCGAATCAGCTTCCTTATCTGCTCGTAATAAACACCAAGCGGCACAAGCGAGCGTGTGGTGTCAGGAAACCGTAAACAGGGCATATCTCAGGTGCCTTAATTGGTGGGGGGGGGGGGCTGAGAATGAGACAACATGGGTGTGAGAGCCTCCAGGGACACAGCAGGAGGGAGAAGCATACTTTGTAAAATACTAGTGTTCTGGGCCGGAACCATTCCTCTACAACTACATCTACATCTAATTCCTTTTCAGGAATTATTCCAGCAGGGGGCGCTTTCCACCGCAAGCATGGCTTCTAAGAATCATACTCTGCCATCTACTGGTCTGGAACAGGCCTCTCCAGAATGACGTCAAGCAAGTTCCTGTCGGAAAGCCATTTAGCAATACCAGGGACCTGTTTCAAAAAGCGGGATTTCTTGTTTAGCCGGATAACTTGTCGGAGTTAAGGTACCCCAGTTTAAATGGCCTGTATCTTCATTCGCATACATTTAGCCCAGACTACCTTAAATGCAACTTTAAAGTTATCCGGCTAAGCAAGAAATCCTGCTTTATGAAACAGGCCCCAGATCTAGCCTGGGTAATTGTTAGCATTATCAGTTGATAAATTACTCGGTATTTTGCACATAAAAACATAGTAGCAACAAATCCCCAGACAGCGGTTGGTGTGTACAACCGATTTAATTAGCCACAAATAAAACGTAACTGCTAATAAACAGCATAAAACTACACTTTTAACTTCTGTTGATAAAGGTGCAGCCATCTTGAATTCTGAGCTCGGGGTTGTGTAGATTTCTCCGAGTTCACGAGACAGAATTCCGACTTCAGCAGGCGTTTCAACTGAAATTTCCAACTGGCAACTAGGAATTTCTGAGTTACGAGTTAAAATGGACCGCATCATAAATATCAACGGGATAATGTGAAGTTCCATTGCAAACCACAAGTACTGCTTCTGCTGGGCCCCAGACTGAGCTACTGTCTTCTTAACATCAAGGCTTCTTCATTACATGCTACATAATTTCACAACTTATTTACACAGTGGAATCAATGTTGCAAATTGTTATATGAATAAAGATGTTACTTAAATTTAATCTGTTAAGCAGAAATTAAAATCGTTACGAAGTCTAGATCACTAACATTATGCAATTACAATGGTAACACTTGCAATTCCACCTACGCACCTTAAGTTATTTAATCTTTTCTTATTTTAAACATTAAAAAAGGCATATCCAACAGTCTCCCAGAGAAAAGTATGGATAAACAGTAGCAACATTAAAGCCATTTAGCCTAATATTTAAAGATGGAAACCCATTTTCTCAAACTAAAACAAAAACTCAGTTACGTGGGTTTTCTTAAGTATAGTATTTCAGCAGATGTCTATCAAAACACATACTCCACAATTGTGCACAACTGGCAATTTCTTGCAACAGAACTCTACTGAGCATACAATGTAATTTCCAAACTTTGAATCAATTACTTTCTATTCTCTTTTGACTGAACATACTAAAACATAGCTATAGGGGTAGGGTCCTGCTTGGTTCCTCGTATTGGTTTGTAAATTCTGAAGGGTGGGACGCACCTTTCCATTTGCAGTGTTAATGAGCTTGGTGTTGCTGTCAACAGAACCTGTCAGAACAAGACTTCCATCTTTGTTGCACGCGATGCAGGTCAGCGCCCCCTGGTGGCCATCCTGACCTACACAAAAACAAAAGCGTCTCAGTCAAACCACAAACCCAAGGCACCGGTCCTCATAAAATATTCATAAGAAGAAGCAGACCTTTAATGACGTGGGTGGTGCTGGCCTGTTTGAGGTCCCAAATTCGGACGATTCCATCTTCATAACCGACCACGGCTCTCTTTCCTGCCAATAGAGGGACACAGAATCATAACACTGACTTACAAGCATCAGACATCCCACCAAGGAAGGGGGGGAGGGGGTTGGCTAGGCTTGGGTGGTATTATGGTATTATGGTGTGAGGACTCTTCAGCCAATCAGTCCTCTAATCAGTAATCTAATTAGGAACCTGCAGTGAAAACGCACATACACAGCGGCCCTTTGCGGATAAGATTGGCCACCCCTGCCGTAAGAGCTTCAGCTCCACCCTCAGCCAGTACGACACATTTATATTTCTTACTTGATTCTATATTAATATTTTAATAATCTTACTTATTACTTTACTACAAGGAGCTCTCAGAGAATCTCTACTGCTGTATGCTGTACTGTTGTGCATTTCAAAAATAAACTTTGATTTGTCAGTACTAAGTAACTATGATGGGTGAGACAGAGTCGTCGTGCAGCTATCCAGGTTTAGCTGGAATCTACGTGATGCCACAGTGCATCTTTTATTCCCCGTTTGTGAGGGTGTCCCAGTCTAGAGCCGTACCATCGGACAAGATCTTTCCACAGGTTGCCTGGCACCCGGGTCCCTGGAATGTCTTGCAGTCCCCGGCAGGGATCTTCCACATCCACACGCTGCCATCCGCAGTGCCAGCGAGCAGCACGGGGGCACAGGGGTGCCACTCCATCCACTGAAACGACACGCGGGACCTTTCAATGCAATTTCGCTCAACTCCATCACAGGATCAGCCAGTCATCTACCCGACTCACTCACCTCCAGGTCTCCCACTTCAAAAGACCAGATCTCCTCTTTAGTTTCCAACTTCCACACCTTGATCAGACCACTCATATCCCCAGTAGCCACCAGCGTCGAGTCATGACTGAACAGAGCACACGTGACAGAGTCCTTGTGACCTGGTGATATAAAAGGGAACCAAAACATTATACAGTGATAAATACTGAGTTCTCCTAAGCTACAGGAACAAGTTTTGAGGCCACCGCTGACCTACCTGTGCACTCAAAGACCACCTCTCCGTCGTTGACTTTCCAAACGTATGCTTTGTCATCTTCACCACCTGTCACTGCTAAACTGTTTGTTGCTGGATCCAAACTCACACAGAAAACGGAGCCTAAAAGTTAACTGGTGTTAGCAATTTAATCCTTCTAAGATACGAAATTCTTCCCGACGCAGCCTGCGAACATCCGTCTGCCTGGTTACCGGTGTGTTTGGAGAAGGTGAGCTCGCTGTCATCTTGTTCTGCCTCCATAGCCTCATCCTCGGTCTCCCATCCATTGTTATCTTCTTCTCCACCCTCGGCTTCGCCGAAGTCTACATCTTCAAATTCACCTGCCAAATCATCTGACCAGAAATATATTAAAAACCATTACAATGAATGAACTAGGCTGAGCAACGATCGCGGTACTTAATTTCACGAAAATCGCTTTAATAAAATCAAATAACTTAACCACATACATATACATGGGTGATAAATATATTATAAATCACATATTGTCAACATATACACATATGGCGAGCACACATCACATGCGAATTAGCAAAATGAAGTACCTGGAGTTTGCTCCGTCTCGTTTAAGTCGATAACTTCAACTATTTCTTCATCCCCGTGCAGATCAAGAGTATTTTCGTCCATGTTAGACACAGTAAATCCAAACTTCAAGGAGAATTTTTCCTAAAAATCGATTCTTGCGTAACCTTCTTCGCTAGCGTAGCGTGACTATATTTAGCTTTAGTTTGTTAACTTTGCTCTAGCGATCGTTTGTGTTAAGAACATAAATGTTTAAAATATTTTAAAATGCACTTGATGGATATCAAATTCAAGAATTGTATTTATAATCGTTTTTAAATTAACTTAACACAAAATAAACACTGAAAAACTGCAATACAGCACATATCTCCGTTTCACGTGTTGGAAACATTTGTGGTTACGTTGACACCTAAGATGGGCATCTGGTTACACCAATTGTAGTATCGTATTAGCTTGAAATGGGCGAGACTTCCTGTCTCTGATTTTGGTTTGGTTGAGATTAACCGGAACATGTTGTACTCTGGGAAATGTAGTGCACGGCTTAATTTCCATCTATACATAATTAGGGATGTTTCAGATACATAGGACTCATAGTTTAGTAATAAATTATAAACTTAGTTTTAATAAAATTGTAACTTTGAAAACGCGCCTAAAACGACCGGGTAAAATAATAATTTGCAACAGTTCTGCATTCCCTCGTAATGGTCTTGAGTTGTTTCGCGAGGGAACGCAAAACTCTTAATACAGAAACTACTCACTTAACGACCTACCTGTTTAGCGACCGCTCGGACTCACTGTACGACCAGCAGTCTGACAAAGTGGAAGGACTTTCGCCGTGGAAATGGCAGCGTTCCGTTTCTATTCCATTCTGTTTGTTCTGCTCTCTGGTTTATTTGGTACAGCGAAGGAAGATTGTATATGGTTTAAGCATAATTTACCTTTATTTTGATATGCCATAGGCCTATTAGTTTGCACTAAACTTGCGATTGACTTTTATTTCGATATGTTGCCTTTAGTTTGACCAATATGCTTTGTATTGAGGAGGAGGTGGCTGGCAAGAGGGAGGTCTGGGTGTTCCTGAGCCCCCCCCCCGCGAAGCGACCCGGAATAAGTGGCAGAGAATGAATGGATGGATGGATGGATGGATGGATGGATGGATTTCTATTGTGGGATAGGGAACCTCCAATAGCACGTAAAGCACGACGTGCTCAAGGTTGAAGTTGCCTGTGTCTTACACTTTTCTTACGTCTTCGAATGGAATGGCTGTAAGTATTTTCCTTGTTTCATGTCTTACTTAAATTACTTATTCATTTTCTATATATGCGCTGTTGGGTAATGTGCAAATGAACGCTAACAGTGATTCGCTGTATTGCAGTGACGATAATAATTAATACATGCCTGTATATGTTAGTGCATCATTTATTAACGTTAAAAACGTGATTAACGTTAGCACTTATCGGCCACCTTGTTGTGTCTTTGCTATGCTAGATTAAGACATCTCCGAAGTCTTTTCTGTGTTTTATTAGTTTCATTAATAGATTTTCACCTGTCACATACGGAGAAAACAGCGGGAACAGCACACTGTTTATTACAGTATACAGTACACTACTGTATAAATATTTATAAATATACTGGAAATTCCAGTACGGTATGCTTTTAATATCAATAATGGGCGACTCCTTATCCACCAATTCGCTTAACGACCTAGTCAGGGGGAACGGAACTCGGTAAGTGAAGAGAGTCGAGTAATAATATTTTCCAATCCTGTCCCTTTAGGGGCTCCATACCAAATATTGGTTACTAATGTGTTTTTATTGTTGTTCTAAGTATAATTGATTGTGTGGCTCAGTGGGTCATGGTTCGGTCCTCCTTTTGAATATGAGGGCCTGATGCTTTGGGGCCCCTTGACCAATGCCTTTAACCCCCAAATGATCCAGGGGCATTGTATGCCATCCTTCCCCTCCCCGCCCCATGGTTGCTCTTACTAGTCTGTGTCTCTTATGGAGATCGTGATGGCCGAATAGGTGAAAAGAGAATGTCCCCACGGGTATGAATAAAAGTAGCACTATTATATATTTTTGTCTTCTTGCATCCATCTTCTAACTGCTTATCTCGGCCAAGGCTGGGGGGCCGGGAGCCGATCCCAGACGGCATAGAGCACAAGGCAGGAGTGCAGCCTGAATAGGATACCAGGGCACATATGCACGTGCAATCCCGGGGCTGTGCGATAGCGGGGCTATCCTCCCAACCACCCACGTCTCCTTCCTGCTCGCTTCATGTATCTAACACTAGGGGGCAGCAAAAGAACACTTGCAGTGAAATACTCAGTCATCCGTATTCAAGCTCAAACATCAAAAACACGGATGTTCAAAACGATATATGAGCACGACGTCAGTGTGCAACTAAAACAGAATCTGGTTCCTGTTTTTCATAATGTTTTCTTTGCTGATTTCGAGAGGCAAAATATAACGCCACCTGCATGTTGTAAACAAACAACTGTGACTCATTATGTTCACATTTTCTGGGTATTATCCCATGACTGACCTACTCTTAGGGGCAGTTAAACGCCTGGCTAGGAGAGAAAATCATGAGCTCTGTGACCTCTGCTCCCCCATCAACAAATGACATAATAAACAGATAAAAAACAGATTATTGCTGATCACTGTTGCCATTTCGATGGATGGCAGTTTTTCAGTATCTGATGTCATTTTCCACGAAGTGAATCAATCCAGACAAAAAACAAACAGTTTACATTTATCCCTCGAGAGCAAATTTAAAGTGGTTTTAATGGTATAACTTGCAGTGCAGCATAACTGCGGTAGATGTAATTGGTTGATTTGGTGCAATATTATATGATTTTGAGACATTTTTTTTTTAATATGATGTTTTTATGTTTGTGTCAAGCGATAAAAGATAAAGACATCGGGTGATGTTGAAACCTGATGACTTCACGGATGAATGGCGGTCATGTGACTCTGAAGTGTAGAGCAAATAAAAACAGCACCTCTGAATGGCAGCCATGGGAACAAAGTGGCAGCGAGGGAGAGTGAATGCGGAGGGGAGAATGCAAACGTGTGTTTTCGGGCCTGCTTGTGCAGCAGATGAAAGAGGCCGAACCTTCTCTCAACACTTCCAGAGCCCTTTCTTTAGCTCAAGTCCCAGAAGGCCTCTTTTCTGAGCCAGGCATCTGGACCCGGGCCTGACTCTGCCCAGGCTGCTCAGACCTGCTACAGTTAATCCAGTGTGAGACAAGCCAGGCCCGGTATGTGGGGCGGGCGGGCAAAGGGGGGGTGG